>CM076575.1:1556953066-1557480409 GCA_034641835.2 Pinus albicaulis
TATATCGAAAAATATGCGAGACCCATTCGCTAACCCCAAAGAAGACGAAACCCTCACCTTAAAGATATTGTGAAAGTTGAATTACAAAAGCTATTGGATGTTAATTTCATCTACCCAATATCTGATAGAAAGTGGGTCTCTCCATTAGTAGTGGTACCAAAGAAGAACGGAAAGTGGAGAATATGTGTAGATTATCGTGAACTTAACAAGGCAACCTAGAAATACCACTTTCCCCTTCCTTTCATTGACCAGGTATTAGACACATTGGCAGGAAAGAAATGCTTTTCCTTCCTCGATGGCTTCAATGGGTACAATCAAATCCAGATTGCCCCTGAAGACCAAGACAAAACTACTTTTACCTGTGTTGAGGAGGTAAATCCCCTCTGCGGACAGAGGCGATCCCTACTAGCCCAGCAGGGGTCTAGCAACAAACAAACAATGCTATGACGCAAGCTCCTAGTTACGAATGAAAGACTTGGGATAAGAGCCTACCTGGATTCCAACGCTAGATCTGAAGAAGAAGATGTCCCCGTCCTTCAGCCTTGGCAGATCACATGTATTGACACTAGGCTTTGTTTAAGACATGAAAAGTGTCATATGATGATGACCGAAGGAGTTATCTTAGGCCACTATATTTCGGCAGCTAGAATTCAGGTGGACCCAGCTAAAATTCAGATAATTTTGTTAATACCCACACCCACCACACAAACAAAGGTACATAGCTTTCTTGGATTTTCTGGTTATTATAGGATATTTATAGAACATTATTCTCGAATAGTTGCACCTTTATATGCACTAACTAGAAATGTTAATTTTATTTAGATAAATAAATGTGACAATGCCTTCAACGATCTGAAAACGATTGTTTGAACAGCCCCAGTGCTGAGGGGCCCAAATTGGAACTTGCCATTCCAAATTTCATCCGATGCCTCAGACACATCAATTGGAGTAGTACTTGGGCAAGAGGAAGACAAGAAACCATATGCAATCTATTACATTAGCAAAAATCTATCCCCTGCTGAATTAAATTATACTGTGATTGAGAAGGAATTTTTAGCTGTAGTACATGCTGTAAATAAGTTTAGACATTATATAACTGGGTATCCTTTAGTACTATATACTGATCACTCTTCCATTAAATTTTTAGCAAATAAACCTGTTACAAATGGAAGAGTGATACGATGGTTTATTTTATTTCAGGAATTCGACATTACAATCAAAGATCGACCTAGAAAAGAGAACTCTGTAGCTGATTTTCTATCAAGAATGCCAAAGCCAACAGATACAGAAGTAGTTGAAGACCACTTCCCAGATGAACATTTTTTCGTTGTTACTGTCAGAACTCTATGGTATGCTGATATAGAAAATTATTTTGCAATAGGTAAACTACCTAAACATCTATCCCTTAATGAACGAAAGTAGATAATACAATGTAGTACCCGATTCTCTTGGATTGGGGGCTACCTATTTCACACAGGCGCAGATATGCAAATAAGAAGATGCATCCAGGAGGACGAGGTATTTGATATTTTGAAAGCATGCCATGATGGGCAGTGTGGCGGGCATTTTGCAGATCGTAGAAATGCCCATAAGGTTTTACGAACAGGCTATTATTGGCCTACCATCTTTAAAGATGCCAAAAAATTTGTGTAGGCCTGTGATAGCTGCCAAAGGGCAGGACGCCCTGGGAAGTCTGATGAAATGCCTTTGAACCCTCAACTAGTAATTGAACCATTTGAACATTGGGCCCTCGATTTTGTTGGCCCTATTAGCCCCCCATCAAACCAAAAAACATACATCCTAGTTGCAACCGAATATGTCACTAAATGGGTTGAAGCAGAGACACTTTCAAAAGCTACAGAGGACTCTGTAATACAATTTCTTTTCCAAATATTCGTGCGATATGGCCTCCCAAGGGACATAATCACAGATGGAGGACCGCAGTTTGTAGGCAATAAACTAGCTAAAACACTACAAAATTACCACATTCAGCACAAGATTACAGCCCCATACCACCCACAGGAAAATGGCCAAGTAGAGAACATGAACAAAGTGATTGAATCTATATTAGCAAAAATTGTTGCCTCACACAGACGTGATTGGGCTTACAGATTTCAAGAAGCATTGTGGGCATACTGAACAACGTGGAGACCCACTATGGGATATTCACCATATCAATTGGTATTTGGAAAAGAGCCCATCTTTCCAATAGAGTTTGAAATTCAGACATTAAGAACAACCCAAAAGGTGGGTCTAGATCTAAATGAAGCCAAGGCCAAAATATTGTGGCAAACTAATGAGTTAGATGAAATTAGGCTCTTTGCTCTTCATCACACAATGTTAATTCAACAATAGAGAGCAAAATGGAATGATGCCCTTATCAAATAAAAGATCTTACATGAAGGAGACTGGGCACTCCTATATGACTCTAGGTTTCAGGATTTTCCAGGAAAACTCCAGACACGATGGCTTGCACCTTATGAAATACAAAAAGTGCATGACAATGGCACTATTACATTAACCACCATTGATGGATCTCGACATTCCTTCAAACAAAATAGTTATCGAGTACGGTTGTATCATAACCGCTTACTCGAGAATCCTTCTACCAACAATTACGGGAAGATTCTACCATGAAAATTCTGGCTGAAGGGGATAACTCCTCCTTAGCACCCATTTATTAAATCATTTCTTTTCTTTAAACTTTGTACATATGGATTGTTCATTTATTTTGATTTTTTCATGGAATTCTTTTTTTTTTTCAAAACTCTGTTTATTTCATTTATTTTGAGTTTTTGTTGTTCTAGTTACCAAACTATGTGGGAGCGCCGCGCTTCATGTAGCTACTGGTTCCCAAATGCGCATTGCTGTGGACTGTTTTCGTGGCACCATCTTCAACTGGTGCGAAGCTGTGTTGGAAAATATAAAAGGCAAACTTACCAGAGAAAAAACCGGGAAACTAAAAAACTTTGGATGTGGTTCCATTGTCGTTTCTTTTGCTTTGGAGAGAATTCCTCAGTTAGCTCCACAGAGTATTTCAGTTGATGCCGGTCGACTTCGAGAACCAAGAATGGTTCGCTGGTCCGCGCTGATGGCTCGTCATGCTATCGAGGGCACTGAGATTGTACGATTCCCTGCTTCATATTTTCATTGGCTGGATCGCCAATTTTTTACGATAGAGGATTTTCCGTATGCAGGGATAGATTTCCGCGGAGATAGAGAGATGTCTCTCCCTGCAGGGGAACAGTGGGACGATTCAGGTAAAACATTTTTCAACGTTTTGCTAAGTTAAAATTTTTTTAATTTTTTTATCGTCTTAGAAAACTAATAACCAAAAGTTTTTCAAATACAGATGTGGGTCCACAACGTCCAGCTCATCTCCAACCTTTCGAGAGGAGGCAACCAGTTGTGCCCGCACCAGCCCCAGCAGGCCAATCAGTAGAAATTTTGACTGATTTGGAACATCATCTAGAGCACTTGACTCTAGACATACCAGAGACGAGTATAGATGATATTCCCTTCAGGCTTCAAAGATATGTGATTGGAGTCCCAGGACCTTTCAGGAGGTTCCTATGCAGGGTAGCTCGAGCAGTTGTTTCCTATCGAGATCATCATCAGTGATGAGATGATCATGTAGACTCATTTTTGTACTTTTGTGTTACCATTTTTTCCGATCATAAGGTGTTTCCAACCTATGATCGAAGACGATGTATATTTTTTGAACACACTCCTATGATATATATCACTATTTTTGACGGCTATCTGCGTACATAAATGAATGTTTTTTGTTTTACTGCTTTTAATTATTGCAAATGTCTAATTATCATACTAGAAGCAATTGAATCTGCTAATGTATTTAAACGTCTTGGAATATGCTGATATTCAATGTAATCAAACTCACGTTCCAAGAGACGAACTCTCAAAAATAACCGTAATAACACCGGATTTCTAATGGTATAAACCCTGTTAAGCTGTAATACAACAAGTTCAGAATCCAACCTTACAATCAAACTCCGAATTCCAAAAGATATGGACTCAGATAATAACTCAATCACTGCACTATACTCAGCAATGTTATTTGTTGTTTGACCAAGGCTTACCCCATGCATGGATACTAACTCGTCAGAGGGTGAATAGATAACCCAAGCTGCGGAAGAAATGTTCCGTGTACTACGACAAGCACCATCAGCAAAACCAATGTAGGTTTGAAGAGACGTCGACATCTGCAATATCAAGAATAAAACTCAGATAAGCAGTCATAGTGAAAAACACACTTCTAAACTAGGCACACTTTTTAATCTAAAACACACCAACAGTAAAGAAATCTAAAACTAACAAAAAAATCTCCACACCTTGTTTAAGCGTAATATCTCTTTAGATAAAGCCCATTTCTGGGTTTATCTAAAGGGACACCATCAAAATCTACTAACTCATAGGCCCCTTTTGCTAACTTTCGTTTCACAATATAAGGACCATGCCACATAGGCACGAATTTTCCAGCTCCTAGCTTGTCGTTAGCTTGATCATAGAGTAAAACTAGGTCTCCTTCTGAAAAATTTCGAGGGGTCACATTTCTATCATACTGAGCTTTTATTCTTTTAACATGAGCCTCGTTTGCTATTGCAGCACTTCGCCGATTCTCATCTAATTGGGCTAAGTACAATAAACGTTTTTCCTCTTCAGACGTAGCTGGAAGTAGTTCTATGGCTAATTTTAATGACGGTATTTCGCATTCAATCGGTAGCACAGCTTCTAAACCGTAAACTAGTTGAAAAGGAGTGAAACCCGTTGATGTTTTGACTGAGGTTCGATATGCCCAAAGCGCTGAAAATAACATGGAATGCCAATTCGTCTTGTGAATACCAATGATTCGTTTAATCATGGTGACCAAAACTTTATTAATAGCTTCAACCAGACCATTTGCTTGTGGATAGTATGGAGTGGAATTATCGTGGCGTAGGCCAAGTTGTTCTGTTAATTCAGTCATCATGATGTTCCGAAAATGACTTCCATGATCTGTAATAATAGCTTGAGGAACACCAAACCTAGCAATTATGTGATTGAACACGAATGTTGCAGCAGTCTTGCCGTCAGCTGAATATGTAGGCATCGCCTCGGCCCATTTCGTAAAATAATCTACAGCGAGAATAATATAGGCATGCCCCCCGGCCGAGTGAGGGTTACATGTGATAAAATCGATACCCCATTTTTCAAATGGACCAACAGCAATTATAGGGTGAAGAGGAGCGGGTGGCGCGCGCATTTTTCTATCAAAAATTTGACAGTTGTGGCATTTCCGAACCGCATAAATGCAATCTTTAAATAATGTTGGCCAGAAATAACCTGCACGCAATATCTTTTGGGCAGTGGCATACCGAGACATATGACCGCCACATGCTCCAGAATGACAGTCATTGAGTACCTTTTCAGCTTCTTCATGAGTTAAACAACGTCGGAAAACAGAATCCGCTCCTCGTCGATAAAGAGTATCACCAATGATATTATATTGTTGGGATTGGAAACGTATTTTCCGTCGTTGAGTTCGTGAAATTTCAGGCCGAAAAGATTGGGTTTGGAGATATACAATAATATCCCCATACCATGGATCAAGCGTACTGATAAGAAACAAAGATTCGTCCACAATGGACTCTTTTGCCACTGTTTCAATATCAGTAGAGGGAAAATCACACATTAGTTCCGCAAAAACCAAAGACTTCTTTGCCTTGGATTTTTCAAATTCCAAGTCAAATTCTTGTAGGATAACTATCCATTTAGAATACTTGCCCCCTAGCAATTGTCTGGTCAAAATATACATCATAGGGTTGCAATCAGAAATTATTGTGGTTTTACGTAACAATATGTAATGTCGAAAACGTTGGACAGCTTGAACAGCTGCCAAGGCCAATTTCTCCACATGTGTATATTTGATTTCAGTCGGATTCAAATTTCGACTAAGATAATAAATCACATGTTCGTTGTGAGATTCATCTTCTTGAACTAGTACCATCCCAATAGTGGAATGAGAAGCAGCGAGATATAGAATGTAATCCTGGTTGTAGTTGGGAGGATGCAATAACGGTGCATGGGTCAACGCGTGTTTAAGTGCATCAAAAGATCGATCAACGACCTCGTCCCAAAAGAACGGAATGTCTTGTTTCAACAACCGGGTAAAACCCTTTGCAAGCTCGGCATAGTTCTGAATAAATCTACGTAAAAAGTTTGCTTTCCCCTGCAAACTTTGGAGTTGGCGCAATGTCGAAGGAGGAGGCAATTTAACAATAGCTTCGACCTTCGAATGATCAACACGAATGCCTGATTTTGAGACAACAAATCCCAGTAAACGACCCGATTCTACGCAGAAAACACATTTATGTGGATTCAACCTTATCCGATAATGCCGACATCTCATAAAAATTGCTCTTAAATGAGTGGGATGATCGGCCCTACGTAATGAATGAGCAGGTAAATCATCAAGATATGGTTGAACAATGTGCTTAATGTCATGAAACGCATAAGACATGGCCCGTTGAAAAGTTGCTCCAGCGTTCTTAAGTCCAAAAGGTAGTTTACAATAGGCAAATATTCCCCATGGACAAATGAAAGCTGTTTTAGGTTGATCTGCAGGGAGTATGTTTATTTGATTGTAGCCGGAAAAACCATCCATAAAAGAGAATAGTTCACTCCCAGCACAATCGTCGATTATCTGATCGATATAGGGAGTTGGATAATTGTCCTTCAGACCACTGGTCATATCCTATAATCGTCACTCTTTATTGTTCTTGTTTTTCTGATCAACAGGAACAATATTGATACCCAATCGTCAAGAATTGGATAAATAAATCTGCTAAGTAATTTCAACCAGTTTATGGCAGCTTTTTCTGAAGGGATGTAACTATCGTAATGATTGGCGAAGCCAGTTTGTAGCATCCGGGTAAGTCTTAATTTCATGAACCACGATCGATGGATCAATTCCTGGCATTTCTTCATAAGACCAGGCAAACACGTCACGGAATTCTTGAAATAGGGCTTTATAAGTCTGAATTTCTTCGTCTGAACAACAAGCACCTATATGAATGTTTTCAATTATTCCAGGTTTTACTGAAATATCAATTGGAACCGTTCTAGATATATTTTCTAAATTTAACTCAGAATCAGGATTTTTCAATGGATTCTGAGGTTCCTTGGCATATTCAGCAGTAAAGATTGAAGCGAAATCATTTTCAAAATGATCTAATTCAGGTAAGAATGAAGACCTATGATGGAGATCTTCCCATGGTAAATCATTAACAGACAAAAACTCACGAATTTTCTCATCTGTATGAACAATTTCAGGAAATGTCGTTGCGTCTGAACTAGAAATAGAAAGTGATTCCTCTTGGATCCCATTCATTGGATCAATTTTGGTTGAAAAGGTGTTGGAAAAAGACTGTACAGTCTGGTACGCAATTTCAAATGGACTCAAAGGCATCACGCCATCAAATGAGTCAATCTCGGATTCCGAAGGTAGTATCCAAGGATCATCAGTCAAAAGTGTGTCTGACGAAATCATATGAATAGTTGTTGTAGAAGACGATACGTTAGGAGGAGGAAAGGAAAAAGTTCCTAGTAAACCAGAATCTTTAATCAAACCTACTCCAACATCCTTATAAGAGATAGTCGTTTTACCAACATGCTGGATTGTTTCTGTGAGAAGGTTTGGGTGCGACGAAAAATAGGAGTCCCCGATCCTTCTAATCACGATCAGCCATGATATGGAAATTTTAATGAAATAGAAAAGCCGAGAAATGACAACAACGAGTCATAGCATAAGACCCGGCCTAAGGCCCAGGTGGAGGTTTGTAATCTGGGGGCATTTTGTAAGGGCACATCTCAGGTGTATTTTCCCTTCCAACCTATGATGCACGTCTGTAAAAATGCAGGTTGAAAACCTCGACCATCAAAAGCTTTTAGAATCATCGGAGATTGGTTAAGTGTAGGAGAACCAAGAGATTTCCAACACTGAAGCGACATAATACATGTTGAAGCTCCCTCATCAATCACAGTCCGAAAAATAGGTCTGTTTTTGACTAACACTGGAATCTGGAAAGCCATTTGATGAGGAAGACGTGGTGTACTAGTTTCTAAATCAAAGATTATAAGGTTAGAATCATTAACATCAACAGCTCCTATGGCAGACAATAACAATTTACGCTGTGCTGGACACGACTGCAGCACTTCCAAAGCCGACATTGCTGAAGGAGAAATAGCTAAATCTTCAACAATGTTGTAATTCTGAGCAGCTCTCGCATGTGGATTGAAAGCTGATTTACGAAGAACACCTTTAGCAGGCAACTTGATTATCAAGTCTGGATTTTGTTTCTCGATCTGTAGCGGACCGGAAACAGGAGGAGTTGTATTTGATGTGTTGGCATTGGAAGACTCTCCTTCTTTGCCATCAACGGGATTCTTAGAACCGTAATCTTGCGATCGCGTCGCAACCCTTATATGAGACATTTTTCCAACATTGATTAAATCCAAGTTTGTCTTACTTTTGTGTGCCCTGACAATGTATTCAATTCCTTCTTTAAAGAGATGATACTTATGCTCCTTTCTATAAAATATGGCATCTCGATCATAAAGATAAGGACTACCGAACACAACTCCACATATGTCCAAAGGAATCACATCTAAATCAACTTCATCAACAAAATTAGTTGTGATTGCAAACTGTAATCGACATTGTTTTGTGACATGCATCTAAGTGTTTTCCTTTAACCATCCTAAAGGGTAAGGTTTTGGATGAGCTTTGGTTTCCAATTCCAATTTCCTTACTAATTGCTCAGATATTAAGTTTGCTTGTGATCCACTATCAAATAATGTGTCAATTTTAGTGTGCTTGGATATTATCCTTATGTGAAACAATTCAATCCTCTTCTTATATTCAACCACATTATTAGATTTTGAAGAATATGTAGAATAAGTAGAACTAGAACAAATAGTTTCAGAAGGATTACCTCTCAGACCCATAGCGGTTATCTTATTTTCGTCACTGGAGTCAGAACCCAAATCCTGTTGGACTGTTGCATTAGTCTTCATTTCACCATTCTTCTTAAGGAACTTCTTTGGCTTGAGTTCTGGATGAAGCTTCCAACATTTGGATTTATCATGTCCAACCATCTGACAATGAGTACACGTAGTCATTTATCCTTCGTGCTTAGTTGTTGCTAATTTATTTTCCTTGTTTTCTTTGGAATTTGACTGCTTGAATGGTTTCTTCGAAAACTCAAAAGGTATGCCACCTGATTCAACATAAATGGCTTGCACACACACTTCATCAAAGTCAGTTGGATTAAACATAAGCAATGTATGTTGCAAATAAGAATGAAAACTTCCAATATACTTTAACAAAGTATCCCATGTGTTTAATGGAACGGTAAAGTGTTAATGCCTTCTTTCTAAATTCCTACATAAAATCTTGCACATTATTTCCTTTACTTTGCCTTATTCTCTGCCAATCCATTACAGCCTGTTGCGTATATCCTAAAGGATAGAATTGCTTTCTAAGAACTTTAATAAACTTAGACCATGAGGAGATGATTTTACCGTTATGCTTTGAATCTGATTGAGTTTTACTTTCATACCAAATCAAAGCTGTCCCCCCCATTCTAAGAGTACATAACTAAAAAATTTTAGAATCATCATCAATATTTTGTACTCTACAATACACTTCAAGTTGTTTAATCTAGTTATTTAACTTTTCAGGATTCATTTCACCATCATATATGGGTAGTTAAAATTTACATCGAGCTTCATAAAAGGAGATTTCTTATGTTTCTTCTTTGATTCGGAATCTGAATCTGAATTAGATTTATAAGTGAATAAAGAAGAAGAAGAAGAACGAGAGCCATTACCATCTGCTTTTCCATTTCCATTTTTCTCTTTCAATGCCTTAGAAGAGGAGGTTGCATCTCTAGTCTTCTTATCCTCATAGAGTTCTGCAATCATCCTCTGCATACTGAGAAACATCTGCTGAAATTTCTCATCAGTCTTGGGCTCGATGGTTTCTCCATCAATTTCACCTGCCATCTTTCGAGAACCTTTCCTCTTTCCAATCTCTGGATCTATCTCCTCAAGTTTCCCTTCTCCATGTCGCAACCTGGATCTAGTCAACATTCACTGGCAAAATATTCTACTTACCATGATCAACCTCGCTCTGATGCCAAATTATATGATCTGAAATCCTCAGGATTGATTATTTGCTCTATTGACTAAGGAAGCATTTATGTGAATTAATGAAGAAATTGAGTTATTTTTATGCCTTAAACATAAACTTAGAGAACTGAAATGAAGAATAAAACAACAACAAAGAAAGACGCATAACACAACAAACATTGATTACGGATTTCGTCCCTCTTGGACTACATCTCCAAGTCTGCTTCCAAGTGGGCGTTCGTTTTATTAGGAAATGATCCAAAGAGTATATTTACAAGATATTTTTCCACATGATATGTGCACACATGCACTATTGGTTACTGTAAAAATAAATCCCTTTGTCTCAGCGCCAATGCCTGTCTTTGTTTGCCAAAAGGCCCAATGATGCTCAAGTTATTCCCAAAAGAGTATCTTCTACCAAACCTCCAAAATATTGTTCTCCCACTCTAAAATCAAATATGTTTGCACTGGTGTAGTGGTAAACCTTTTATAGGAGCTCGAGAAGGTGCTAGGATCGAATCTCTTGAGATATATTTGGAAGGTTGTTTAGTTTTTATATCTCGGTTCAATAAGATTTTAACACATAGCGCATTTATTAAACATGTCTCATTTTTAGACTATACATGAACCATATATGGCGCATATATATCTAACACCTTAGCGCAACCTTATCATATGGTTTAAAACTCAGTTAATAATCAAGTGCATACATTACATATAGTTCCATAGTTCAAAAACTTTGGCTTATGTGACGCAACCATACATATTCCATTTCATGTTATATGTTATATGGTTTAATACTATGCCACATGTCATATGGTTTATCTCCATTGTTTATCCATTCTACTCCATCATTTACACTTCCACCATAGGTTAATATCATATCCACTAAATGTATGCCATACGTTTAGGTTTGAAACCATATATGTGTTAAACCATAGGTTTGTAACATAATTTAATTGCATATATTATATGGTTTATAACCATGGTCTTTGGTATGTTAAACAATGTCTCTGCCACATAATTTAATATTATAGTTTTTTTAAGACCATAGTTTTTTGCACTCATACCATATGGTTTATAGACATTTGCGCTTAGGATTTATTCCACAATTTATTCCCATGTCCACCTTGTAATGTATTTTCTTGCATGGTTGTTTTTTAATATAAGGTTGTAGCTTAGGTTTAGTTTTTTTATGAAATTTTTCTCCCTGCTTTGAAACATCAACCATAACCCAAAAATTTCACCATCAACTGGAGATCTGCACCGGAGATAATATTTTACTTGATGCCACATGTGGAACTGCAGAAACGTCACATGGCCTCTTCTGCACCTATTTGCCTTACAACTTCAATGGATGATTTCTCCTTCATCCGGAGATGAAATGAGAAACCGTAAATTGTGTCAGATTCTGAGCGACATACACTACAACTTGGTGCCAATTGTGAAGACAACTGAGACCTTAAGACTTGGAACAATTAGAGAATCCTCCTAGATCAACAAATTTTCCACTAACCTCAGCATTGCTGCTGAAACTGTATTGTTTCCCATGACACGACCACTTCCACTGTTGCATATGTCAACTCCCTCTCAAGTGTTGCATCTGCTATGCTGCTAACACTGCAACTTAGCTGCTAAGAGAAGCAACTGAAATCACCCAAAGACTAAACAAGTGTTCAGTGGATTCTCCTCGGTGCTGAAGACTCTGACTGCTGATAATTATTGTGATGTCCCTTTGATGCACTGCGTTGTTTCTGCTACGCACTACTTTGCATTGCGTTGTTTTTGCTTCTTTGATTTATGCTGCTCCAAAAGTAGGTGTTTCTACCTACTGCAATTGTCGCTCCATCAATCCTTGGCTCCCACTAAATACTCCTCCATCCCGCTACTTCTGACATGGGATCTCGTACAAAGGTAATGATTCATGAGGTGGGCTCCTCAAGGATCCTGCCCAACTGAAGTTTAGAGTGAACTAAAGTTTAATGTCACCCCACTTCTCACCTATAGAAGCATGGGCACTCATGGCGAACTCATCCTGCTTGGTCTTTGCGGCTACCAAAAAGTCTCTTTAAAGGACACTGTGATGCAAAGTGGCACATCTCACCACATATGAAGCATTTCACCTTCGAGACATCTCTCTTCTGTCTCTGTTGCCCTTGATACCATTTATATGCAAGGGTTGCATTCTCCACCTCCTCCGGATTTTTATATATCCGCTCTCATTGTTACCGTCAAGCTTGCACTTGACTAGATCTCTCCTCAACTTTTCCTCCTGAAGTTATGATCACATTTGCTCCCAAATAGGAAGCATAGCCCTGCGCAAAATTCTTTGGAAAAAAACTTTCCACACCTCCTTGACTACGTTAAGGGATAGCCTCAGCATAGTTTCTGAATATGGGGTGGATCCCATGGCTGCCAACTGGTCTCGAATATCCTGAAGTCTCGTAAGAAATGAAGCAATGTGCTCCCACTTCTACTTTCGGATCATCCAGAGCTTTTGCTCCAAGTACATCTTTTGCTCCTCGGAAGTTCCTTCGTACAACGAGGACAAGGCCTCCCACATCTCCCTGGTGGTGTTCTTGCCAGCTACATGAGAGACTATTTGATCCTTGACAACATCAAGGATTAGTCTCCTGGCCTTTGCCATATTGAACTTGTACTTCTTAATTTGATCCGGATCTATAGGTACAACAACCACATTCACCACAAACGTCTTGAGATCATATTCATCCAGAAGGAATTGGATCCTTTCCTTCCATATTACGTAGTTGGAGGAACCCTCCAACCGGTCCTGATCTCTCATTAGGGGAATTTTGAGGTCTAAAATGGGCCTCCTAAGGAAATAATAAAATAATAGTGGAAATAATAAAATAAGATTTGATTACATCATCAAATTTTAGAGGGAAAAATAAAAACTACTTTTTCAACTCGTATTTTGAACTTATCTCCCTAAGGTTATACTCAAATTTTGAGCAGGAATACTCGTTGGATGAAAAATTTAATTCCTCATCCAAGAAGTACCCATGTTGCATACTTTCGATGGACTTTACTACATGAAAAATGAGAAATACATAAAAAAACGTGATTGCAATCATGTTTTTTATGTATTTCTCATTTTTCGTGTAACATGGCCCATCAAAAGTATGCAACATGTGTACTCCTTGGATGAGGAATTAAATTTTGCATCCAACGAGTCTTCCCACTCGAAATTTTGTTAAATCCTTAGGGAGATAAGTTGAAAATACGAGTTGGAAAAGTAGTTTTATTATTTTATTATTTTTTAGTCTTTTTACTATTTTACTCCAAAAATGGTGAATCATCCCCCATGGTTAACATCATCATCTTGAATCCTATTGGTTCTTATAAATTTTATTTTAGTTGTACATTTTTATTAGGAGGCCCATTTTAGACCTCAAAATTCCCCTAATGAAGACCAGGAGATGCCATCTCAGCCAAAAAAAATTTTAACTACTTCCTCTTCATCCCCTACTGCGTTGCACTAAGCAGGCTTATGCACTCCTTCTGGAGCTCAGAGATCTGCTGCTCAGATCTTGGAAAAACACTGAATTCATCAGCTAGGAACTCACTGAGGAAGAATTACCCACTATGTGCTCTTTTCTATCTTCTGACGCTTCTATGCCCAACAACTTCCTGCAAAAAAATTGTGTCCCTCTAGCTCCGCGTGAAGGTTTTGCGTTGCTCCTTCTACCTCAAAAAAATCTCGAACTGGAAGTCCTACCTCTCTCTCGACTCACTTAGAGAGAGACAACCTCGAAAATTCAACCCTTCTGGCTAGAACTAAGCAATCCCTATGGGGATTCAATCTGTTGTTGCTGCAGCAATTCGGCCTTAACTTCAGTGCTAGATCCGCTCTTCGTGTTTCACATCAAATGCTTTGATACCATGTGAAAATTCCTAGATCTAAAAATCTTAGGAATCCTACTGCAACTATTACTTCTCCTATTATTTAAATTACATTTACAGAATTAATTCAGAATGCATCATGAATTATTGAAGTAAAGTACTGAAGCAACCTACACTTAATTAAATATGGTTCTGAAACAAGGAAACTGAGCAAGAAATCCATCACACAAAGGACACATTTATTTTGGACTAAGTCCACGGAGAAACCCAATGCGGGAAAACCAGTGCAGAAGATCTAAGGGTTTGTATTATTAAAGCCGGAGTTTTTGAATACAATCTTTGGATGCCTTGTTGGTTATTCAGTATAAAGAAATCACGACAGACAAAAATATAGTGAGTTTTACCTCACATTGCAAGTCTTGGTTGATTGAGATCTGAACTGGCGAAACCCCATCTCCCTTTACGTTTCCTCTGCGCAGTATATTGTAGGCATGTGTAGGGATGACTGTGGACTATGTCACCTCCTCTCTAAATCGATTTTCCTCTCAGAAAATCAATTTTCAGCCCTCCTAGCTCAAAAAGTTCGATCTCTCGAAAAACTCAAACTGTCTCTCGGAAACACTGCGCAGTCCCTGCATGGGCCTCTGTCACCCCTTCTGGGGACAGTGACCCACCTCCTCGTGTCTACGCTACTTCGTCTGCTACTTTTGTTGCCTCTCTACTATGTACTCTTGGTCCGAGAGAAGAACCAACGACCAATAACTACCTCTGCCCCTCATTGCACTGAATCACTTAGATCTTATCTTCGTCTGAGCATTGCTCTGTCAGAATAATTCGATCTCTAGATTCACTCGATGTGTCTTTCCAAATGACCCTCAAACCTTCCTTTATAGTCTTCTAGTTGAGAAATCAACGATCGAGATTAGATCTCTAATCAACGACTAAGATTATAACATGACTTGATCTTCGCTTTCTAGATCATTCTCACTTTGTTTTATTAATACTGTTGGACACCTAATCCTCTATGGGTAGGTGTGGAAGCTGAACAATCACAAAAGGAGTCCAAGTGACCTTGGAATGTGGAATCCAAGAGTCACCCCGTTGTACTATAAATAGACATCTATGGTTAATGGAAATGAAATCAACGCTTATCCCTCAGTTCTGTTTTGTGTGTTTATTGTCATGTGTGTGTTTCACCATGCTTTTGTTTAACATGGTATCATAGCCACGATGTGTGGCCTTGGTGACCATTAAATTTGTGCTCTTCTTCAACCAAAGGCATTCCATAACTCGTTAGGGTTTTATTTCATAGTTTACCTAGAATATTTGGCTCCTAGAGAATGTCAGATAGTGTTTGTTGGACTAAAGCTCTGCCAATAATTTTTTCCTCTACTACCGTCGTGACCCTCAGAAAATATTCACCATGCATGCATTAGAGTGAAAATCGAGGCCTGGAAAATATGAATACGTTGCCCATAAAGTCTACTGGTAGTAACACTTAGACCTGTCTCTCTGCTACTCTGTCCCTCCTACAGAATCCTACAGAAGCATTACCTCAACAGTCTATGGAATATCTTGCCCTTGCAGAAACGCCTCTGCATCTCTCGATGACTGTCAAGGCTACGCGTTGCCTACTACAGTTGTCAGCAACTTCTCTGATTGCTCGAATTTGAAGACTATGGGCTCGATCACATTAATCCATTTAGCATTTGGTGAACCTGAAGTGCAAGCCGATGAAGAGCACAATGTTGTTGGACCTTCTTAGCGCTTTTTGAAAACACCAGAATCTGCTTCATTGCGTTAAACTGCTTAGTAGCGGTAGTAGAGAGCGGCCCAGGGCCGTGCTATGGTTTCAGATAAATCTTGAGTGCCATAGAAGCTTCCCTGACATAATACCAATTAGGATCACATGGAGCAAGTTCCTTGAATGTGGCGATCTTCACAAGATCGGCCGAATGGGGAATCTCAATCTTTCCAGAATGCTTGAGATGGGTAGCGTAAGCCCTGACGAATTCGTAAGAAAAATTTTGTGTGCTCTCTTTGACCTTTAATTTGGTTGGCTATCGGGTGAGCCTCTGCTAGGAGCTCGACGTCTCGGGGTGCAGCCGCAACGGGAGTTGCATGTACAGTGTTCCTCCCCGCCTCCCTCCATTGCTGGCCTCCCACTACAATACGCACTTGCCTCAAGCTCTCGGCCCTAGACACCCAACTGCAACCTTGACCCTCTTTCACCTCCTCCACCACTTCATCTCCCTCACCCCAGCTCCACCTCCCTACGCCCTCCCGTCAGCACTCACCTCCCATGCAGTCCCATTCAAAACAAAACAGAGAAATGGGAATTTTTTTGTTCCTGTAACAACCAAACACAGTACCATTCGTATATATAGTTGCACAGCTTTCCCCTTATGTAGATATTGAAACTTCTCGTACCCTGTCTTCAATCCATCCTTAATAAGAGTCTCCCTTTACTGGGTTTCCTCAAAATCAATTTTCTTATTTCTGGATTGATGCCAAGCGTCAAAAGCGGTAGAGCTCTGAGCATTACGGTGCTAATTTTGGGGTTTTCCAGTGATTTGTAGTCAGAATTGTGCATCGGAACCCAGCAGAGAAATCCAGCCATGTCTGCATTGGTGTAGTTGGTTATCACACCAGTCGTGGTAGTTTTGGTGAAATTCTCACGACCACTAACTGCGTTGGCCATATCCTTTGAGTCATTCTACTTCAGGGTTCTGCTATTGAGCTCCACATAGCGAGCTCCCCAGGCTTCGATCAAGGTACTCGTGGTGCCCTTGGTGGTGTTGCACAGGCTTCGATAAAGTGCATGAATTCGATTCGTTGGTTGATACGTTGGGCTCCAGATTGAATTCGAAACTGCACGACATCGGTCATCAAGTGGACACAATATTCCCTCGAGCGTTTCAAAATAAATACAACCTGTGGGCTTTCCAACGCTTGTCCCGAGTTTCAAAATGCAAATGCTTGAGCTAAGTGCATTGGAATAGTAAGTGCGCCCATATTGAATGCCAATATGAGCTATGTTCCTTTGAAGGTCATTATTTATTTTTATATGTGTGGCATGTATTGTATACACGTGTTAACTAATTTCTAAGGTCGATACATGTTTTATGGTTGGAATACCTAAGTCACATGGCATGTATTCTATACACGTGCGTTAACTAATTTCTAAGGTCGATACATGTTTTATGGTGGGCATACCTAAGTCACTAAAAAAGAAAAAAAAAATTGCTAGGGTTCATGATGCATTAGAGTTGTTGAATAAACTCATTCATTCCATTGTTCATGATAAGGTAAAAGTGAGCAAGGACACTATTTAATATTCAAACTTTCTTGCAAGAAGCACAAGACAAGATTGAGTTTTTGCAGTTGGAGTCTCGGCTTCAGCATGATGAGCTTCAACAAAATATTCATCATTCTAAACCTGTTTCTGTTCAGAAAATTGAGAGGGACTCCCATCAGCAGCAAGAATATAAAGTTGCAGTCGATTCACATTCAGTTCCTTGTACAAGAGCAGATTTACATGCAGATGTAGCAATTCAGTCTGCACTTCCCAAGCCCATCATCAGACCTTGAAAAGAGCTTGTCCATAATAAGCACAAAACAGGTCTTGGATATGACAAGGAGTTGAACTTTCATATTCCAGACTACTCCAAGCCCATCAAATTTCAGAGTGTTGGATTTCTTTATGACGGTTCACCTTTAGATGTTCCAGATCCTGCTCCTCTTCCACATCAACAACAACAACAGATTGAAAACTTCCAACACTGTGATCGAGTTGGCCATATGAAATATCATTGTTTTTATCTTCACCCATGCAAGCACTGTGGTCAGAACACCCATTTTTCACACAGATGCTTCAGAAACAAGCCTCCTGCAAGAACAAAGATTCATCTTGGACGGATTGCTTCTTAGCAATGGGAATCAACAGCCAAGAAGATGTTTAAGTCACATGTCAGAACTTGTTCTAGAATATTGAACAATCTTGCAGTTGAGTTTTCGCCATCATCTCACCTTGTACCTGACAGGGGGGAAAATGGTGGTCATCTACAAACTTCGAAGTCACATTAAGCGAGCTTGAGCCACAACCTCTCATCCCAGATTCAAAGTTGTAGCTAGAGACATAGCACTTCAAGCGAGCCTAAGCCACAATCTCTCATTCCAGATTCAGAGTTGTAGCCAGAGACATAGATGCCCATGTGAATTCATTTGGTTGGTGGACAACCTTAAACCATCTATGCGAGGTTGTTATTCTTCCTCTTCAAAGAATTCAGATCACTTCCTCTAGCAGATGACTTCAGCTTCTTACCAGCTTTGGTAGAGTTCCGAGAAATGCATTAAGCATTCCAGTGTTGATGGTCATCCTTAAACCATCACAGGTTGGAGACCTCCCTTCTTCTAGCTTAAAGGTATCCCTCTTCAAATATGATGGACACTTCCTCTAGCAGAATCCCTCAGCTTCTTGCCAGATTTGGAAGAGTTCCGAGAACTGTAATAAGTGTTGTGTTCCAGTGTTGGTGGTCCTCCTTAAACCACCTTTTTATGCCAACATTTCAAAGAGATGATTCAACCTAAGTGCGGCCATGCATACTTTGCAAATTTGTATTACAACTCTCTTCTTGGACTCACACATACCCCTTCGAATTAATGGGGGGAATGTTGGACACCTAATCCTCTATGGGTAGGTGTGGAAGCTGAACAGTCACAAAAGGAGTCCAAGTGACCTTGGAATGTGGAATCTAAGAGTCACCCCATTGTACTATAAATAGACATCTATGGTTAATGGAAAGGCAATCAACGCTTATCCTTCAGTTATGTTTTGTGTGTTTATTGTCATGTGTGTGTTTCACCATGCTTTTGTTTAACAAATATCTTTTAATTTTTTAATTTCCCTAAGTTAGACTTAGGGTCCCCATTAAAATAATTAATTTTTAAAATAAAGCATGATCCAAATGGAATTTTCACAAACATTTTTTGGGTTCTTTGGAATACTGGTGTCTAAGCCTCTACACAAAAATTGGGGCTTAGAGAACTTTCGAGGCTACCAAAAATCACATGCAGAAGCTAAGGGTTTGTATATTATGCAATAGCAAATCTCAGTACAAATCTATGGTTGCTTAAAAATCTAGCAAACCATGTAGAAAAAAAAAACTGACAAATGAGTCTAGCGATAAAATCTCACTCCCACTAGCGATATGACATTGACCTTGGTCAAAATTAACTTCTCTCTGTTGCCTCTATGCAGTCATTGTGTCAGCCTACACAGTCACTGCGTCATCATACGCAGTACTGCATCCCATAGCTAGGAACAATGTCTATCTCGCTAACTGATCAACTACTATCTGGAAATTGGACCCTCCTGGCCTCTGAAACCTCTCTCCGCCTTTTGGAACTGAATCACCTCTGCCTCCCAGCAAAATTGTGGATCTCCTCTGAAGCACTGCTTGCCTCTGCGTGGCTTTTGCACTACCTATTTGTGGCACTCACTTCCTCTCAGTTGTGCACTCACCGGATATGGAAACTCTTCCTCTAACCTTACTATCCTTGCCCCTCTCTCACTGCAATGAGCTCATTAGCTCTCTCTCAAGCAACTTGGTGCTGCTACTCAGGAAATCGATATTCTAGTGAATTCGATCTATGCAAGTGTGTTATTCAAGCCCCATCGAGTTTCTTCTTATAATCTCTCGTTGAGACATCAACGACCATGATTAAAACTTAATCGATTGCTAAGATTAACTATAACTCGATTTGTGTTTTTTCCTAGAAGATTCACATCTCACTTAATTAATACCTTTTAATTAATCATATTTCCTAAATTTAGACTTATGAAATATTTAAAAAATTGATTAATTATTTTAATTAAGCCGTTTTTAGATGGAATTTCCAGAAACAATTTCTGGGTTTTGGAGAATGCATGTGTCCTAACCTCTCTGCCAAATCTTGAGGCTAGAACACAGATGATGCTACAAAAACTAACGCTATGGTAGAGAATTCACTTGGTGGTCATCAATATTATGTAACATTCATTGATGCTCACTCTAGAAAGACTTGGATATAACGCCTAAATTCTAAGGATGAAGTATTTTATAAATTCCAAGATTAAGGCAGAAGTAGAAAATTTTGACAAAAAAGAAGATCAAAACCCTAAGATCTAATAAGGGTGGAGAATATTCTTCTAAAGAATGTGTGACTTTTTGCAAAGAAGTAGGAATCAAGAAGGAGTTGATAGTTCCATACAATCCTCAATGGAATGGTGTGACTGGAAGGAAGAACCGATCCATTGAAGAATGTGTTAGAGCCATGCTACATGACAAAGACCTTCCCAAGTTCTTATTGGGAGAATTTTTTGTAACAACAGTATACATTCAAAATCAAAGTCCTCATAAAATTCTCAATTACATGGCCCCAGAAGAATAATTCACTCGAAAGAAGTCAAATGTTGATCATCTCTGAATTTTTGGATGTCTTGTACACATTCACATTCCCAAGGAAAAAAGGAAGAAGTTCGACCCGAATGGTCTTTATTAGATATTCACATTGATTCTGATGAAGAAGAAGAACCTATCTTTGCAAATGAAGAAATTTCAAGGCTTGAAAATACTCTGAAACCTACAATTTATCATGGAGAAATTGAAGGACCAAGTGAACATGTGCAACAAGTCATCATCCCAAAAATTGGAAAGAGGCCAGCTTAGTTAAGATCAACTCTATAGGAAGTTGAAGGACATGCAGAAACAAAAGGAACATTCAGAGAAGAAAGAAGCCCAAGAGATATTCATTTTATGCAGCTTAAATGACTAAACTTATTTAAGAAAAACCTACCACTAATGAAAAGGTGGTAGAACATCAAGAATGGAATAATTCAATGCAAGAAGGATACTAGACTATAATGAAGAATGTGTTAATTTTGGGAAACTAGGTTCAAACTCCATGTTGCATTGCTCATATGATGATAATGATATTTTTGTTGGATTTCTCTTTCGAAGAGGTGCAAGATTGATATAAATATCATCTTGTTTGGATGAGCAGAACTTATATTTTGAATTTATTTTCCACACGTGCAAATTTTCAAGGTTGGCAAGAATTGTAATGTAGGCTCACAAGCCTAGTAGATGTGTCACACACCCTCAATGATGGATATAAATAGGAGAGATATTATTTTCATTTCATCATAATCTCATCACACACATTCTTCCTCTTCTGATTGGTTCGTATAACCTTTAGAGGATTCTATCTCTCCCACGTGGAAATCTGGATGTCGGAAATGGATGTGATGCTAGAAATGGATGCAATCCTGGAAATCTGAATGCTAGAAATGGATGCCAGAAATGGATGTCGGAAATATGGATGCCGTAAATGGATGCAATGCCGAAAATATGGATGCTGGAAATCTGGCTACCAGAAGGATGTCGGAAATCTGGATGAGGGATCCTTTTGTTGACTTGCGTTGACTGTTTTGGGAGCTGTCTTTTGAGGTTTGTGTGACACTTGAGGAATGTTGATATTGTATGTTGGAAGAGCTGGTTTGACCAGCAAAATTCTTTGCTGGCTAGGGCATCTTGTTGACTGTTGTAAAAAACATTTTTCTCTATATTTGTTGGACAAGAAGAATTACAAATTCTGATATATTATTTGGCTTGTCTTCTGTTGATCTATTATTATGTTCTATCGGAATTTTAATTTCATGTTTATGTGATTTCTAATCTGAATTGGGCCTATAAGAAATATTGAAGTAAACCGCATTAAGTATAGAACATACCACGGTTATCTAAATTTAACATGGTATCAAAGCTAAAGTGAAGACAAAGACCAAGCTAGTGTGAAAAGAAATCACCAAAGAAGTTGTCTTATTAAGGAAAACTGGACTCCTCAACCTACAAGGGTTTCAAGACTGATTATAAGTTGACTGATAAGTCTGATTATCAGGCCTGGAAGATGTATTTGGATTTGGTATTGGAAGATAAAGAAGTCATGGATTATGTGCATGGAAAGATAAATGAGCCTCCATCAAATGCACCTGCTGCCACAAAGACGAATTATAGAAGAGGGGAATTCAAGGCGAAGATGATCATCGGGGATTCTATTCATAAACACTTTGTTGCTTATATCTTCGAGCTGGGCACATCCAAAGAGATGTACGATAAGTTGGTTAGCATGTTCAGGGCTAGCAATGTTAATCAAGTTCTCTTCTTCAAGAACAAGTTGAAGAATATCAAGAATGGAAAAGAAGAATCCATCCAATCTTATTTTATGAGGCTCACAGAAATTAGGAATGATCTCTTAGCTATTGGAGGAGAAATAGTTTATCGAGAGCTCGTTCTCATTGCTCTTGGAGGACTCCCCCGTGATTGGTATGTATTCCATACTACTATTCTTAATAATAATGTGATTCCTGATTTTGATGAATTGTTGACGAGATGCACTCAAGAGGAGACAAGGATGATGGAGAGAGACCATACCTATAATGGGAATGGAGGCGACCATACTGCCTTTACCACTCATGCAAAGAAGAGGAACAATGGTGATCCGAGAAATCAAAACCATGGAAGAGCGAGTCCCAAAGGAAGAAAAGGAAGGTGTTACACTTGTAACAAGTTTGGTCACTATGCAAGAGAGTTCCCCAATATAAGGGACTCTCATAGAGATGATGACAACAAAAACAACTTCAGGGGGAATGGAAATCAAAGGAACAGTAGGTTCAAAGGAAAGAGGAAGGCTCCCTCTGATTGAAGTGGTAATGGTCAACCTTTCAAGAGGTCAAGAAATTACAGGTATGATGAATCAAATGTTGTTGATAATAAGAGAAATGAATATATTCTTATATATTCTTATACATCTCCTCCCGACACCCTAGATGTCTGGTTGATCGATAATGGTGCTTCAAGGCACCTCACTGGATATTAAGAGGCCTTCTCTGATTTGATTGAGAAGGATAATAATTTGGAGATTATCCTTGAAGACAATTCCACCTATCCCGTGAAAGGGATAGGGACTGTGACCCTTCATCTAACTCAAGGTCAAGTCCTCCGTTTACAAGATGTGTTGTACGTACTTGATTTGAAGAAGAATGTTGTGTACATTTCAACAATGGAAGACAAAGGATTCAAGGTGGAATCCATCGATGGAAAGGTACGCATTTGGAAGAAGAACTTCAATGAAGCTATTACTATTGGTTTTAGAGTTGATACGCTTTATCAGGTTGGAGGAAGTCCATTGGGGGCCATGACATGTGACACAAAACTTCAAACTGAGCTATGGCACCAAAGGTTTACACACCTTCATTACAAGGCCCTTCTTGAAGCAAGGAAGGTGGTGACAGGGATTCCTGAGTTCAAAGATGATCATGAAGGTGTTTGTCAGGGTTGTGCCGAAGGACAGCACACAAGGGGGTCATTACCCTCAAGTGTCATGAAGACATCTAATATTTTGCAATTGGAACATTCCAATCTATCTTGTATGATGCCCTTAACATCCTTGGGAGGATGTTTATATTACATCACTGTTATAGATGACTTCTCCCGCAAGACTTGGATATACTTCTTGAAGAAGAAGGATGAAGCATTCAAGTGGTTTTGTACCTTCAAGGCCTTGGTTAAAAATCAAACAAGGAAGAAGATCAAAATTTTGAGGACCGATAATGGAACCGAGTATGAGTCAAATGAATTCAATGACTATTGCAGGGAAGTTGGCATTAAGAGGGAGACCACCACTTTCTATACTCTCGAACAAAATGGTGTTGTTGAAAGGAAGAATAGAACCATTGTGGAAGCTACTTGTGCCATGTTTTATGACCAAGGTCTTCTGAAGATTCTATGGGGAGAAGTTGCCAACACTGTTGTGTACGTTCAAAATAGATGCCCACATTCTTCATTGGACTCCAAAACTCCCGAAGAAGTCTTCTCTGGTAAGAAACCTGATGTTTCTCACTTTATAGTTTTTGGAAGTCTCGTTTATTTTCATGTGCCGAAAGAAAAGAGAAGCAAGTTGGATGCTTCTGGGAAGAAGGGAATGTTTGTGGGTTATAGTGAAACCTCGAAGGCATATAGAATCTATGTTTTTGGTCAAAGAGAAGTGGATATATGCCACGATGTCACCTTCAATGAAGATTTTTCTCTCGAGAAATTTAGGAATCTTCCTAGCTCAAAGGAAGACAAAGAAGAAGAAGAAGAAGAAGCAGGGAATCATGAAGAACCGAAGGATGAACCAATGCCCGATGTTGAAGGTCTGATGGATCCTATTGATCCACCTCCTTCAAATAAAAGGAGACCCTCATGTCTTAGGGACACTCTCCAAGATGCCAAGAGACACATTTCATCGAGAGGAACATTCCGTGAGAGCAAGAAGCCGAATAGGTACCAAGGGTACCTAGCATCCATGAGCATTATTTTACAATCTGAGCTTGGATCATTTGAAGAAGTCTTAAAGCATCAAGTTTGGAAGGATTCTATGCACGAGGAATATGAGTCTATCATGAAGAATGATGTCTGGGATGTGATACTGAGATAGAAGGACAAATCTGTTTTGACCTCGAAATGGCTCTACAAGATCAAGCATGGAGCGGATGGAAGTGCTGAAAAGTACAAGGCAAGATTTGTTTTCCGTGGCTTCTCTCAAAAGGAAGGCATAGATTATGATGATATATTTGCACCTTTTACACCACCATTCGATCAATTATTTCCCTTGTTGCAACATAAGGATGGAGTCTCCATCAGATGGATGTGAAGACTTCTTTCTTACATGGTTCAATCAAGAAAGAGGTTTATGTGGAGCAACCTCTGGGGTTCGAAGTCCAAGATAGAGACACACATGTATGCAGGTGGAAGAAAGCCCTCTATGGGTTAAAGCAAGCCCCCGGGGCTTGATATGAGAGGATTGATAACTACTTGATGAAGTTGGGCTTCACTCGAAGTGATGTTGATCTAGACCTTTATTCTAAGGTTGATAAAGAAATGCCTCTAATTCTGGTTCTATATGTGGATGATCTCTTCTTGACAGGTGCTAACCCTCTTATTCATCAATGTAAGAGGGAGCTAGCTTCTGAGTTCGAGATGGAGGACCTATGACTGATGCATGATTTCCTAGGCTTGGAGGTCTAGAAAAAGCCAGGTGAGGTTTTCCTTTCTCAAGGAAAATATGTTGTGAAGTTGTTGGAAAGATTTGGGATGGTGGATTAGTCCGTGTCGACACCAATGGAACTCAACTTTAAGAAGTTGTGTGGAAGCATTGCTATGCCCGATTTGGGAAATCCCACAGAGTATTGACAACTCGTGGGGGCCTTGATGTTCTTATTGAACTCACGTCTGGAAATATGTTTTGCAATATATGGTTGACCCTCGTCACATTCACTAGATTGGTGCCAAGAATATATTGAGATATATTCGGGGCACAATCACTCATGGGTTGAAATACACTGCCAAGAGCATGAGGCTCCATGGATATATCGATGCCGATTGGGAAGGCATTGTGGTGGATCGTAAGAGCACATCTCTATGTTGCTTTAGCTTGGATTCTGCTTCAATATATTGGATGAGCAGGAAGCACCAATCGGTTTCTTTGAGCACCGATGAGGCCGAATACATTGCAGTGAGTATGGCTTTTTGTGAAGCGATTTGGTTGAGAAATCTCTTTAGTGAGTTGTTTGGGCATGTACTAGATACCACCGTTATCCTTTGCGATAACCAAAGTGGGATTTGTCTTTTTGAGAATCTCGTGTTCCACGACCGTTCCAAGCATATTGATATTAGGTACCACTTTGTCCTGGACATGATACAGTGAGGCATTGTAAGGCTCAATCACATTGGGACTGATCAGCAAGTCACAGATATTCTCACAAGGCCCCTAGGGAAGTTCAAATTCTTAACCTTCCGTGAGAAGCTTGGTATCGTGGACAAACCCTATTCTGAGGGTCCTACTTGAGTTGGACAATGAGCTTTGGAACCTCCAGGGGCTTAGGGATAGCTACTTGGACCTATAAGCAACCACAGGGCTAGGTTCGTCGAACCTTGTTGGAGTGCTTCTTCCACACCGTTATGATATTGAGTTGGTTCACCCTTTCTTTGATCTATGCTACGCATGCATCCTACCCATAGAATTTAGAACTCATGGGAAGTACCTCTCATTTGGCCAATGAGGTAAGAAATGTGGATAGAGACTAATAGCATGACTAATGCATGCATCTAGTATTGTCGTACTCTCTATGTTTAGGATGGGATGTGTCCAACCACTTGATCTGCGATCAATTCTAGATGAGGTTCTTATCTCTAAACTGACTTCAAGTCAGTAAAATAACTTCGGGTTAGTATGTGACTCTCTTGAGTCCAATTGAGGTTTTAACCTCTAATCTGACTTCGGGTCAACAGAGTGTGATGTCTTTGTGACTAACTCTCGTTGTGCAAAGAAGAGCCAGCAAAGCATGTTACAGCAGGATGACATAGGAGTGCATGATGATATATGATAGTACACTATGGTACTGGATGATAGGATGGCATAGGTGGACAGATAGAGTTCTCCCTAGTTGAGAGGGAGTGTTAATTTTGGGAAATTAGGTCCAAACTCCATGTTGCATTTTTCATATGATGATGATGATATTTTTGTTGGATTCATATTTTGTAGAGGTGCAAGATTGATCTAAAGATCATCTTGTTTGGATGAGCAAAACTTATATTTTGAATTTATTTTCCACACGTGCAAATTGTCAAGGTCGGACAAAATTGTAATGTAGGCTCACAAGCCCAATAGTTGTGTCACACACCCTCATTGATGGATATAAATAGGAGAGATATGATGCTCATTTCATCATCATATCATCACACACATTCTTCCTCTTTTGATTGGTTCGTACAACCTTTAGAGGCTTCTCTCTCTCCCGCATGGAAATTTGGATGCCGAAAATGGATGCGATGCCGGAAATCTAGATGTCGAAAATGGATGTGATGTCGGAAATATGGATGCCAGAAATGGATGCCGGAAATATGGATGCGAGGCCGGAGATGGATGCCAGAAATGTATGCCAGAAATATGGGTGCTGGAAATGGATGCCATAAATATGGATTTCGGGAATATGGATGCCGAAAGGATGTCGGAAATTTGGATGAGGGATCATTTTTTTGACTTGTGTTGATTGTTTTGGGAGCTGTATTTTAAGGTTTGTGCGACACTTGAGGAAGCCTGATCTTGTATGTTGGAAGAGTTTGTTTGACTAGCAAAAAGTCTTTGTTGGCTAGGGCATCATGTTGACTACTGTAACAAACATTTCTCTCTATATTTGTTGGACAAGAAGAATTACAAATTATGATATATTATTTTTCTTGTCTTCTATTGATCTATTATTATGTTCTATCAGCATTTTACTTTCACGTTTATGTGATTTCTAATCTAAATTGGGCCTAGAAGAAAGATTGAAGTAAATTGCATTAAGCATAGAAAATACCATGGTTATCTAAATTTAACAGAATGACATTTGGGAAATTGTTCCTAGACCTAAAAACAAATCAATTGTGACTTCCAAATGGGTGTACAAGATCAAACATGCAATTAATGGAAGTATTGACAAGTATAAGGCAAGGTTTATGGCAACAGGATTCTCTTAGAAAGAAGGAACCAATTATCAAGAAACTTCTGCTCCAACAACCATATATACGACCATTAGATCACTCATTTCTATTGCAGCTACTATGGGATGGAACATCCATCAAATGGACGTAAAAACAACCTTTCTAAATGGGACTATCGATGAAGTCTACTATAATCAACCCCAAGGATTCGAGTTCATGGAAAAGAAACACATGTTTGCAGATTGAAGAAGGATCTATATGGCTTGAACCAAACCCCTTGAACTTGCTTTTCCAGGATGGATGCATATCTACTAATACTTAGTTTTTTCAAAAGTTCTGCAGATCCTAATCTCTACATCAAGGTGGTAAAGAATGAACATGTGATCATACTACTATATGTGGATGACCTACTAATAACAAGTGTGGAGTGTCGCATTCAAGAATGCAAGAAGCAACTTGCAGTCGAATTTGATATGGACCTTAGACTAATGCATTATTACGTGGGATTAGATGTATGGCAGAAACATGTTGAAATCTATCTTGGTCAAGGGAAATATGTGATCAAGATCTTGCAAAACTTTGGTATGTTGGATAGTAAACCGATGAAAACTCCAATGATCACTAATTTGAAGAAGTTAAGGAGTCCATATTCAAGCCTTGTTGATCCAACATCCTACCGACATTTGATTGGCTCCTTGATGTACCTTGTGAACACCCGGACAGACATATGTTTTGCAGTAAACGTTCTTAGTCAATTTCAGATGGAGCCAACGCACAATCACTGGATAACTACTAAACATATTTTGAGATATCTTCGTGGGATTATACATGATAGTTTGAAATACGTTGATAATGAGATATAGTAATTGAGCTATACAGATTCAGATTGGGGAGGCAGTGATGCAGATGGAAAGAGCACCACTGGTAGATGTTTTAGTTTGGGATCCTCTATGATATCATGGATGAGTAGGAAATAAGATTTAGTTGCATTAAGTAGTGTTGAAGCATAATATATAGAAGCTAGTGAAGTTGGTAGAGTTGTTTGGCTTAGAAATTTGCTTTTGAATTTCTTTGAAGAACCATTGGAGACTACCATTATACATTATAACAACTAGAGTTTCATAAGGTGATAAAGGACCCAATTTTTCATGCTAGTACAAAGTATATCAATAATAAGTACCACTATATTAGAAGCTTGGTATAGGATGGGGTATTGAAGCTATTAAAAAATCTCCACATGAACAAGCAGTTGAAAAAGTGATGAAGCCTCTTCCATATGGGAAGCTTGAGTATTTCATAGAGAAGCTAGGACTTGTGGATATTACCTCCCTGGTTGAGAGGGAGTGATGTAGGAAATAGTATTCTCCATGGTTCATGCACTAGGCCAAGACTAACAGTGGTAAGTCTAGTGATGGCATTGGCAGGGAGAATGGAGGATTGGATAAGTATCTGGGACCGATACTCCTCAAGTAATGGTATCCAAGGTAGGAGTACTCTCGAGGACCGATACTCTTTGAGGATGAGGTAGGGAATCCAAGATAAGAGTAGTCCTGAGGAGGATTTATATTCTTTAAGGATTAGGAATCCAAGATAAGAATAGTCTTGTAAGGAAATACATGGTGAGCATCTGGATGGGGTATGTGCCTTGAGAGGCGGTGGTGGTGGTGTCTAAAAATATGCCTCCCAAAAATACACCCTAATCTAATGGAAGAGTTAGAGCTTGTCAGACAATGTCTTATTATTTTTGTAATTGACAATGTTGGTTATGATGATGATGCCTGTGTTGAAATATGTAACTAGGTTATGTCTTGATAATGATGACATATGTAATCATGATTTTATGCATTTGATGTAAAGAGAAAAATTAAATTATTATTTTCATTCTTGAGGAATGGATTTCATGCTCAAGGTTATTTTATTTATAGGTCAAGCACCCATTGAATGCTTTTAGGGCTTGTTTGAGTCAACAAGTCATAAGAGTCAATGTCATGTATGGAATACCCTTTTCGGCATGTTACATATTGTAAAGAAAATGTATTTGAGTCAAAATTAGAGTCAAAGACCCTCCAAGACCTTGTCAACGGGCAAGAAACAAGTCAAATTACATGGAAGATCAAGTCAGCCTCATGGAGGCAATTCTTACCCCTAGAAATACTATATAGAAGAAGGAGCTCGACCTCATTTGGACATACAACAAGCAAGTTCGATGTCCTAAAGAAAGAAGCTGGAAAAGGGACGAAAATCAAGGATAAGAAGAAGAAGATCAAGATCAAAGTTTTGGACCTCTCTCTATATATATTATGTTAGGGTTTCTACAATTACTGGGCAAGACAAAATTCTGAAGTTGTGTCGAAGTTATGAAGTTGCTAGGTCGAAATTCTAAAGCTACATCGAATTTGTGAAGCTGCAAGGTCAAAGTTGTGAAGCTGCTTCTAGGTCAAAGTTGTGAAGTTGCTTCTAGGTCGAATTTGTGAAGTTGCATCTAGGTCGAAGTTGCTAAGAGGTTGAAGTTGCAGAAATTGTTGTTGGGGGTTGAAGTTGCTAAAGAAGTTACTAGAAGGTTGAAGTTTGTTGCTGGAAGTTGTGTAAGGTAAGCTCATCAAGAAGGAAGGTTCACTTGGTCTTGGAGGAGTCTTGGTGAAGGGTCATAGGTCTTTGAATTCGTCAATTAAAGTTCTATAAGAAGACGAGTTCTTGTGGGTTTTCCTCTCAAGATGAGAGGTTTTGGCCCTAGATGATAATCTATATCTTGTGTCCTTTTGTCTCATTGTTCTTTATTGTTTGGTAATTGTTTGATGATCAGAACACAATAATAATCAAGTTGAAGAAGAAGTTAATCAAGATAAGTAAAAGGATATCACAACCAGTTATCAATTTAAGAGAAATCACCTAATCTAGCTTCCCTACATTTCTCAACATGGTATCAGAGCTAAGGTGACAAGACAAGGAAAGGCAACTTGTAGAAGGACCATCAAAAGGAATATCAAGAAAGGTCAAAGCATCAAAGACGACATTAAACCATCAACAAGGGATACATAAGGGCCTAAAAATCTAAGGAGCATCAAGGAGGACCATTCATCACATGACAAGGATCATCACAATAAGAAGAAGACCTCAAAGACTCTACTTTCAAGAAGAACCCTACCTCCACTTAAAGAAAAAGGAACTAGACATCTTAAATTCTAAACATTCTAAGGAAGCAAGGAGAAGTGTTGCCATCATCATCAAGGTGATCTCCCTCTCATTGAAGCAAGGATCACATCTCAAGCATATTTGAAGAAAGACATCTTTAGAAGGAGAAGTATTGTCATCTTTAAGGAAGCTATCATCATCAACTATCATCAAAAAAGAAGAAGGCATCAAGTTTAAGATATCATCATCAAAGAAGCATCTCCACATGACAAGTAAATACCTTTATATCTATGTCTGAATATACTATCAAAATGACTTCATTCTGCAAGGAGAGCAACAAACTGGTTGGGTCATCAAATTTCCTTGCATGGAAGAAGAGGACAGATTTGATCCTCATAGAAAATGAAGTCAATGGAGATGTTAAGGGTGTTGTAGAATGTAACTAGGTCGGTCTTCATGTTGACTATGTAATTATGAAAAGAAGGAGACAAAGAAAATAAAATGTATTTTGTTGTAGTTGCTCCATGGGTTTCATGAGCAAGATTTTATTATGTAGATAGACTTCTTCTTGATGTCTATTAGGTTCTTGTCTTCTAGGTATAAATAGGATTAAGTGTAAAAATCATGAAGGATCCAACTCAGATGGATATGCTCCAAGACCTCGTAAAGAATCTCTCAACAACCTTCAAAATATGTTGGAAGACAAACTCCTAATAGAGTGAAAACAACGTTGGAATATATGTGATGTAATGCCTCATAAAATGACGGAGAATATAGACTACAAGTCGGCCTAAATACCAGCTGATTGGTCGGCCTAATAACTGGATCAATCACCTATATATATGACTGATCTGCGGCTCATTTGGAAGAGCAGAAAAAATACGGATCTGTCTGAGGTTATATAGCATTTAGAAGGAATGCGGATTCACCTGAAATAGAAGTGACTGAAGTTATAGATTGTGGTAGTAACTGAAGGGTATGAAATGTAGATTGTAGAGCACACATTGCGGAAGGTTCAGGAGGAAGTAGATTGCGGAAAGTACAGGAGAAGAACAGTTTGCGGAAGGCACAGGAAAGGACAATTTGCGTATAGGTACAACAAGGTACAGGATTGCGGAATGGTGCAACAAATTGCGGATAGGTGTAGACAGAGTACAATGAATGAAAGAATTGCCAAAGTCAAAGACAATGATCACAAGAAGAGGAGTTGATCTAAAGGTGGGAGAAAGTAAGGAAGGTAAATAAGAGATTTACCTTCCTAACTACACTTTAAGAGATTCATTTACAAGTGAAAAATAATTCTGTCTCTACATTTGAATGAGTACTTTGATAATTAACTTGATGAAAGATTAACTAAGTTAAAGAAGAGAATAAATAAGTAAGCTCACAAGTAATTATCAAGAAGAGAATTTTTGTATTAATCTCAAGTCCTACAAATTCTCAATAAAGGGTTCAAACACTAAACCTCCAAAAGAAGAAACTCAACCTCTAGAGAAATATATGAAAGGGGAAATAAGCGCTCAAAGAATCCTTATAAAATCAATCAAGGATTCTGTTAGCCGCCCATAAAATTTGTCATATCAAATGGTGGCTAAATCATTTTTTGAGCCTTCAAGAAACAAGCTTTATTGCTAAAAATGTTGTCTCTTGAAGACTCATGAAGACATCATGCCCTTTGTTTTATCTTCACTGCTGTTTCCCTTTTGAACTTAGAAATTCTGTTGTTTTCATGAAGAAAAGACTGCTGCAAAAATCCCTTTTTTCCCCATTTTTCCCTTCCTTTCACTTCAAATTAACCTTCATTTTTACCCCTTTATTCCCCATGGATTTCCTTTATTTTCCCTTGTTTCCCTTCTTCCTTTCATAAAACCCCTTTTACAAGGTTTAAAACTCATTTTTAAACTTTGCCGAAACCCCCAAATCCATCAAAAAACCTTGAAAATTTCATGAAAAATAAATTTTTTAACTATGGACTTAAGCCCCTTTGGGCCAAGTCCTAAACCACTTCCCCACATATGCCCTAACACTAGAACCAAGTGCTAAACCCTTTCGGTGCTTATCGCATCGGAACGATCGGCCAACGCAAGTTTATTTGCTATGTTAAAAGCCTCCGATGCGATTGGCCCTTTGTATATAAACCCCCGACCCCATTACCGCTTCATATAACCACAGAGCCTGCAATCGGGCGCCAAAACTTTGTGAATAAAACATTCCCGATCATTTTTTCCCTTTGTATATTCACAACAAACCTCTTTCCTAAGTTTTATTCTAAACCCGTCGGTTAAATGTTTTGAGGGATATGGACCGTTGATTTAACACTATCAATGATCAAAAGGATCTCGCATTGGAGATTTTCCAATGGGTAGATTGAAAATCCCACTCCTTCCTCCCGATTTCGATTGGCACCTTTGCATAAAAGCCCCAGTCCCTTTATCCTTCTCATGTATCCAAACGGCCCCGCAGTCGAGCACCAAGCCTTTTATAATAGACTGCCCTGAAGCCAAAAACCTTTGCATTTCATTAAAATTTTGGTTTTCTTATGTTATAAAGGGTCCCGCCGGTGCATGATTTGAAACAATCTCCACCGTTGATCTGAAATGATCAGACGGATCGTGCAATCTCGCATCGGGAGATTTCAAAGGGCGCGTTAAATATTTTATTCCCCCTCCCCGATTACCGATCTCCCGACGAGTTCTTCGCCATTGATTTTCCCCGCCAGATCCGGATCCGACATCCCTTATCGCTCCTTCCCAAAACCCTTTACTCCACTGAGAACTCCTCCGATTCTTCCTCCGCCGTTGATCTAATCTGCAGATCGACAGTCCACAGCTAATCGCATCGAAAACTTTTGGCCTTTGCCCCCCCGCCGATCATGAAGCTCCGATTGAATCTGGACCGTCCATGCCCTAAGATCTGACGGTCCAGATCAATCCTCCCAACTTTGGTTAATTTCATAACCTCGCTTTATAATGTTCTTCGGCCACATCTCAGCCGTTGATCTCTGCATATCAACGGCCCATATTAAAACCTTTCCTCCGCCTCATATTTTATTTCTTTATACCCAGATCAAATCTCCACCGTTGATCTGTTTCATCCAACGACTCATAATGAGCGCGACAGGCCCAACTCCTGTGGGTCCTGCCTTCCTTCAGATTTGATCCCGGTCGTCCAATCTTAGATCTAACGGCTCAGATTAAAACCGCCATGCTCTGCCCCGCTTGTTATCTCCCAAGCACCTGTCCTATATTGCGCTCTTTTCCCAGCCATCAGATCTAAGACCCCAAATCTGATAGTAGACGCGCATTTTCGCGTAACTTTGAGCACGAGTGTTAATTCCCCAAAATCACATGATGTAGGCGGTATTGAAAGGCCACGTGTCGGCCTCTGACACATATCGCGTCCAAAAAACTAAAACCATTTTCCTGCCCTTTTGCTACGCGAAAACAATGGTTTCTCCAGCTAAAACCACCCTTCCCTTTTACACTACGACTCATCGCATTCCTCCTCGACCATTGATCTCTGCAAATCAACGGTTCCTATTCAATTTCGCGTTGTTTCATCGCCCTCCACCATACACCAAGGGCCTTCAACGAGCAATCTCCGTCGTTGATCTTGGGGTCCGATCTCATCCGACGGCCCAGATTCATCCGGGAAACCCCAATTTCCCTTTCAATGCATTGTTCTCTGCCAAAGGATTTTAAACCCATTCCTTTGTATTTCTTCGCATTTTTTCCTTTGTAATTATAATGTGACCCATTTTCATTATTTTATTACCTTTCCTCCCGATCGTTGATCTCTGCAAGATCAACGATTCGGACTTAATCTTTTCACCTTTCTTCTAACCGCCTCCTTTAACCCTTAACGTGCAATCTCCACCGTTGGATGCTGTCATCCAACGACCATGCTTCAAACCACAACCTCTGAAGCAGTTTGACCCGGCCACGCAGGATTTTATAATATTTTGTGTATTTTGCAGGTTTTTTTTTAAGTTTTCAAAGATTTCAAAAGAAAATAAAAACCGAGGATGACAATCCTCTAGGCTTTTGTTTATTAAAGAGTATCCATTCAAAGGGTTCGATGCTACATTTTATCAGTGCCTCATGAGCACTGATAAACATTATAAAGCCTTGTAGCACCTGCACATCAACAAGACATAATGAAGCATGATTAAAACAAAGAATGTCAGTGTTGAAGATCAAATATAAACAGAACAGAAGAATTGAAGGAAGAACCACAGTTTTGGTGGATTACGGCTAAGATCGAAAATCAAAAGCCTAATCCACTAAATTAAACACAGTTAAAGACAAATCAAAATATTTATCAGACAGAGGATGCCTCCACTGCCACATCAGAGGCTAATTGATTCCTCTCAGCTACCTAATGCCACATGTAGCCTCAAAGCCTTCAACAGAGGCCGAGTAAAGACCAGAATAGAGAATATTTACCTCATGACAGTCGAATAATTAATTCAAGCCAAAGATTTATTGCAAAATATCAGGAGAGTTATTACAAGATGACACAGAGCTTCAAAGTCAACAAAATCATCCCACCAAGCTTAATTCTTAATGTAAAACAATTAATACAGAGAAAATATATGTAAACTTCTCCATTGAGCCTCTCAAACGCCAAGAAGCATTTATCTGTATTAATTGAACCTTGGAGATATTTTATCCCTTCCCACCTCCTCATTTCTTCTATAAATACTTCTGTAGAAGATGAGAAAATGTTGGTTGCAGAACTTTGAAATATACTTGTGCCCGAATTTTCTACATGAAAATAGTGTTCAAAGGCTCTTGAAGCTCTGTTTGTGATTAAATAAGTTAGTCTGAGAAGTGAAGATGATTGCTGAACTGAAACATTGGACTTGAAGATGTAACTGGTTTGACTTCAATATACAAGTTGTTTCTTGGGATCCTGGTCTATATCACTGGTGAAGTGCTTCTTTCTTTATTATTTGTTTTCCTTTCATGTGTGCCATTTTGTTCATTATTATCTGATAAAGAACAACAAGCATAGAGTTAGGATTTACTGTTTACAGTACCTTTCTCTGACTGATAAGATTTAACTCAATGGTTTCCTCTAAATTGTTTATTTAAGAATGATTCAATATAGTCCAGGCAGTTAGGAATGCTGGCGTTCCCTCATCCTATTGTTTTTTTTAAGCATTATTCTTGAATGTTATTCTCATTATTTGCTTATTAAAGTTAGACTAGAAAAGTGATGGTGTGCCTGTTTTCTAGCTTCTTTCTCCAAAGGTAGATTCTGAAAATTTCCCTAGGTGTTTGCTGAAAGCAGACTAGATTTAAAAGTATCTTATCTAATCTTAAGTTGCACTTTGTTCCTCTTATGTGTTTTTTTCATCCTTTCTGAAGGTAATTATGCGGATTATTGGATTGTTTGTCTCTTGAGTTATATTTAATACGAGCTTGTCCAAAGAGGTTTATGGTGAGCCCTGCCCTTTGGTTGATTTCAAACAGTTGCTTAAAAGGCTTTTTCTTGTTTGGACAAACTATAAATCCTAGTTGAAATTATTATCTGTTTCCACCCCTCCAACACTTTTATTGTTCCATTCCATCATTTTATCTCAAATGATCTTGTGATATAGATGACTTGCCACTTGAACCACTCTTGAAATTGTTGCACAATTAAAACCCTTTTATGACTCCATAGCCCAATGGACTAAAAACCAGCGTTATATCTATCTTTTTAGCCGAAGCTTGTTCTAATTGCTTGCAACTTCACACCTTTAAAACTCTTCCCATTTAGGACTTTCCACTCAACTAATAATCACGCTCAACCATCCAAAACAAACAAAAACCCTTGTGCTTCATAACTAGCCTAATATCATTACCCATAAGCCTTAAAAGATAAATCAATCTTTGCACTTTATTGGAGAGATCCCTCTCCGGATTCAGAAGGGCTAGATCCTAGAATCCCAAAGTGGTTCAAGTGTTCTCTCCACAGTTCTGGTCTCACCAATCTATTGGAATTACGGGGAGCTAACAGATTCTCTCATCCCTTATGTAGCAAAATTGAAGAATTCAAAAGATATCTAAGATAAGCCGGTAGAATTGTTCTCTGTAAGCACTGCAGGAAAAGTTTTATCTTTGATAACCGAGTTATACAAAATGAAAGTATCAAAGGAAAAAGGGATAGCCTCATATCTTATGAGAGTATCACAAATACGATACCAACTGCAAGAGTTGGGGGAAATAATATCCAACGAAGAGATGACCATTGTGGTGCTCAATGCACTACCTGATGAATGGGGAAACTTTGTATCAAGCATCTATGGAAAGAATGAAGCCACCTCCACTCAATGAAATCTGGTCATTATGTAAGATTGAAGAAACCAGGTTGAAGGCAAAAAGCAATGTAGGATCAAATGAACAAATTCAAGCATTTACTGCCATGGCTAGGAGAAAAGGAAAGTTTGAGAAATTTGGTCCTGAGAAAAAGAAGAAGACTGATGTGTCATAGATCCAATGCTATGGTTGTCAAGAATATGGGAATTTCAAGAGAGATTTTCTGAAACTCGAGAAAGACAACAAGAAGAAGAAAGAAAGGAATGAAGCCCATGTCACCGAAGAAGTGGAAGAACCTGAAGAGAAGTAATCAAAGAAGGAGGAAGTGAAAGATCTCTACTATGACTGATATAATCTCCTTCACTTAGTTCTTTTCAGATGGCTATAATGGTACGAATCATTGTAAATATGACAGGATGCATCATATTATAATATTGAATCATATTGGAAGTATATGAATGAAGCAGATAAGAGCTCATGACATCATTATAGAAGCTTGAAAATATAGTTGAAGTAGAAGTCTACATGGTTCTAGCAGTCATCATGATAAAAAGGAAGTAGCTCATGGTAACCTCATTGAAAGCATGAAAATGTCAACTGAAATAATAGTATATGTGGTTGGAAGAAAGTCATCTAGCATGATAGAAGATAGAAATAATTCATCATGCATCATCATCATTACGAAGGAGCATTTGCAGGATGAGGATAATCAAGATCCTCCATTGGAATATTCATTAGAAATTTCACCTCTACTTGGAAAAAGCAAGTGTGTCGCTAATAGTATACATTCCACCTTGTGTGGGATCTATGGTTTAGAAAAATGATGGTATGGTGACAAAGGAGTGCAGCATGTCAAGGTGGTTGAAGTACTTTCAAGCAAGGAAAGGAAATTTTCGAAGGAAGTCTAGATGACCAAAAGGAGAAAAGAGGAATGCATATATTTGATAAATTAAGTCATGTCATCATACAATTGCAACAACATCAGTGAATTCTCTATCTCATGAGCATGAACTGTTAAGTCTCTATATTAATAGTGTAGTCCCTTATTATGTTAGTGTATCCCCCCTTATTGTTATTGTTGTACCCCTGTAACCCCATATTGTTATTATTGTTCCCTTACATTATTATTGTTAGGTCAGCTAGGGTTACATTGTGGCCCCACTAGGATTACATTGTGGCCCCATGGACTCCTATATATAGAAAGGAGGTTGTGTCATTTGTATCATCCAAGAATTGTTCATTCATGTAATGTATTGGAGGTTGCCCCCTCGAAGTGGCTTATTTCTAAGGCGTTGATATCTCTTTTCTTCTATTTTTGTCACTGGTTTCACAACATTTGGTATCATAGCTTTGGATTCTAGGGTTTCGCTGCTCCAAACAAGTCGTCGTGGAATTTTCGCTATAACATTTTTTTTGCGAAGGTTCAGAAGCTGAAATTTTTAAAGTGTGAAGCCGAAATCCTGAGGAACATCATCGCAAAATTTCAGAGCTTAGTTCGCAATATATTCAGAGATATGATATGTGGAAGGTAGGTCATTTTGAAGGCTCCTAAATTTAACCTAAACAGGTCATCGTGGAATTTTCTCTATAAATTTGTTTCTATGAAGGTTCAAAAGCTGAAATTTTTAGAGGGCGAAGCCGAAATCTAGAGGAACATCTTCACAAAATTTCAGATCTTGGTTCACAACATTGGCGGAGATATGATCTGTGGAAGTTAGGGCTTTTTCAGGCTTCTTAATTTCATCTCAAAGAGGTGATCATGAGAAAATCTTCATAACTCTCTCTCTGAGCATCGGATTGGAATGCTGTAAAAAGTGACCGCAAGTACACAGACTGTAGTTTTCTGTCTATCAATTTCAGAGCCAAAGGAGGAAACAGTGACACGTGGCAAGTCATACAAGTTAGCTCTACTGAACTAGTCCATAATTGGGTCATTGTGGGAGATTGGACATAAATTTGTCTTGAAGAATCCAAATCAGATCAGACCTATGGCATTTGAAAGAAGCTTCAGAGGGCTACTACAGACCCGAATTTCAGATATTGAAGATCTGCAATCACAGAGATAATTCAGTTTCAATATCGAGCTCCTCAAAAGCAAAAAAAAGGTTGTATTTGGTTTTTAAAATTGCATAACGTTTGTTTGAAAAAGCAATTTGAAGTGATTCCAAGGGCATACTTTAGAATTTTTATCAGTATTGGGTTCTATAATGCCTCCAAAAAATAATTCCATACCCATTAAGCCCTCAAAAAGCTATACTACTGTATGAAGAGGAAGAGTTGCGGTATGAGATATCAAAATTACGGTACCAAGTGCAACAAGTTTCGATCTTACGAAGAGCAATTGAAGATGAAATAGATGGTTTAAAAGCAGAAATGGAGGCTAAGTTGGATGGTTTGAAGGATCAAATAATAGCAAATATGGATGATAAATTAATGGAAGATCACATCGAGCATCAACAGCAAGTTCTCCAACTCTCAAAGGATAACCCAACTTTGGTGCAGAATCTAATGAAACAACGGGGATTTCAAATCATAGAAGGAAGTTAGAACGTCGTGAAGACAAACCTACATTGATATGATCAATTTCGGAAGTATCTCAACAAGTGGAAAGACTTTCAGTAGAAGATTCCACATGCAGGAGGATGAGAATTTTATACATAAGCATCGAAAATAATCGAGCGTTGAGACAACACTGTTTGAAGGAAACCAGACATGTTAAGTCCTATATTAATAGTGTAGTCTGCTTATTATTTGAGTGCCATCCACCCTTATTGTTATTGTTGTATAACTTATATTGTTGTGTGTTCCCTTACATTATTATTGTTAGGTCGGCTAGGGTTACATTGTGGCCCTTTAAATTCACATTGTGGCCCCATATAGGAATACATTATGGCCCCATGGACTCTAAATATAGGGAGGTTGTGTCATCGTAACAATCGAAGGAATTGTTCATTCATGTAATGTATTGGAGGTTGCCCCCTCGAAGTGGCTTATTTCTAAGGCGTTTATATCTCTTTTCTTCTATTTTTGGAGCTGGTTTCACAATATGATCGAAGAAGAAGGATCTCTTCCTTTGGCAAGATGCATGAAGTCATATATCTTGAACTAGTTCACATATTCACAAGATGAAATCAACATAATATGACCTCGTATGGAATATGAGGTAGTTGACAAGATGAAGGAACTACGTATAGAATTTCATGGGGAGAAATATGTGAAGAAATGAAGAGGAATTTGTGAAAGATGCAACTATGGTCACATAAGATAAGATAAGTGATCAACATCCAATTATTAGAAGAATTGGCTAGGACATCTCCATAGAGAAGATATGAACACCATGATAAATTTTGTAAAGGAAGGAGACCCTTGACATTTAGAGCCTTGGAGATGTGTTTATCGTTGTACAAGTTATTGATGTTGCAAACAAGCAGATGTCATGATGAAAGGCCATCATAAAAGGTGACTTTGATTTGATGTTAATTTTGATTTTTGAACAAACATTTGGTTGGGTTAATACAGGACTACCGAAAGATATTTGTAGATGTCACCTACAACTAGTACTCATGAGAATGGATGGAAGATCATGAAAGAAACATAACTAGGAAGAGGTAGTTGTATGAAGAAAAGTCATATGTGAACTAGAACATCACTTTCCGATGAAAAAGAAGGATGGCATGACTATTGGTTCAACCCTATGGTTCAAAATTGATGGATGGCCAATTCCCTACGAAGAACATCGAAAATTTGAAGGCTCCATGATGAATAAGTTGAAGTCCATGACATCGAAAGGAGGAGCTCTACTAGCAGCTAATAGTACCATTATCTCCACCAAAGCGCAGATATTTTTTATTGATAATAAGTCCATGCCTGAGAGAGAGCTTGGAAGCAAGTCCCTAGTTGAGAGGGAGCTTGGGAAAGTCTCTGGTTAAGAGGGAGCTTGAGTATATTCCGTTATAGGAATGAATATATCCTCCCTGGTTGAGAGGGATAGATAGACACATCATTCTTGTCTTCGTGATGTGAAGAAAGAATGGAGGATTGGGTAAGAATCTGAAATTGATTCTGATACTCTTTGAGGATGTGGTAGGGCATCCAATAGGCAAGAGTAGTTGAAGAGGAAATTCCTTGAGCATGTGTTATTCCAAGATTGGAATTGTCCTAAAAGGACATACCTTGTGAACACCCAGGTGGGGTATGTGCCTTGCGAGACAATGATGATGGTGCCTATCAGTCATTGGTCTCACCAGCATTGTGCTCTGATCTTGTGGAAAGATAGATTTGTTGGTCAAGGCCTTGTTATGTGACAATGTTGGTTGGTATGATGAGATGCTTTGGCATAAGCTAAGTAGTTTATGAGATGGCTTACCACTCTGACTCTTCTTGTGAAAACTCTTCAGTTTGAGAATGTCTAAGTACCTTATATGGATTATAAATACCTCCCTACTTAAGAGAGAGTGTTGAAATATGTAACTAGGTTAGGTCTTCATAATGACATATGTAATCATGATTTTATGTATTTGATGTAAAGAGAAAAATATAATTATTATTTTCATTCTTGAGGCATGGGTTTCATGCTCAAGTTTACCACAGAAAATTTTAAGGATGGAAATTTATCTTAAAGTTTAGAAACCTTGGCGAATTTCACTAGTCTATAATATGCAAAACTATAAAATGTTTGTTGATAAATTTGTGAAAGTATTCAAATTTCTAATGATTATATATATATAGTCTCTATATAAGTTTGGCAATTTTTAAGTTAAAATAATTTTATATTGTAAACATTGGGCAAATCATTTTTAGAAAAAAAGGGAAATTGACGAATCTTTTTTTTGGAAAAACCATGTTAAATTAGCCCACCTGCGAATATTAGCCCCTAAAATTTTCTATGAAGTTAATTTTATTTATAGGTCAAGCACCCATTGAGTGCTTTTAGGGCTTTTTTTTTAGTCAAGTAGTCATAAGAGTCATTGTCATATATGGAAGACCCTTTTGGGCATGTTACATATTGTAAAGAAAAAATATTTGAGTCAAAATTAGAGTCAAAGACCCTCCAAGACCTTGTCAATGGGAAGAAACAAGTCGTCCTACATGGAAGATCAAGTCGACCTCATGGAGGCAATTCTTACCCCTAGAAATCCTATATATAAGAAGGAACTTGACCTCACTTGGACATACAACAAGCAAGTTCGATCTCCTAAAGAAAGACGCTGGAAGGACGAAAATCAAGGATCAGAAGAAGAAGAGAAAGTTTGAAGTTTTGGACCTCTCGCTCTCTCTCTATTATGTTAGGTTTCTTAAGTTCTTGGGAAAGACAAAATTCTAAAGTTGTGTTGAAGTTATGAAGCTGCTAGGTCAAAATTCTTAAGCTGCAAGGTTGAAGCTGTGAAGTTGCTTCTAGGTTGAAGCTATAAATTTGATTCTAATTCGAAGTTGTGAAGTTGCATCTAGGTCGATGTTGTGAAGCTACATCAAGGTCAAAGTTGTGAATCTACAAGTTTGAAGTGGCAGAAATTGTTGCTGGAGGTTGAAGTTGATAAAAAAGTTACTAGAAAGTCGAAGTTTGTTGTTGGAAGTTGTGTAAGGTAAGTTCATCAAGAAGTAAGGTTGACTTGGTCTTGGAGGAGTCTTGGTCGAGGGTCATAGGTCTTGGAATTCGTCAATTGAAGTTCTATAAGATGAGAAGAGTTCTTGCGGGTTTCCCTCTCAAGAGGAGAGGTTTTGGCCTTGGATGATAGCCTATATCTTGTGTCATTTTGTCTCATTATTCTTTATTGTTTGGTAGTTGTTTGATAATAAGAACACAATAATAATCAAGTTGAAGAAGAAGTTAATAAAGGTAAGTAAAAATATAGGTTGAAGAAGAAGTTGATCAAGATAAGTTAATCTAGCTGCAATAGATTTCTCAACATCTTGATGATGCTTATCAATCAAAACTCTTCTTATGAGAATATTTCAATTTCAGTATCCTTGTATCCTAGTGTGTAATTATGAATACCTCCCTAGTTAAGAGGGAATGTTGAAAATGTAAATAGGTTCAGTCTTCATAATTATCATTGTACTTCTATCAATATGTATTTCATGTAAACACACAAAAAAAAACGAAAATTTTATTATTATTATTTTTGTACTCAAAGCATATTATTCATGCTTCTAGGGTTTATTGAGTAAAGAAGAAAAATTACCATGTGTCAAAATTCCATTTGGACTATTTGTAACAACAAGAAAAAATTTATTTTGAGTAAAAAAGAGTCAATTGTGTCCCATAAGACCAAGTCGACCCTACCTTGACAAGTCATCCTTGAAGAGGCACTTATTCCACCGCTTGGACAATTATAAAATGAGGAGACTTCGACCTCATTTGAACACTCATTCACTCATCGACCTTTATGCAAAAAAAAAGAAATATGGTGAATGCCGAGGGGAAAGAAGAAAAATATTAGAGAAGAAAATTCGAATTTTTGTTTGTTTTTGTTCACACGCGCGAAGGTGTTGGGGCAACTATACAAAGGTGTTGGGGCAACTCTACAAAGGTGTTGGGGCAATCTGCAGAGTTGCATGTCCGAAATTTTGACTTGAAGAGATTTGACCAACTTTGATTCTTGTTGAAGTGTTGAAAAATGCAATTAGGTTCAATCTTCATAAATGTATTTGAGTCATTATGTAATGTACTTATCAAAGGAATGAAAAGAAAAATTTATTATTATTACGACGATATATTAAAGCATGGTTTTCACGCATGGGTCATCATGTTTTAGGTCAAAGTCCCCATAGAGGACTTCTAGGATTTATTCTAAGTCAATAAAGTCATTGTACATTTAAAAATACCCTTCTTGGGATTTTGAATCATGTAAAAAGGATTATTTTTTAGTCAAAAATGAATTATGTCACCTCCACACCAAGTCGGTCTCAAGGAGATCAATTCAACCTTACCAGAAGGGTATATATTGAAGCAACTCGATTCATTTAAAGGGATCACTCACACATAAGATCAATATCACAAGAAGAGCTAGAAAAAGTGTGAAATAGGGAAGAAGGGCTAAAAGAAGTGTGAAGTTGGAGAAGAAGGACACTCTAGAAGATCGAAGTCTTTTTCTCTATATCGAAGTTGTTGCTGACAGTTGCTACTAGTTACTACTAGTTGTTGCCATATCGAAGTTGCCACTACTAAGTCGAAGTCGTTGCTGCCAGTGTTTGCTGCCTTAAGTGAAGGAGTTACATCAAGATCGAAGTCATTGCATCAAGATCAAACTTATTAGGTCGAAGATAAGTGTTGCATCATAGTATTGTTGCTGCTACTGTAAGGTTGAAGTTCTGAGAGAGTTGACTTGGTGTGGAGGAAGTCTTTGTCTAAGTCTAAAGTCTTGGATTATCTCAGGAAAACTATTGAAGGAAGAATTCTTGACTGGGTTTTCCCCTAGAGTGGGATTTTTCCTTGGTTGTCTGCCTATATCTAGTGTACATGACCCTTGTGCTACTATGTAATGAACAAAGTTTGTATACTCAGAGAAATGCTCTGATACCAATGTAATGAACAAAGTTTGTATACTCAGAGGACTTGGAATACGAAAATACCCATTGAGGATACAAGAATATATATATTAAATGTATGAAGAATGATTGATGATACAATTGAGAGTGAGGGGCCTGCTTATATACCCAAGGCAAATGCTTCTTCACGAAAGATCATGTCCCATTTAGACATGCCTCTTCCACCTAATTACTAATTAACTAATCAATATTTATTGTTTACCTTATTTATACCATTTTATTCATAACATTGCCTTCCTCCTCAAAGCCTATTGATGAAAGGCTTGATCTCTTTTTCTGCTACAAATGTTTTTTTGTCTCAGGGTCGTCATCCTTGTTGATACAAGTTGATATGATCCTCTAAGTGACAAACAAAATTGTCGCACTTAGAAGGGATCGGACCATCCTAGATCAATCTTCTGTGGAATCTTGCGGTGTCTGGCAACTTGTGATGAATTGTTATCACATGAGCAGATTGCACTGACATTAGTATTTTTCGGAACATCGGTTTGTTGTTTCTATTATGAATATGTAGCTTGATCGAGTTGCCTACTCTCATGATTCAGATGTTGGTAGGGAACTTTTTTGGTTTGACTTATCCTTATTAGGTGTGGTATTTTTTTTTTATTTTTTTCGGTAAGATGTTATCGAGTTGGTTATAGAACCTTCACTTGGAATGTTCGTCGTCTGAACTACAACATCTAAGTTTGTATTTTCTGCAATTGCTTGTCTTCTTCTTGAGTTGTGACATTTGCTGGATCAGTATATTTTTTTTCTCTTTAACTTGGACTTCTACATTCGATGTTTCCTTCTCGATAAAATGTTGCACCTTGTTTTCGAATAATTTCTTGTCCTTCTTAAGCTTCTTGATTTACGTCAATAATTTTCTACTATGGTTTTTTAAATCGAGAAACTTCTTCATTTTTGTCAATGGTGATCTTGTCAACTTCTCTTTACATATTTTGTATCGCCTTTTTACCTTCTTGAAGAATTACTTTTGAGATTTCTTGTACATCTTCAGGCGTCACTGAATTTGGCTTCAAGGTAACGTCCTGAAGCGTTATTTTTTTATTTTTGTGGGACAATGTCATAATTTTTTTTTTTTGAATTTAGGATAAAGGACCCTAGAGTTTCCATCCAAGGTGAGCCCAAAACAATGTCACTATCGTCAAAATAAGGATTTCACGGTAAATTGCGAGATAAAAGTATAATCCCAAATACTTAGTTGCAGATTATTTATGTCGTATTGTTTGTCACTTGTGTCAACAAAGTTTGTTTCAATTATATTCGATTCAGGGATCACTAATTGCTTAGCACATTTAGGACTAACATAATTACTCCCTTCAGTAGGACTGATAGAGATTATAATATATCTTCGTACAAGTAATCATTTAATTTTAAATAGTGTATCAACACATTTACTAAAGGTTTTAGGAAATCTTTCGTTATTGATTTCCATTATTCTTTTTCACGATGAGCCTTCGGGTTTTTAAAAATATTCCTCATTTATACTTTCAACAATATCACTTGTGACCTTAAAAATATAATGAGTATTTCCTTTGATTTTATAATAACTTCACAATGTCTCTCTTTGTAATCCTGAATACCTTTACAATTTTTTTTTTAACACTTTGTATTATAACTTCCCTAGAATTCTTGGATTGCACTTTGGAACTTTTTTTAAAATATATTCTCACTTTAACTATATTTCCTTTTTATACTTTTTCATCCAATAATTCTCTTTACTTTATATCCTTCTTTTTTTTAATATTATTATTATTATTATTTAATCCTTAATGCCCAAAGGCCTAATGGAGAAACTCCAAAAGTGTAGTGAAATGCTTTAGTATTGACAAAAACAATGTTGACGAACCTTTATGGCCAAGGGCCTCGATCGGAGAGCGTGGCTTTGTGCAATGGTGGAGCGACCAGAGGATCGAACTGCTCTGATACCAATGTAATGAACAAAATTCGTATACTCAGAGAAATGCTCCGATACCAATGTAACGAACAAAGTTCGTATACTCAAAGGAATGCTCTGATACCAAATAGAACGAACAAAGTTCATACCTCAAGTTAAATACCCCAGAAGACTTGTAATATGAAAATACCCATTGAGGATACAAGAATATATATATTAAATGTATGAAGAATTATTGATGAAAAAATTGAGAGTGAGGGGCATGCTTATATACCCTAGGCAGGTGTCTCTTCACGAAAGATCATGTCCTATTTAGACATTCCTCTTCAACCTAATTACTAATTAACCAATCATTATTTATTGTTTACCTTATTTATATCATTTTATTCATAACATACTATTTTGGTAATTGCTTAATGAATTAAGATAAGGAGAACACAAAGATAATAAGATTATAAGAACATCACAAGTAATTATAAAGAATAAGAAAATATTTATGCCTTTCTGATTTTCTAACATGGTATCAGAGCTTTGGTGAAGAAAGAAGGAAAAGGCAGCTTAAGGATCTATTGAAGAAAGGAATTTCAAGAAGTCGGTCAAGGAATCATAGGAGACCTTATAGAGGAAAAAGCTTACTATCTTCAAGAAAAAAGTCTAACACAATAAAGGGAGAGAACAAGCTTGAAGGAGCATCAAATTATAGGTCATGGAAATTGAGAATTGACCTCATTCTTTAAAAGAACAAAGTATTGGAAATGGTTAAAGGGAAAGTAAAGAATCCTACTGAAGAATCCAGTGAGGCAAATAAGGTGAAGTTTAGAGAACCGGAAATATTGGCCATGATACTGACGATAGAAGGTATAAAGGCAATCTTGTCCCATATATATCCAACATTGACCATGCTCAAGAAATGTATGAGGCTTTGTCAAAGTTGTTCACTATCAAGAACATTGGTCAAGTAGCAAGTTTAAAGAATGAGCTAAGGACTACAAAAATGACTAATGATGACACTGTGACTTCCTTCTTTGTAAGGATAACTAGAATTAGAGATGACCTTCTAGCCATACATGAAATTGTACCATACAAGAGCTAGTGATAACTGCACTATTGGGATTGCCACCAACTAGGAGTGCTTTTGCCTTGTGAATGAACAGTTGGAAAGAAACTCCCACATTTCAAGAATTATGCAATACCTGCAACCAAGAGAAAATGAGAATCACATTTGTTTCCAACAATAAAGAAGTTTCAAATGCCTACACTGCTCGACATAAGAAAGGAAACTTCAAGAAACCAAAAGGACCAAGGAAGGAAGGTTAACATGTCCAAAATAGAATGCTATCAATTTCATAAAATGGGTCACTATAGAAGTGGTTGTCCCGACAATCCAAAGAATAAGAAAAGGGAAAGGGACCAAGCCAATGTTGTTGAAGAAGCATCTCCCAAGAAGAATAAAGTCGAAGAATCAAATATAAGAGACTTGCACTACTAAGTCTATTGCTCTAACCCTTAGTTATTTCATTTTGTATTTTTGAATTTTAGTATTTGTAGGTTTAACATTCTTTTGGAAAGACATTTTTGAATTGTTTTTATAAGGTTATAGGTATCCCTTAGGCTTGGAGGGAGCCCTCACCAACTTCAAAAGATAAGTATCTTACTCCTTTTCAGTTTTGGTTTCCCTTATCTAAGCTTGTTTATATTAAATATTAATCACATTTCTACTTCTATGTTTCTTGATTAGGAAAAAGCTGGTTGCATACTCAAGAATTATGAAAGAAAGCTTCACAAGACAAATCTTTGGAATTATAAGGTTTGTCAAGTAACAAAGGTATGCCTTAAACTATAATTCTTTGATCTCTCCATGATAAAAGTAGATTCATTATTTTGGATATTCTACATTACTAACATTGTTGTGTCTAGCTTTCTTGAATCATAAAGATCCTTGATTGGGTGATTCGTCATTAGAAAAAACTACCCTCCTCACATCTTTGATTATTCTTATAAAAGGTTCTTTGGAAAACCCTAACCTAAGTGTATGTCGATGATAATAGGTAAAACCCTAGCCTATTTACCTAGCCTACCTACGGTTATTGATGAAAAATGTTGTTTTTGATGTTTTGATGTTTGGGGATTTGGTATGGTTATGAAAACCCTAATATGTTAAGGTTGAATGGTACTATCTTTGAGGTTTTTATAAATTAGGGTTTGCTATGTTATGTATTGAAACCCTACACCTTCAGGGTTTGGTAGGGTTTATGAGCAAGACCATTATTTAGATAATGTCCTAGGAATAAATCCCTCTGTATATGTTTGTCCATCTAATCAAATATGTTAGATGTTTGAATGTGTTTGTATCATTGGTTTGACTAACATATGTTGTTATGATATGCTTGTGCATGATGATGTAATCCTAGATATATGTATTGACCTAATTATTTGTGGTCATAAGTCCTAGGGTTTAGAACTAAGCCCTAGTCGAAGCTTGATAATCTAGGATGATGTTGAATTCTAGGGTTTTGTAACTAAACCTTAGTAGAAGCTCAATTCTCTAATATATGATGATAAGTTGTTGAAGTCTGAAATTGAGCTATGATTGGTTTTGATTGTTTAAGCTTAAAGGCTTATGTATGAAATCTAGGGTTTGCACTAAATCCTAGTGGGAAGTCTAACATATGAATTCTAAAAGTTGTTAGATACATTGTTATACATGTTTGAATTGTTTCTAGAGTTTGCTATATAAAAGAATTTGTCCTAAATATAATGAGCTTGATATCTTGATTGAGTTGTTGTTGTGATTTAGGGTTTGTAACAAAACCTCGGCAAGAAGTTGAAATATTGAAGTAAAGTCTCTTGTTGATGTGTCCATTTTTATATGACTTTGTTATGATTAGCTTCATGTTGTTGATTTTTGGGTAGCATCGGATGTGCTCTAGCTTTGAAACTTTGTGGAGGGGCTAGAACACATGAGATCTCCAATGCCCAGAAATCGTTTGGAGAAATTCCACCCAGAGCCTAAGTTATTCCAATAATTAATTATTTTAATGGAGATCCTAAGTCTAACTTAGGGAAATTAAATAATTAAAGGGAATTAATTTAAAGATGTGGGTGAGAATGTTCTAAGTGGCAAGGATCAAGTCTTTTCTAATCTTAATCATCGATTAGAGATTAGATCACGGTGATTGATTATTCAACGAGAAAAGTATTAAAGAAAGACTTGGAGTGAGTTGGAGAATACACACTTAGCGGTAGCACTTGAGCCAAGTCGAAATTTTGGGGCGCGGTTTGCTAAGAATTTTCGAGTGAGCTTGCAGTGCAACGAGGGGCAGATCGGTAGAGGGATTCCAAATCCAAGATCGAGAATACATAGGCAAAGAGGCAGATCCATACTAGAGGAGCAGCGCAGCCTAGCAGGGGTGACGCAGAGGCAACGTAAGCCCAGCAGGCGTGACGCAAACCCAGCCAGGCTCACGCAGAGGTTGACGCAGTCAGAAAGGGTGATGTAGGCCAGGAGGGGTTGACGCAGAGCCGGGAAGGACAATGCTGAGGTTTCAATGGGCCAAAAAGGGCTCGTATTCAGCAAATCCAAAAGGGGTGACGCAACCACACTGAAGGGTTATGCAGTGACTGCGTAGGCACCTGTGGGGTTCTTCATCCTCAGTTGAATCAGCCATATTTTTTGTCTCCAGAGATAGAGGTACATCTGCCATGATTTTCTCTGTTGCGTAAGACACTACTTGTACCCTAGATTGTATTCAGAATTCTACATAATAATAAAACCTTCAAGATCTGTTGCTCCATTTTTCCTGCATTGGGTTTTTCCTGGGACATTTGTCCGAAAAATCTTGTGTCATTTGTCATATATGTTTAATTCTTCAGTACTTCATCTATATGTATGTGTAGATCTGCAGTGTGTTTACTTCATTGTTTTCTGAATATCTCTGAAAATAACTTGTAAATTTAAAAACACAAGTAGGAGAAGTAAACCATATTTCTGCAAAAAAATTTGTTAAGTAGATTCATAAATTCTCACATGGTATCAGAGATATTGCAGATGAGGGGGAGTTGAAGCCATCAGCGAAGTGACGAAGTTCTTTGTTGCAGGAAGGCAATTAAGATAGCACAGATCTAGAAAGAGGCAGTGGAGCACCAAAGGGGCAGCGCAAACCCAACAAGGGTGACGTAGAGCCTGTCTAGCTGACGCAGGCCCAGATGGGTGACACAAAGCCTGTCTAGCTGACGCATGCCCAAGAGGGTGACACAGTCCGAGAGGGATTGACGTTGTGCTAGTTGTCGTGGTTGGAGGTGCAGTTTGGTTCTTCGAAGTTGCTGGTGGGGCATTGTTTCTGTCGGTGCAAAATAATGTCTAGTAGGGTTCCTCAGGAGAATTTCTAGCCAAGAAGTATACGATCTGATCAGCAGAGTGATTGGAGATGGATGATTCAACAGAATTGGTGGAGGATTTCCAGGAGGGAAATCACTTGTCAGAAGGAGCATATTCTCTAGAGGGTTTCTATCGCCAAGAAACCCAGATCCAGTCTCTTGCTAAGAGGAGCAGCGAACGAAGGGAGAAGAGCATATGTTTCGACATTTTGAGCAAAGGTGGCCTCGCATGGATTGAGCAATCAAGACAGGTTAGATGGTGCATCTAACTTCGTCATATGGAAAGACAGAATCCTAACATTCCTTGACAAATATCATATCAAAGATCATGTTGAGAGGGTTGTAGTCGTTCCAGTCGATGTTAATCAATTAAAGAAGTATGAGGAAAATCAAGCACGAGCTAAGTGCTTGATTATGGACAGGGTGAAGGATCATGTGGTCCCACATATTGTGGAAAAGAACACGGAAAATGAGATGTGGACAACGCTAAAGAAGTTGTATCAAGGCACCTTCATCCAGAGGAAGATGCTTATGGAGAATCAGCGGCAACTATTTCAGATGCACAAGGGAGAGAAAATCGACCCCTTCCTCATTAGATTGAAGGCAATTCGAGATCAGTTGGTTGCTATGGGGTAAACTCCTAATGAGGGTCTCATGGTGAGGATTGCCCTGAATGCAGTCACCGATGATTGGGAGACCTTTGTCCAAATTATTTAGGGCAGAGCACAACTTCCAAATTGAGAGGACATGTGGGCAACACTTCGTCAACAGGAGATCACGAGAATGTCCAAGATGGGCAACAGTAGCAGAGGAGCCAAGATCAAGGAGGAGGAGGAGGAAGATGTGGTTCTCACATCTAAGGGACAGTGGCAGTAGCAAGGGAAGAAGAAAAGGAACTCTCAAAGGTCTAGTGCTTCAGATGTGGTGAATTGGGACATTTCGCCAATACTTATCCTCAGAAGAAGAAGGGCAAGGAAGATTCGAATTCCAAGGTTGTAGCAGTGAAGGGTGATGATGGGAGTGATGACGATGTGGCTACGAGAGCTCATGTGCCTCAAGAGAAGAGATGGGGTGACATAGATCTGTTGTTCTCTTGAACTACAGATGAAGTGGCAGGATCCTTGAGGTGCCCAAACTCTTGGATCACATACGAGCTATGGGAGCCCTTAATGACAATAGCAAGATTACTGGAGTCAGTTGGTGTAGAGGATTGTGGAGGCACATTGGCAGAGCTAGGATGTTGAAGACTGGACCAGCGCAGAGCAGAAGCAGCAGCAGCGCAAAGGATGATGGGATTTCAGAAGCGCAGAGGCTGATGGGATTTCAGCGCAAAGTCACCAGAGGGTCAATGCATAATAGCAACAGAGGGTGTTTCAATATCGAGATGCTACCAGATTGACTTGGCTGTCAGGATTTTGGGTGGTGTCCTTCAATTTCTTAACTCTTAGCCCCTGAGTTGCAGTGCAACAGTTAGCAATGGTAGTGCTATGGGCAGCATGATGCAGCATTTGAGAGGGCGCTGCAGTACATATGAGGCAGTGTCAGTGGCAGTGACATGGCCAACAGTACGGAAGGCAACAGTCAAGCATCAACAGTGCAGGGGACCGATGTCGTGGATCAGGGTGATGCTTCAAGATTGAAGTGCTGCTAGAGCACATTTCTCACTAAGAGGGAGTGTTGATTTTTAGGTAGCATCTGATGTGCTCTAGCTCTGAAACTTTGGGGAGGGGCTAGAACACATGAGATCTCCAAGACCCAGAAATCATTTGGAGAAATTCCACCCGAAGCCTAAGTTATTCCAATAATTAATTATTTTGATGGAGATCCTAAGTCTAACTTAGGGAAATTAAATAATTAAAGGGAATTAATTTAAACATGTGGGTGAGAATGTTCTAAGTGATGAGGATCAAGTATTTTCTAATCTTAGTCGTCGATTAAAGATTAGATCACGATCGATGATTGTTCAACAAGAAAAGTATTAAAGGAAGGCTTGGGGTTAGTTGGAGAACACACACACATAGCGGTAGCACTTGAGCTAAGTCGAAATTCTAGGGCGCGGTTTGCTGAGAATTTTCGAGTGAGCTTGCAGTGTAGCGAGGGGCAAATTGGCAGAGAGATCTCAGATCTGACGTCGAGAATACATGGGCAGAGAGGCAGATACGTACCAGAGGAGTAGCGCAGCCCAACAAGGGTGACGCAGAGGTTGTGTAAGCCCAACAAGGGTGACGCAGACCCAACCAGGCTCACGCAGAGCCAACGCAGAGGCTCACACAGTCACAGAAGGGTGACGTAGGCTAGGAGGGGTTGACGTAGAGTCGGGAAGGGCAGCGTTGGGGCTTCAGTGGGCTAGAAAGGGCTTGTATTCAGCAGATCCATAAGGGGTGACGAAACCACACTGAAGGGTGACGCAGTGACTTCATAGGCACATGTGGGGTTCGACATCCTTAGTTGAATCAGCGATATTTTCTATCTCCAAACATAGAGGTATATCTGCCAGGATTTTCTCTGTTGGGTAAACCACTATTGGTACCCTAGATTGTATTCAATTTTTTTCATAATAATAAAATTGTCAAGAGTTGTTGCCAGGATTTGCCCGCATTGGATTTTTCCAAGGACATTTGTCCGAAAAATCTAGTGTGTCATTTTTCCTCTGTGTTTAATTCTTCAATACTTGATCTGTATGTATGTGTAGATCTGCAATGTGTTTACTTCGTTGTTTTCTGAATATTTCTGAAAATAACTTGTAAATTTAAAAACACAAGTAGGAGAAGTAAACCAGATTTCTGCATTAGAAATTTATGTTAAGTAGATTCAGAAATTTTCACACATGCTTCTATAGATTGGGTTGTACTTGCTATCTAAGTTATGCAGGTACATAATCTTCAAGATGGTGAAGATGTTCGTAAAGCATGATGAAAGAAGATATATAAATAAAGATGGTCAAGGATGGAAGCCATGAAAGATTCTCCAATGTCATTAAAATTGATCTCCCTAAGTTAAGAGAGAGCATGGATAGAAGAAATCTCCCTAGTTACGAGGAAGGGCATATTATAGTCTTGAAAGAAGAAACTGGAGAATGCATCTTGAGGTGCTACTGAAAGAAGGAAAGCAGTATCTGGTTGTAGAATATGCTGCTACATGGGAAGTAGGAAAGAAATTTGTATGGATGAGGAACCTTCCGTCAAGATTCATTTGAAAAGTTCTAAGTCCTACTATGAAAAGTTGAGAAGCAACATTTAGTTGTCTGAAAAATGCTGGAGGTTTGTATTTTCTTATGACCATTTGAAAGTTTATTACTGATTGGGGTTGTGTTTATACAAGTAAATCTCTCAGAGGCTTGATAGCATGTTTTACATGCTAGTTACTGATCAGTTTGATCGGGAGAGATTTGTTGTTACTGATCTGTTTGATCAATCGAGAGTGTTGAGGATTTGTGAGTGAAGCATTGCATGGGAGGACATCTGACCAACACTACGAGTTGATGTCTAGATCCCGAATAGGAAAGGTGGTGTTGGCCATAGAGCTCTAACATGCACCTGGATCCCTAGGTTGATGGTTAGTAAGTACGTCTGATGGTACCTATAGAGGCTGAAAACTTTAGTCCATCTTAGTCCCACCTTGGATAGATTGCCCTGATCAGGAATCTAATCCATGGCATTCAGGTGCCTAAATTGATGAGAGACCTTGGATAGATTGCCCTGGTCAGGAATCTAGTCCATGGCATTGTGGTGCCTGAATTCTTCATAGTTCATTTAGTTTGAGATATCCCTTGTACTTGTTATGAATACCTCCCTAGTTAAGAGGGATTGTTGAAGAATGTAACTAGGTTTGGTATTCATAAATGTATTTGAGTCATTATATAATGTACTTATGAAATGAATGAAAAGAAAATTTTATTATTATTATGACTTATTAAAGCATGGGTTTCATGCTTGTGTCATCATGTTTTAAGTCAAAGTCTCCTTTGAGGACTTCTAGGATTTATTCTAAGTCAATAGAGTCATTTTACATTTAAAGAGACCCTTCTTGGGCTTTTGAATCATGTAAAAAGGATTATTTTTTAGTCAAAAATGAATTATGTCACCTCCACACCAAGTCGGCCTCAAGGAGATCAATTTGACCTCACCAAAAGGGTATATATTGAAGCAGTTCGATTCATTTCAAGGGATCACTCACACAAGTTCAATATCACAAGAAGAGATGGAAAAAGTGTGAAATAGGGAAGAAGGGCTAAACAAAGTGTGAAGTTGGGGAAGAAGGAATAGGGAAAAATCAAAGTTTTGGACTCTCTCTCTCTCTCTCGCACGTGTGGGATCCTCTAGAAGATGGAAGCCTTTTTCTCTATATCGAAGTTGTTGCTGTCAGTTGCTGCCAAATCAAAGTTATTAGTACTAAGTCGAAGTTGTTGTTGCCAGTGTTTGATGCCTCAAGTGAAGGAGGCGCATCAAGATCGAAGTCATTGAATCAAGATCAAAGTCATTGCTGTTAGAGTAATTAACACAACAGAAACTTAAAACAACCACACACAGCAGAAAACAAACATAAAGACAGTAGATTTTAACGTGGTTCACCCAACCAATCTGGGCTACGTCCACCTAACAGGGCATCGGCAATCTCATTCATCAACTAGAGAAATACAATAGCAGAGTTTCTCATCTGCTCATCTCTTCCACTCACCTCACATTCCTCATCATGCTCATTTGCCTCTACGGGCTTACATTTTATAGCTGGGAGTAGAAACTGAATCATAAATTCACTCACAACAAATATAGGATGCATTAAATCCACATCAGGATCACATGGAGTCAATTTAGCAACAAATCCTCTTGTTGTCACCTTTATGAGATTTTCTCCAAATTTAATTAAAAGAAAATCTCAACAATCTCCACCTTGACAACAATTAGCCTAATACCCTGTTCCATTATTATTTTTATCTTTTCTGCAAGCCAAGAGAAGCCAGACACCATCGTAGCTTCTCTAACAAAACTGGTTTCGTGAACATGTCTGCACAGTTTTCCTTTGTATGCACTTTTTCAAGAGAGACTCCTCTTTCAGTGATAACCTGTCTTACAAAATGGTACTTGATAGGTATATGCTTTGATTTACTATGATAGGTCGGATTCTTAGCCAAATGAATTGCACTTTGACTATCACAAAATAACTTGATGTTGTCCTGCAACCTACCAAACTCACCAAACAAACCTTTCAACCAAACCGCTTCTTTGCAAGCATGTGAAGTAGCTATGTATTCTGCTTCTGTAGTGGATAAAGCAACAATGTTCTGTAGCTTTGACATCCAGCTAATAGCTCCACCTGCAAGAGTAAAGACATACCCTGAAGTTGACCTTCTCTTATCCAAATCACCTGCAAAATCGGAATCAACATATCCGCAAACAAATTCACTACTCCTGTTATAAGTGATACAGTAATCACTTGTGCCTCTCAGATATCGAAGCACCCATTTCACTGCTGACCAGTGTTCTTTTCCTGGATTTGCCATATACCTGCTGACAACCCCAACTGCATGTGAAATATCTGGTCGAGTACAAACCATCGCATACATCAAACAACCTACTACATTGGCATATGGAATTAGAGACATATATTCCTTTTCTTCATTAGTGTTAGGACATAAACTTGAAGAAAGCTTAAAATGGGAAGCAAAAGGGACTGAAACAGGCTTCACATTGTTCATACCAAACCTCAAGAGTATCTTCTCAATATACTTCTGTTGTGATAGCCACAGCTTACCATTGCTCCTGTCTCTGAAAATCTCCATGCCCAAAATCGGTCTTGCTGCTCCTAGATCTTTCATATCAAACGTCCTAGCCATCTGAGCCTTTAACATGTTGATCTCTGTTATGCTTTTGCTTGCTAAAAGCATATCGTCAACATACAACACTAAGATAATGAACATGCCATTACTTAATTTCTTAAAGTAAACACAATGATCATATTCACTTCTTATATAATTTTGACTCACCATGAAAGAATCTTGTACCATTGTCAAGGCGACTGCTTCAGACCATACAATGATTTCTTGAGCCTGCAGACAAATTTCTTGTTGCGATTTTGAACAAACCCTTCCCGTTGTTCCATGTAAATCTCCTCATCTAAATCTCCATGTAAAAATGCAGTTTTAACATCTAGTTGTTGTAATTCTAAATCAAGTAAAGCAACTAATGCTAACACAATCCGAATTGAAACAATTTTTACAACTGGTGAAAATATCTCATGAAAGTCAATTCTTGCTTTCTGAGAAAAACCTTTCACGACCAGCCTCGCTTTGTACCTGTCTTCTTTATCATCAATACTCTTCTTCAATTTGTAAACTCACTTACATCCCATAGTTTTTCTGTCTTTGGGAAGTTCTACCAGATCCCATGTGGCATTCTTGTCTAATGCCCTCATCTCGTCCTTCATAACCTCTTTCCACTTACTACTGTTAGAACCTTCTACAGCTTCTTGATAGCACAAAGGTTCATCATCGTTAGCGGTTAAAGCAACTGAAGTAATATAATCATCATACCTTTTAGGAAGACGTCTGATTCTCGTAGACCTCCTTAAAGATGTTTCTAGTACTTCCACAATTTGCTGATTATTATCCGTATGAACTTCTTCATGATCAGCATCTGAAACACGTTCATGATCTGCATCTGAAACTTGTTCATGATCTGAATCTGAAACTTATTCATCTGGACTATCATCAGTATTTGAACTGGTTTCAAACTGAATGTGTTGAAGCTTAAGTACATTATCATGTTTCAATTTATCATTTACATCTGGATTTTCAAGTGAAGATTCATTAAATTTAACATCTCTGTTAATGATGATCTTGTGAGTAGTAGGATCCCACAACCTGTATCCCTTAGTCCCATCACCATATCCAACAAAGATATATCTTTTTGATTTAGGATCTAATTTAGAACGTTGATGTTTCGGAACTAGAGCATATGCATCACAACCAAAAACTTTCAGTTTAGAATAATCACATGGATAACCTTTCCATACCTCTTGAGAAATTTTGCATCCTATCGCAGTTGATGGTGATTGATTTACCAAGTAACAAGCTGTAGAAACCGCTTTTTTCCACAATTCCTTCTGCAAATTGGCGTTACTAAGCATACTTCTTTCTCTTTCTAAAAGAGTCATGTTCATGCGTTCAACAACTCCATTTTGCTGAGGAGTATATACAGTGGTTTTATGTCTTTCGATCCCAGCGTCCTTGCAATAATTATCAAATTCCTTTGAAGTAAACTCACCACCATTGTCAGTACTTAAACATTTAATGGTTCTTCCAGTGATGTTTTCAACTAATGCTCTAAACTGTTTGAAAATTGTGAATACATCAGACTTCTTCTTTAACATGTAGACCCACACTTTTCCAGAGAAATCATCAATAAAAGATACAAAATATGGCGATCCTCCATATGAGGTTGTAGGAGATGGACCCCAAACATCAGAATGGATATAATCAAGGATTTCCTTACTAGTATGTTTTTCAGTTTTAAACTTCTGCTTGCTTTGTTTCCCATATAGACAATGTTTGCATAAATCTAACTTAGAAGATTTTAAACTAGGAAGTAACTTACGATCAGATAAAATTTTTAATCCTCTTTCGCTCATATGGCCCAACCTTTGATGCCATAAACGAATAGAATTACTGTTGTTTTCAGATACTGTAGAAGCATGATCTGACTCTATTCTTCCTTCTATCTGAAAAAGATTTCCAACCTTTGCTTTCATTACTAGAAAAATTCCTTTATAAACTTTCATTACTCCACCTTGAATAAAGGTTTTATATCCATTAGTGTCTAGTACTCCTAGTGAAATGAGGTTTTTTCTTAGTTCAGGTACATGTCTTACATCAGTTAGAATTTTATTTGTCCCATCAAAAATTTTAATCTGGATGCTTCCAATTCCCACAATATTACATGAGACATCATTTCCCATGTAAACAACTCCATCATTGATTGATTTATAAGTTTTAAACCACTCTCTATGAATGCACATGTGATTTGACGCACCAGAATCTAACAGCCAATGTTGATCATGATTAAACAAACTAACTAATAACACTTCATCACTCATACCTGAAATGGATGCCGAACCTGTATATGTCGTGTTTGCTTCTTTCTTTTCTGTCGAAGAGTCTCCTTTTGATGTTTGTTGTCTCTTCCAACAGTCCTTCTTCAAATGTCCTGATTTGCCACAAAACCAGCACTTTAACTTACTCTTCTTCCCTTTCGATTTTGAACGCAAGTTGTTGTTCTTACTGAAGCGTCTTTCTTTAGAACTACCTCTGACCATCATTGCTTCTGATGTAGAGGTTTCTGAATTTGACCTCTTCCTTGTTTCTTCAGACAACAAAGCTCCAACAACATCATCAAACTCAAGGGTTTCTGATGAACTAAGACTTATAGAAGTAACAAAATGATCCCATGACTCGGGCAACGAGCATAATAAAGTTACAGCTTTATCTTCTGTTCAAGTTTTACTTCTATACTTTCTAACTGCACCAGGAGAGTATTAAAGGTATTCAGATGATCAGTTATCGTCGTACCTTCCTTCATGCGCAAGCTGTATAACTATCGCTTCAGAAGAATCCTATTGGTTAAGGATTTTGTCATGTACAGCTTTTCAAGCTTTGTTCACAAACCAACAGCAGTTTTCTCTGACACGATGTTAAACAAAACATCATCTGCCAAACACAATCGAATGCTGCTCAGTGCTCTTTCATCCAAGTCACTCCATTCATCATCTGTCATGGTGTAAGGTTGTTTGGCTTTTCCCAACAGCGCCTTCGCCACGCCTTGTTGCACGAGTAGATCATACATCTTCACTTTCCAGATCTCGAAGTTGTTTTTTCCATTGAACTTCTCAATCTCAAACCGAGCACTTTGAGTTTTTGCCATGTTTAGTAGCTCGTGTCACAAAAAATCTCCAATTGCAACTTTTAATAAATGAAGTTTTTATTTAAAAGAAAAAAATGCTCTTCATCTATAAAATGCCTTTCCCTTAATACCATATGCAAATGGTATTAAAATTACAACTCGATTTTAAAAACTTTTACAAAAAAACCAATAAAGTGCACCTTTTAAATCGATTTATTAAACATTTAAATATTGCATATCGAATATAATCGATTTGTTTTTTGTTTTTAAAACATTGCAATAAAAATCAATTTGAATGGCATTAGAATACCATTATATTTCAATATAAAAATCGATTTTAATAAAACCTTCAAAGGGCATACGACTCACTTTTTTTCAAACTGTGCTTCCGCAAATGAAATGTGTTATATCGTTGAAATCCCACGGCTCTACATTAACACGGTTGTGCGTTATGAAATCCACGCTGCTCTGATCCTTTCAACATTCCACGTCACGTGCTTTGATACCAACTCACGACCCAACGCACAGACTCACGGTCACAGCGCACGGCTCTTCCACAGTCCACACAGCCACCATTCAACTTCCAAAAAACACATGTTGCCCCGATATAACAGCAACTACACAGCTTGATTACCTCACGGCGCTGCTAAAATCATCTCATCGCTGCCCGATCCTCCGAGCTCACAGCTTCTCCACAGCGGACAACAGATTTCAACACAACAATTTTACCCAGCTTACGAACTCAGATCATAAACCACTTGTGAAGAATCTGATTCGGCGTTGTTCTAGAATGCAATTCAAAGTCATAATACTCGGCATATATGGAACAAGAAATCGATTTAAAGATAGATTCACCGTTCAACAAGTCAAGCCAGCGTTCATGACAGATTTGATCGACGGTCCATTGCATTCTCCACGCCCTCCATCTCACGGCTTATCGTGCTTGTCTCTCACATCTCACGGCTCAACAACATGTATTAATGCTACCATGGCTTACACAGTGACAGCTCGATCACCGAATGATCCGATCCCGGCCTCACGTCCTTGCTATGGCACTTCCACACGGATGGCAGCTCTTCACCCACGGTCCAATCACTCAGATCAATGCTTGCTCTCACACCACTCTGATACCAAGTGTTAGAGTAGTTAACACAGCAGAAACTTAAAACAACCACACACATCAGAAAACAAACATAAAGACAACAGATTTTAACGTGGTTCACCCAACCAATCTGGGCTATGTCAACCTAACAAGGCATCGGCAATCTCATTCATCAACTAGAGAAATACAATAGCAGAGTTTCTCATCTGCTCATCTCTTCCATTCACCTCACATTCCTCATCATGCTCATTTGCATATACGGGCTTACATTTTATAGCTGGGAGTAGAAACTGAATCATAAATTCACTCGCAACAAATATAGGATGCATTAACTCCACATCAGGATTACATGGAGTCAATTTAGCAACAAATCCTATTGTTGTCACCTTCATGAGATTTTCTCCAAATTTAATTAAAAGAAAATCTCAACAATTGCATCAAGATTGAGGTCATTGCATCAAGATCAAAGTTATTAGCTCGAAAATAAGTGTTGCATCATAGTGTTGTTGTTGTCGCTGCAAGGTCAAAGTTGTAAGAGAGTTGACTTGGTGTGGAGGAAATTTTTGCCCAAGTCTAGAGTCTTTGATTATCTCAAGAAAACTATTGAAGGAAGAATTCTTGACTGGGTTTTCCTCTAGAGTGGGGTTTTACCCTGGCTATCAACTTATATCTGGTGTACTTGATCCTTGTACTACTATTTTGGTAACAGATTGATTAATTAAGATAAAACGAAGAACACAAAGATAATAAGATTATAAGAACATCACAAGTAATTATCAAGGATAAGAAAATCTTTCTGCCTTTCCGATTTTCTAACATGAAGAAGATCTGAAGGAGGGCTAACTTGATTCTTTGTGGAGGTCTTGGTCTTGGTCTTGGGTCCTAGATGCCTCACTTTGATCTGATTCTATAAGAAGAGAAGTTGTTTGAGCTTTCCCCTTTGTGGAGTTTTTCCCTGGCTTGGAGCCTATATCTTGTGTTAGTTGTCTCTTGTGATCTTCTTGTTTTATGTTTTTCGTAATTGGTTGATGAAGAGAACATAATAAAAGTAATAAGAAACCAACATATATTCACAAGCAATTATCAAGAAAGAAAAATCAACCCTAATCTTCTAACATATTGATTTCTCAACACATTGGTCATTACTTTCCTTTCAAATCTATGCTTAGCAATCATTATGATCTCAAGCTTTGTGGAGTGGGAGGAAGAGAGGCTCAAATCCTTTTGGCCCTTGTTCTGAGCTCGCCCTACCAATTAACCCTAGCGTGGATGCATCCAAAACGACATAAGGTTTCAAGCTTCTCTCATCAATAGAAGAGCCACGTGGACAGCCGGGTGGAAATTGAAAAGCATTCCCATATAGGCAAAAAGGATATCCCCCACAGTCACTCAGAAGAAAGAAATCTGTGATCTGCAGAATAATATGGATCTCCTCTAACTACAACATGCACAATTAGTAGCACAATGGTCCACCACCATGGACATTTTAATTACCCAAAGGCAACAACTTCAAAGATTGGAAGACGAAATCAATGCACTCAAAAGTCAAATTGAAGATTTGAAGCTCTCAAGCCAGCATTGACTCCAGTGTTCCTCCTCTTAGCAAACTATATCAATTCTCCTCCACCTACTATGCTTAATTTAAATGTAAAACCTCAATTTGTCTCTCCTCTGGGTCGAGTCAATCATCCTCCTTACTAGTAGTTTTATGCAAGTTGGGCATTTTCTGTATAGTATTTACAACCAGGCACAAGACTTATTAAGTAATTTTGTTGAAATGATGCAAAATAAATACTTTTGGATCCTCAACTGAATCTAATTCAAGTGGCTCTGAGGTAGAGTTGTCACCCTCCCCACCTGGGTTCAAATCCCATTTCCTGACATGTTTGCTCTTAGTGATCCATGAGCTGTTGACCTGACTGTGTGCCCTGAACAATCTAGGGTTTACCGTGGGTTCCATCCTTAGAATGAGGGGAAGTGCCTAAGAGGTCTATCCATGACATATTAATTGGATAAAACTAAATAAATACATATGAACAAGAAATATATAGCCAGCCTTCTAGGATGTTTTTGGATTTCCTATTCTTCTTGGGTGAAATACAAATTTAGCATCCAAACAAAAAGCAAGTCTCTTTCTGCACTGGGTGGGAAATTGATCTCTACCAGTACCAGTGAAATTGGTCTTTTTCATCTGTCCCATTCAAAATCCTTAACTGTTCCTTTTCTTTTCAATAAAACTAAAATAAGTAGAACAAGAGTATATAAGAATGTTTCGGAAATGGCTACCCAATAGAGAAGCTGTTGTGATATGTTTTAAAATAAATTAAACAAGAAATCAAATTCTTTACAACAGTCCAAGGTGACATTAGTGTTAATAACGTGATTTGTCATAATATCTACCATGCGAAAATGGAGGGAATTATGCTTTCAACGGTGCATAAACGATTGTGCACTAATTACCATTAAAAGTGTCAAAAAGCAATTAGACCCACCTAGTTCCCACTGATAATTCAAATGTTCAACCCGAAAAACTCCACTTCCCTAATGGAAATTGGAACAGGGTAAAAATTCGAAGTTTCAGACCCAAGTAAGCGCAGAAAGAAAATATCCAAATGAATGAGGCCAGAACTTGGTGAAATTCTAAAACAATGACACGTCACAGTTGATGAAAGCTCGAGTATTTCACGTGAGATATTGTAGGATGTTTCACTTCATGCATCTCTATTGGAATGACTATATTTATAAATTATGATCATTGAACTCATGGATTATGCTAACAGAAATGAAAGAAATTTGGCGTCACTTACACGCATCTCTATTGGAATGACTATATTTATAAATTATGATCATCGAACTCACCGATTATGCTAACAGAAATGAAAGAAATTTGGTGAGTTTATGATCCTGTTGAACCATAGCGAGTGCAACTATATGGTAATGCAATTTTTATCTCCCATAAAGAGGGATAAAGGAAGGCAAACCATGTGAGGTTGTCATTTTGGTCTCCTGTGTAGATAAATATTAAAATAACTTCATGCTTTCATGCATTCTTGAATGAAATAATTAAGTGGATTTCACATAATATTCTATTGTTACGAGAGTTCAACCTTGAATTAGATCAGAAGCCTTGAAAGACTTTTCTAGAAGACCTGAAACAGGTAGCTTCAGTTCAAACGACAATTTTTGCAGCACTAATGCAAGCGTATTGACATCTGACATTGCTCTGTGTGCTGATCCCATTAATGGAATTCCATAATACTTACGAAGGGAATCTAATTTTGTATCGAGAAGTTTTGACCCTGTACAATGCAAAAACAGAAACATGACTTCAGACTCTCATTTGGCATCAAAGAAACTCAATGAACCATTATAGTAGAAAAGATAATAGCATTTGTATATTTGACTAAAGGTCAACGTCACAATTCCTCTGTTCAGATAATGCTAGAAAACATCCGTGCAAGAAAATAGAAAAATATATTGCTAAAATTACACGAAATTACAGGCACGCTAGCCTTATTGATTCCTTTCCTCTCTGACAGAATCTCGATGTTAGCTCTGCTGACATGTGATTTGGCAAAGCTTCAAGGGATAAGGATAAATCAGTTTTGTGCTATATTCCCTCCTCTCGCCGATCTAGCTTCATTTGTACTGCAACGTGTCATCAGATCTAAAGTCTATCTTGAAAGAAAACTCACTTTAAAGTAGGAACATATAAACCTTGAAACAGCATCACATCCTTCTCTGTTAATTCACATATTTATCTATTTAACAAATGATCAATATGGATTCACAATTAAATGAATAAATCCTCGAACACTTCATACATGTTTCTTTCAAATTGTAGATTTTAAAATTGATAGTTGATTGTTAAATGAGGACAACGTTGATTGTACGAATAGTAAACACAAACAGCTGGATGCATAATTAACATAAACACATTCATCTACCAATTCATTTTAAGTAACACCCTTATGTTAATTTTCAACAGTTCTATGTTGTTACAATCACTTTCGTCCAATCTTCTCTTCAATTAGCAATCAAATTTAACCTTCCAATGACAAATAGTAATTCTAGATAGAACAGTAAATGCAACGAAAAATAGAAGACAATCAAGAGCAATAAGAGATGCAAGATTTGGTCAAAGACCAGGGAAAAACCCCGCAACGGGGAAAACCCTTTCAAATTCTTCTTCTTATTAGATTGTCGTAAAATGTTCAGCAAAGAGATACAATGATTCCAATCATCAACAAAAAAAGCAAAGTCAATTTTTTGACTATCCAAGAGATGAACCAATCAATATCCAATAGATGAGCTTCAAAGTCAAATTTGATCAACAAGTCAAAGTCTGCAATTTTGTCGAAGTCAACAACACTCAAAGATGCCCTAACAAATCCTGAAGTCAATGGTCAAACTCCTCCAAAAGAGCTCAGTCAACAGAAAATACTCGGCCTTACTTATTGGTCAGACCTCAGTCAAAACAATCCCAAACAACTCAGTCAAACATGGTCAAAGGAGAGAGAAAGGTCCACGGTCAAACTACAGTGAAAGCCTGCAGTCAACAGAAGTCAAACTGCCCAAAAAATCTTGATCTATGTGCCATAGAATGCAGCCTTCAAAACTAGATCCAAAACTGACGTCAAACCAAGTCAAAGTATGCCCAAACACATAAAAGTCAACACTGGTCAAACGCTGGTCAAAGACAGATTTCGACCCTCCTAAAATTTTCTCTTCTACTCACATGTGTGAAAGTATACCTGCAATTTCAGACTTGTACTAACCTCCAAAAGAAGAAGATGTGTGTCCAAATGAGGTTGACATGACTTGTATATATATGTGATTTTGGAAGTGGTTTTCCCTATGTAGGTCGACTTGTACTTTTGTGCACGTGTGGGTTTTCACATTAAAAATATATTTTTCTTTGACCAAATTAAATTCTTCCAAGGGAAAAAAGGGTCTTCTCTAGATGAGGAAGGTTGTCCAAAGGAGGGAATTTGTCCTTAAATTGCCAAATTAACAATCCCTCTCAACTAGGGAGAAATTTCCAACTGAATCATAAGTCTCATCTCAAATATCTCGTCATCATCAAGTCAATTGTTGTCTTTGCTCATATTTGCTCATCTCTGTTCATCTACTGAACACTCTCGAATCTAAAAGAAGAAGAATTTGACATCACAAGGGAGCTCAAGCTACCACCCTCTATCCAATGACAATAGTCAAGATATGACTTACAATGGAAAGTAAGGATCACATCTATCGTATTGTCTGTTGATCTTCCCAACTTAACCCTCAAGAGTCAGTGGTAGAACACCTGCATCCATTACCTTGGGAGGAGATACGCACTTACCATGAGTGTGAAGGATCAGACACAACCCAAAGCACTTGGGGGAGATACACACTTACCATGAAAGGTAAGGATCAGACACGCCCAAATCTCGTCACCCATTGGCAAGATGAGTGGCAATCCCGACAAGCCTAAATTGTGGGTAGGATGCATACTAGGATATACTCGATAGGGGGAGATACACACTTACCGTGAGGTAAGAGTCAAACACAACCCTATAATGACAATAATGAAGATACACACTTACTGTGAGGTAAGGATCAGACACACCTCTTGTCCACGAGTTCCCTCAACCCCAGGAACTCTCCGACTCAATTCCTCACCCTAGGAGCTCAGACATGGGGGAAGAGCATAGCTCAATGTTCTTGATCAACCCGAACACTTACCCAGGAGAGTCACATCCATCGGTCCAAGATGCTCTTTGATGACCAAGAACTTTCCTTTTGGCAAAGCCTTGGTGAGAATGTTTTGTATTTGCTCATCAGTGGAAATATGATGGAATCTTACGACTCCTCCTTGTACCATGTCTCGTATATAATGATACATGATCTCAATATGCTTCGAATTGTCATGAAATATAGGATTCTCTGCGAATCGAATCCCACTCTTCTTGCCGCATAATATCACTGTCGTATCCAGGACCTACTCAAACAACGCTCCAAAGAGCTTCCTCAACCAAACTGCCTCGCAGTTAGCCATGCAAACAACAATATACTATGCCTTGGTCATGCTCAAAGTTATGGACTTTTGTTTCCTGCTCAAAGGATATCATGGCAGACCCCAAGCTAAAGCAACACCCTGATGTGCTCTTCCTGTCAACAACATTTCCAACCCAGTCAACATCAATCTATCCATGTAGCCTCACATCTCCAACAGTATATCTCAAACCAATATTGATCGTCCCATGCAAATATCTCAGCACATGCTTGGCAGCAACCCAGTGTGCATGAAGGGGCTCAGTGATGAATTGACTTAGAGTGTTAATTGCAAAACATATGTCTGGACGAGTGTTCACTCAGAACATCAGTGCTCCAATTAACTATCGATATACAGAGGGGTTTGCTAAGTCAGGTCTAACAACATCTCCACATAACTTCTTGAAATTCATCTCTATCAGTGTGGCTAGGGACTTGCATACTACCATTCCAAATCTTCACAATACTTTCATGACATATTTTCTTTGAGAAAGGAAAATCTCACCAGGTCTTTGCCACACTTCTAATCCCAGGAAGTAATGCATCAAACCAATATCCTTCATTTCAAACTCAGAGCCCAACTCCCTCTTACACTCAAGCATCAGAGGTTCATTTCTTGTCAAGAATAAATTGTCAACATATAAAACCAAAATCAAAGACATACCTTGGACCACTTTGAAGTAGAGGTTCGGGTCAGCACTACTTCTTGTGAATCCAAGCTTCATCAAGTAACTATCAATGCAGGCATACTAGGCTCTGGGGGCTTGCTTCAAACCATATAATGCCTTCTTCCACTTACAAACGTGAATTTTCCTATCCTTCACTTGAAATCCCTGAGGTTGCTCAACATATACTTCTTCAAGAGTTTTATTACCCAGGGCTTGATGAGGAACCCTGTTTTAAACACAGATCGTTGTATTCTCCCCAAAGGAACTTCGACAATGTTTGATCATGCAACATGGCTCGAGCAACTTCCATGATAAACCTGTTTCTTTCTTTCAACCACACCATTCTACTCGAGATTGTACAATACAATAGTCTCTTGATTTCATCTTCCTTGCAAAAGTCAACAAACTCATTTGAGGTATATTATCCACCATTGTCGGACCTGAAAACTTTGATTCTCTATCAGTGCCTTGAATTCCTTGAACATCTAAAATGTCTCATCTTTATGCTTCAAATAGAATATCCATGTTTTCTTGGAGAAGTCGTCAATAAAGATTATGTAGTAGAGATGGCCACCAAGGGAGTGTACTGGTTGTAGAAATTTCTGAATCTTAATTCTTATGCAGAAATTATTTATGTTAATTCGGTTAAGCTTCTCCTACTTATACAACTTATCAACTAAATAAATTCAAGTTAGCATCAAAGCAAAACACATAACAGATCTCTACCAATTCAGATCTAGAATAAGCACATTCACACATAGACAAAGTGACACAGTTATTTTTGGACAAACTGTCCCTGGAAAAACCCAATGAGGGAAAACCGGTCTCTAGCTGTTGGAGGGCTCTATTATTAAGAATATTTCTGAATACACAACTCTGGGTTCCAGATCTGAAAAACCCTACAGAGAAAACTCTAGATCTGCAGCACTTGGCTAATCTAAGACCAAAAATACTAACTGATCCACACCCTCAAACGAGATTTACAGAACTCAGCCAGCTCTAGGCCTAGAAACCCCAGATCTGCCCCTGAAAGACACTGCGCCGGCCTCTGAAGCCCCTGCTGGGCTCTGCGTCAGCCTTGGCTAGCCTCTAAATGCTCAGCGTTGTCACTGGAAGGGACTGCGTTACCCCACACTGGGTGATGCAGTCACTACACTGCCCCTAAGGGTCTCTGCGTAACCCCTGAATGGCTTCCTGAAAATCACGCTGCTCTTGCTGCTACTATTGTTGTTGTTGCTGCTGCTACCGTCTGCTTCTACTGTTGCTGCCTTCCTCTGCATTGTCCTTGCTGATCTCTTCTCTGCTTCTTGTGTATTCTAGACCTCGAGATCAGATCATCCCCTTGGTCTAAATTCCCCTCTCTACAACTGAAGCACTTCTGAGAATTCTTAGCAACCCCGCCCTAGAATCTCAGCTTAGCTTCAGTGCTCTACCTCTGTGTGTCTTACAAATGACCCCAAGCCTTTCCTTTATACTTTTCTTGTTGACAAATCAACGACCAAGATTAAATCTGTAATCAATGGCTAAGATTAAAAGAAAGCTTGATCCGTGTGACTTAAGACAATTTCATCACATGTTTAATTAAATTCACTCTAATTATTTTATTTTCCTAAGTTTTAACTTAGTAAATACATTAAAATAATTAATTAATTTAATATCTCCTAAACCAGATGAAATTTCCCAAATCCATTTCTGGGTCTTGTAGATCAGGTGAACTCTAGTCCTTCCTCAAAATTTGGGACCTAGATCACAACTGATGCTACCCCAAATACACAAAATCTCAATACTCCCTCTTAGCATCAAGGGTGTGCTCTGGCAATACATCACACTTATGCATTACATGATTTTGGGCACTGGTTCTGTGTTGCTGAAGCTTGGCCTCCTGCCACTCAACTCTGCACTACTGCTGCCATCTTGTACTGTTGCCCATGACTCTGCCACTGCCACTGCAACCACTATACTGTAGCTCCCTCTCAATATGCTGCATCTGTGCTGCTCATAGCACTACCACTGCTGATATGTTGCACTGCAACTTCAGTTGTTGAGAGTAACAACTGAATCTCCTACCCAATCTTTGACAAACAAGTCTAATGGGCTACATCCTCATCACTGAAGCTCCATAGGCTACAGATCTGTGCTGGCTTCTAAAGAACGATGCACAGCTACAGCTCTGCTAGCGTAAGCAGACTCCCTCTACACTACTGAAGTCACATCAGCTCCTTGTGCTAAAATCTATCACGTTGCTGCTGCACTGCGTTGTCCCTCTGAAGCTCTTTGCGCTGCTACAGCACTGTGTTGTCCCTCTTAAGCTCTCTGCGCTGCTGCAGCACTGCTTCGCGCTGCTAAAGTCACATCTGCCTCTGCGCTGCTACTGCATCTACACTGCTGCTGCTATGCTCTGCGTTGCTCCTCTCAGCCTCCAGATCTGCCTCTGTCTCTGCCTCATCTGTGATCTAAGCACCCACTGCTCCACTTGTCCCACTACTATCTTAAGGTTGTCGTAGTTCGCTTGTTGATCCAAGAGATGAGTTGCTCAAGGATCTCGCCTTACTTTCCATGTAGCTCCTCTAAATGTCCATGTCACCCCACCTCCGTGGTTCATGAGCACTCATGGCTACATCATCTCCTGACCCATCATCCGCCACCGCTACTTTGAAAGAAGATGCTTCCTTGTCCTTCTTCTTTTCTGGACAATGGCTACCAAAATGTCCCATTTCGCCACACTGGAAGCACTTGATCTTTGAAAGATCCTTCTTCTTCTTCGGCTACAGTCCATGAGGAGCCATCTGCTCAGAATGTGTCGGAGCTCCTCTTCTCTATGCTAGAGATCTAGATCTAGGGTCCTTTTCAAACTGGGGACCCTCTGCTCCCTCTGACACTTGATTTCCCTCCTTGGAAATCTACCAAATCAACTATGATTCAGCGTCTTCTTTGATCCTCTAACCAAACTGCAAGTTTCCTTTGGCAAGAAACTCTCTGAGACGTTGATTTGTTCCCAAACTTTGTCACTTGTGCTAAGGTTAAAGATCTGAAAACTTCAGAAGTTTAACCCCACCAGCTCTTCTGAATTTCTACAACTTTTATGCAGACTTTTTCTGGATTTGACAGATTCAGATCTGAATCACACTAGTTGGCTTCAAACATAACCAGCTTTGTTTCTGAGCTGCCTCTGCGCAGTAATTGCGTGGGCTTGCTAGGACATAGCGCTGGACAGCGTCACCCTTACCTCTGCGTGAATCTCCTCCTGAAAACTACGTTGTCCCTTCAGATCTACATTTTTGCTGCCTTTCCAGCTGCTTTCTGCAGCTAGATCCTTCAGATGCTTCAGTTGGTGACCCTTCTAGATCTGCAATTTCTCTGATACCATGTAGAAATTTCTGAATCTTAATTCTTATGCATAAATTATTTCTGTTAATCCGGTTAAACTTCTCCTACTTATACAAGTTATCAACTGAATAAATTCAAGTTAACATCGAAGCAAAACACATAACAGATCTCTACCAATTCAGATCTAGAATAAGCACATGCACACATAGACAAAGTGACAGTTATTTCTAGACAAACTGTCCCCGGAAAAACCCAATGAGGGAAAACCGGTCTCTGGCTGCTGGAGGCAGGGTTGCGGGGAAGCTTCAACCCCCCCTTATTCCCGTTTCCGAAACGCGCTCCGTGCGGGAGCGTTTTGGAAACATTCGGAAACGCGCTCCCGAAAACGCTTCCTGAGGGGAGCGTTTTTGGAAGCACGTTTCTGAACCTGCTAAAACGCTCCCTGCCTTTTCGGGAGCGTTTTAGGAAGCACTCGGGAGCGAACGCTCCGTGAGCACTTCCAGCGTTTAAAAAACGCTTCGGGAGCGTTTTTTAAATGCTGGAAGCGATCGGGGAGCGTTCGCTCTCAAACGCTCCCCGGAAAATAAAAATAAATTAATTAATTAATTAAAAAAAAACGTTTCCCGCCGCGCGGAAATTTTTTTCAATGAAATTTTTTTTTGTTTATAAGGGGGGCGGGGGGGGGGGGGGGCGTCGGGGGGGAGACATTTTGTTTTCATTGTTTGTTGAGTGAGTGAGTGAGAGCAAGAAGAGCTTGAGGAGAGCACTGGAGATTTGAGCTGCAGAAGTGACAAGGAGAGCAAGGAGCAAGCTGCAAGGCAACAGGAGGATTGCAAGAAAGAGGTTGGCCTTCTAATCCAATTTTGTATTTTCTAGGATGAATTTGTAGGTTGTTAAATTGTTTAAAAATGAAAACTTGATTTTTTCTTGAATGCTGCATTTTATTGGATTTAAAACTTTAAAAATGAATTGTTTTTTTCCTATGTTGCATTTCCTATTCCCATTTGGCATTTTTCCATTTGTTTTGCAGGCTAGAAACTTGAAACTTGAAACTTGTTTCCATCATGGCTATATGGCTAGGGATTTTCCTCATGTTGGTTCCTTTCTTTGTGATAATGGTGTTGGAGAGTAGTAGAAGAAAGAGGCAAATCAGAGAAGAGCAGGATGAAGAGGAGGGTTATGGTGGATTTGAAGAAAATCCTGAAGAGGAGGAGGATTATGTTGAGGAGGAAGTGGGGAGTGGAGAACATGAGGACACAGATTCCCCAACTAAACAAGACCAAACTCAGACACCTTTGTGGAAATATGTTCAGTAAATGGGAGGGAAAGGTGGTGGAACCACTAAATTTATTTGCCCCCATTGCAATAAACAATACCATGGTTCATACACCCGTGTGAGAAGGCACCTTTGTGGGATAATGCCAGGGGATGAACTAAAAATATTGGAATCAAAATTTGTACTAATGTGCCAGCAACACAAAGAGAAATATAGGAAGGAAGAGGAGGCTGCCCTATAGAGATCATCTAAAAGATCTAGGGCTTTCATTGATTCAAGCCCAACATGTCATGGACAAACAAGTTCAACTTCCACCCATGCCAGTGGTTTTGGAGGCAGTGGCACGAAGGGTGTAGGAATGATGTGGATTCAAAAGTTTACCGATTTCTATATGCATGTGGGGGGCCATTCAATGTTCTTCGCTCACTTTATTGGCATGAAATGGTTTCTGCCATTAATGATGCCCCCAAAGGATACAAAAGCCATGGGTATGACAAGGCCAGAACCGTGGGTCTTGATCATGAAAAAGCTAAAATAAACCATTCTTTGGCTAGAATGACAAGTTCGTGGAATGAGCATGCGCTGTCCATTGTCTCTGATGGATGGACCAATGTAAAAGGAAAACCATTGATAAGTGTTTTGGCTGTGTCGGTTAGTGGTGCAATCTTCCTGGCAGCATATGATTATTCAGACAAATTCAAAACCGACATTAACAATGCAGAACCATTACTTGATATAATTGAAAAGACTAGGCCATACAATGTCATACAGGTCATCACTGATAATGCTGCTAACTGTAAGGAAGCAGGAGCAATTATTGAGGATAAATACCCCAACACTTTTTGGTCTGAGTGTTTGGTTCACACAATGAACCTTTTGATGCATGATATCATCAAAAACAAATAACCTCAATTCAAATGGCTTGGTGATTTGTACAAGAGAGGTAAAAAAATGATAAAATTTATTACAAATCATAGCAATACCCATGGGCTTTTCCGTACTCACTCCAAATTGGAGTTGTTGAAGATAGCAAAAACTAGATTTGCTAGCTATTACCTCACCTTCAGACGCCTTTTGAAGGTAAGAGAGTCATTGGCTGCAATGGTATCAAGCCCACACTGGCAGCTATTAAAGGACAGGGCAGCAACAATAGTTGACAGGCAAGGTTTCGAACATGTGGAGGAGACCGCCCTTGACCCTCTGTTTTGGGCACGTCTTAGGGAAATTTTGAATTTTACCAAGCCCATTTATAACATGATTCGGTTTGCAAATACTGATAAACCAATCATTGGAGAGGTTTATGAGCAGATGGACAGCATGTTGGGGAAAATAAAAGATATTGTCAAGGATAATGATCCCAACTTGTATGCTATGATTCATGACTGTGTGTGTGCACGGTGGAATAAACTCAATGTTCCACTACATGCTTTGGCATATATCCTTACGCCAAAATATTACTCTCCATCTTGGTTGGGCCAACTTGCACCTGGAGGTGGGGTTAGGATGAAACCTCACACAGATCTAGAGGTACAAGAGGGGTACATGAAGGCATTAGACAAGTTGGTACTTGACAGGGAGGAGTGTGCTAAATTGCGCCTTGAATTAGGCAAATACTTCAGTTGCACTGCTAACTTTGGTTCTTTCCATGCAATGGAAAACAGGGACATATTTGATGCTCTCACATGGTGGAAAGCATATGGCGGCATGGGACTTTTGCCAAAGTTGGCTAAAAAAGTTCTCTCACGGGTTGTGAACACTTCTTCTGCAGAGAGGTGTTGGAGCACCTACAGCTTCATACACAATGTGAGAAGAAACAGGCTGAATGAAAACCGAGCTAAAAGCTTGGTTTATGTGCATTACAACTTGAGGTTGTTGAGCCATTACTGTGATCGGGCAAATGAGGATCAATCATACAGAGTCTGGGACAATAACCCAGAGGATGATAATTTGGAGGATGACACGTTACATCTGGAAGAATTGGAAGCAAAACTTTTTAGGGATGATGATGAAGCATCAGCAGCACCGCCACACACAGGGCCAGTCCCACCATCTACTGGTAGCAGTACGGGTGCGGGTGCGGGTGCCAATGCCAGTGCCAGTGCCAGTTCTCGATATCACACTATCGTTCCTTTGCAGATCCAGCCTCCACCTTCTAGTCATGGTCGTGGTACTCCTGAGAGTACTAGAAGACCAACACTTCCTCGTGGCTCACAAAAATTAGACATTTCTCGTGGGCGTGGCAAGGGGCCAGCCAGATAAAATAGATTTGTTGTTTACTAGTCTTTTCTATTTGTTGTTGACAGTTGAACAATTGAAACTTGACTCTTTCTGATTTCATATATTTAATGACAATTTAAGTTTGAAGTTTGAATTTGAAAGGTGAAACTTTGAAGTTGGCATTTATAAGTTTACTGTTTACAAATCATTATGAATTATGAATATGATGCTTCATGAAAGTTATATGGTGATCAATGAATCAATGATGATAAATGTTATATAATATCAATGATGATAAATGTTATATTTTGAATTTTGAAATCAATGAATCAATGATGATAAATGTTATATATCAATGATGATAAATGTATATTGAATTTTGAAATCAATGAATCAATGATGATAAATGTTATATATTGAATTTTGAAAGCTTGAAACCTTCAAATTGATGATTCGCGAGACTCAAGAGTCAATATGTTGTATGCTTCCAACTTGTAGGCGTGGTTGATGAAGATTATAACTTCTAGATGATTGATGTTATATGATTCAATCTATGTTTTTATGTTTTTTATGTCTAATTCATCATTCTACATGTTTTTGTTGACATATATGCATCAAAATATAAAAAATATAAAATATATATATATATATATAAACGCTCGCGAAAACGCTCCGGACCGGAAGCTTCCAAAAATGGCGCTCCCGCTCCCGCTCCGTGTTTTCGCTCCCACTCCCAAGTAACCTTGGCTGGAGGGCTCTATTATTAAGAATATTTCTGAATACACAACTCTGGATTCTAGATCTGGAAAACCCTACAGAAAAAACTTTAGATCTGCAGCACCTGACTGATCTAAGACCAAAAATATTGACTGATAGGGATTTACAGAACTCAGCCAAATCTAGGCCTAGAAACCCCAGATCTGCCCCTGAAAGACACTGCATCAGCCTCTAAAGCCCCTGCTAGGCTCTACATCAGCCTTGGCTAGCCTCTAAATGGTCAGTGTTGTCACTGGAAGGGACTGCGTTACCCCAGACTAGGTGACGCGGTGACTACACTGCCCCTAAGGGTCTCTGCGTAACCCCTTAAGGGCTTCCTGAAAATCACGTTGCTCTTGCTGCTGCTGCTATTGTCGTCTGCTGTTGTCGTCTGCTGCTGCTGTTATTGTTGCTGCTGCTGCTGCCTTCCTCTGCTCTATCCTTGCTAACCTCTTCTCTGCTTCTTGTGTATTCTAGACCCCGGGATCAGATCATCCCCTTGATCTAAATTCCCCTCTCTGCAACTGAAACACTTCTAATAATTCTTAGCAACCCCGCCCTAGAATCTCAGCTTAGCTTCAATGCTCTGCCTCTGTGTGTCTTACAAATGACCCCAAGCCTTTCCTTTATACTTTTCTCGTTGACAAATCAACGGCCAAGATTAAATCCTTAATCAATGGCTAAGATTAAAAGAAAGCTTGATCTGTGGGACTTAAGACAATTTCATCACATGTTTAATTAAATTCACTATAATTATTTTATTTTCCTAAGTTTTAACTTAGGGAATACATTAAAATAATTAATGAATTTAATATCTCCTAAACCAGATGAAATTTCCCAAATCCATTTCTCGGTCTTATAGATCAGGTGAACTCTAGTCCTTCCTCAAAATTTGGGACCTAGAGCACAACTGATGCTACCCCAAATACACAAAATCTCAACACTGGCATGGGTCCACATAGGTCAAAATGGATGAGATGTAGAATATCACTGATCTTGTTTTTGTTGGAGGGGAATGGTCCCCTTGTCTTCTTTCCATCGGCAAATCCTAGACATACTCCATCATGACTAGATTCAACATCAGGCATCCCAAAAACCAACTTTCTTATGTTAGGCAAGCCTTTGTAATGTAGATGTGCCAACCTTCGATGCCATAGCTCACTTTGATGATTGATATTGTGGACCATACCTCGCAGTGGTCTTCCATTTGTTGAAAAGTGTAACTAGGTCGATTTTCGTATTGACTATGTAATTATGTATTTGATGTAAAGAAGAAGACAAAGATAATAAAATGTATATTTGTTGTACTTGCTTCATGGGTTTAATGAGCAAGATTTTATCTTAGGTTAATAGACTTCTTCTTGATGTCTATTTAGGGTTTATCTTTTGTTTAAAAGTGTATTTAATGTCATGTATATGAAAAACCTAGCAGTGATGAAATGCTCCAAGACCTAGTCCAATAAACCGTGGAAAAATGGCTATTATTCAGCCCTCATACAATGTTGATAGAGAAGCTATATTGATGTATCAAGTTGGCCTCCCTACAGTTGACAAGTCGGCCTAAAAACTAAAGGTATGGTCGACCTCAAGATAGTGGATATGTCCCTATAAATACCACCATATTGCAGCTCATTTAGACTCAGATTTTCGGACATTATTTGAACTGCAATGTGAAGGTCCATCAACTACAATGCGGAGGTGCAGCAAATGATGTGCGGATTTTTCTGTGATTCTCACTATAAAAATTGCGGACTGTTATATAGAAGAGATTACAGATAAGTTTTGGGTTCTTGTGACTGCTGATGCGGATTAATGTGGAGAACAATTACGGTCATATCTGAAACAGAAACGCAGATTATCGACGAGCTTCAGTGCGGACTTTTGAAGTGTTGCAGATCTGGTTAAGATGCGCAAACCCTGTGGTATCTCAGTATGATAAAGGCTACGGATTACTATAACAAGAGTGCAAATCTCTCTGAAGGAGACACAATAGGAAAGTGTAGAATACAGTGGCAATCAATGCGGGTTTATAAGAAGACATCAATGCGTACTTAAGGATGCGGGTTTCTTTGAAATGTTAACAGTGATGGAATGTGAAATTCAGAAGTAGATAAGTGTTGATCACAAAAGGGTGTTGAGTTCAGAGGTTAGACTAGTGCAGATTGAAGCAAAAGAGAAGGGTCAGTGTTGAAGATGGGCAAAGAAGTAAAGACAAGGTCTTGGAGGGATTTATAGGTCGAGGGTCTAAGTCTGGGTCATGGTACTTGTCATTTGAAGATCTTTAAGAAGAATTTCTCGTGGGTTTTCCTCTCCAAGAGGGAGAGGTTTTGCCCTGGCTCTAGGAGCCTAATTTGTGTGTCTCGTGTATTTTGATAATTGACTTGATGAAAGATTAAATAAGCTAAAGAAGAGAAGACATAAGTAACTCAAGTAAGCTCACAAGTAATTATCAAGACAAGAATTTGTATTAATCTCCAACCCTCCAAATTCTCAACATGGAATCAGAGCTAAGGTGCTAAAGACAAAGTGCTATTTGACAAGAAGACACTCAAGGATCAAAATTCAGTTTTCTAGAAAGCATCAAAGAAAAAGTCAAAGTCTACATTGAAAGGTCAAATCAGTTTACAAGGAAATCCTCAAGCCATCTCAAGAAGACTTTCAACCTTATTCCAGGAATCCACACATCGAGGAGGTAATCTTTAACATCAAAGATTCTTGATATTGAAGACATTGTTGGAAGACATGTCATTAAGCACCACCCAAATCTATTGAAGACATCTTCATCCTGAAGTAATCCTCGATCATCAAGGATCCAAGGTCACCTACTTTGAAATCAATCTAAGAGGGAGTTCCTACCGTCATCTTCATCATTATCAACAAGGAAGCTAATAGAAGAATAAAAGAATCTATTCAAGTAAGTATCTTTATGACTTCATATTAATCTATCAAAATGTCTTCTTTGCAAGGAAAGCAACAAACTGGTTAGGTTTCAAACTTTCCTGCATGGAAGAAAGGGACAATGAAGTCATGCCAAATACATGAAGGGAGATATAAGAGCCCAAAAGGATTCTTACAAAATCCATAATCATCAAAAGAAATATATGAGAAATTGGTAGATCTATTCCCTGTGAGTACTACAGGAGAAGCAATCTCTCTGAGATCAACTGCAGCAACTGGGAGAAGTAATGTCTGACACTGAGATGACTACAGTGGTGTTGAATGCTCTGCCAGAATAATGGGGAAACTTCACTTCAGGTTTATATGGGAAGAAAGAAGCCACACCATTCCACGATTTATGGTCTCTATGTAAAATAGACGAAACAAGATTGAAAGCCAAAGGTGTTACAGGATCAAGTGAAGGGAATCAAGCCTTTGCAGCCACATCAAGGAAGAAAGGAAGATTCGGTAAGTTTGGTTCTCAGAATAATATGGACAAAGCACAATGCTTTGGATGTGATGAACTTGGGCATAATAAAAGATATTGCCCTAAATCTGACAAGGACAAGAGGAAAAGGGAAGAAGCCCATATCTCAGATATGAGGGAAGAACCTGATGCAAAGAAATCTAAGAAAGAAGAAGCGAGGGATCTCTACTATGATTGAGATCGTCTTCTCCTTTAAGTGATTTTTTGTTGGTTGTATGATAGGAAGTAGTATAGCATCATGATCGAAGCATGGTAGGAGCTCTTGGTAAAACAGCGCCTAGAAAATCCCTCTAATAACAATACTGATGGAAGGCAGTCATCAAGATCAAGGGTCATCATGAAAACTAGTGCTGACATTTTTCTAATGGAGCTCTTTATGAATTCACTGATTAGAAAGAAAGTAGAATGATTTCATCAAGAATTCTGGGATATTATGACATATTGATAGAGCAGGCCAAGGGAATGAAGCTCTTCATTCTAGTAAAACTGCTACAGGATGACTTAAATGAAAAGGCTATGAGGTATGTATATATTTATATACCGACACTAGATGCTGTGAAGTCATGTCATGTGGTTGCAGGTAATAGACTTCCATATTTAGAGATATGATCTATGAAGGAGAATCTCTCGGTGCACTGACAGATGAATTCAACATAATATATCCTCATGGAATATGAGGTGGTTGTATATAAACGAGAAACTGGAAAATTTGTATTTCTTGGGAATGGAGAATGTGCAAAAAGAAAGAGATCGCGAAATGTAATCATGTCAAGAGGCAGTTATCATCCGGATGCCAAGAAGATGTGACTAGGAGATCTCCTGGGAGGATATGTAGACTCTGACAGAAGTTTGGTAAAGAAGAAGACCCTTGACAAAACATATCATTAGGAGATGTGTCAATCTGAATAAAAGATATTGATGCCTACAGGAAGATGTCATGGTAAAAGATCATCACTGAGATAACTTTTGTTTTTAAAAGTTCATATGTATATGTTTATCTGGAAGAATTTGTGCAGGGTTGCTAATCATAAGAAAGGATGTATGATCCTTGGAGATGATTCGAAGGAAAGCAGCAAGGCATAACGATGGACCAGATGAGAAAGACTGATGAATCACTTTCTGATAGTGGACATAACTCATGACTAAAAGTGATGGATGATCTGTGCCCTATGAAGCCAAAGGTTGAAAATTCTTCAATATCAAAATCCATGACATCGAGGGGAGGAATTCTTCATGAGCGGCCAGATGTCTCACCATTGTTGCTGCAGGACCCTGGTTGAGCGGGAGCCTGGTGGTAAGTTTCTTACTTGGAAGAAACTTGTATTATGTCTCTCCTGAGTTAAGAAGGGAGTGACGTATGTGATTCTCTAATACATGTGTCATGCACTAGACCAGGACTAACATCCGTAAGTCTTAGTGAAGGCCATGTGGAGAGAATAGATAGACACATCATTCTGGTCTTCACCTGCAAGATAAAATAGAGGATTGGGTAATCATCTGGCATTTGATACTCTTTGAGGATGAGATAGGGCATTCAAGATAAGAGTAGTCAAGGACCGATATTCTTTGAGGGCTGGCTACCCAAGAGAAGAATAGTCCAAGAAGGTCATACTCTGGGAACACCTGGGTGGAGTATGTACCTTGGAGAGACAATGACTATGGTGTCTATAAGTCACGTGTCTCGCCAGCATTGTAGCCCATTGTCTCGGTGAGAGATGGGGTTGTTAGTCAAGGCCTTACACTAGGACAATGTTGGTTGATATGATGCTATACAGATGCGATTACCAATCTGATTCTTCTTACGAGATTCTTTAGTTTGAAAGTAACCATGTACGTGTATGAATACCTCCCTAATTAAGAGGGAGTATTGAAAAATGTAACTAGGTCGATCTTCATATTGACTATGTAATTATGTATTTTATGTAAAGAAGAAGACGAAGATAATAAAATGTATATTTGTTGTACTTGCTTCATCGGTTTCATGAGCAAGATTTTATCTTAGGTTAATAGACTTCTTCTTGATGTCTATTTAGGGTTTATCTTATGTTTATAAGTGTATTTAATGTCATGTATAAGGAAAACCTAGCAGTCATGAAATGCTCCAAGACCTCGTCCAATAAACCGTGGAAGAATGGCTATTATTCAGCCCTCATACAACGCTGATAGAGAAGCTATATTGATGTATCAAGTCGACCTCCCTACAGTTGACAAGTGAGCCTACAAACTAAAGGTATGGTCAGCTTCAAGACAATGGATCTATCCCTATAAATACCACCATCCTGCAGCTCATTTAGACTTAGATTTTCGGACATTATCTGAACTACAGTGCGGAGCAGCAACTGCAGTGCGGAAGTGCAGCAACTGCAGTGCGGAAGTGCAGCAACTGATGTGCGGATTTTTCTGTGATTCTCGTTGTAAAAATTGCAAACTTTTATATAGAAGAAATTGTAGATAAGTTTTGGGTTCTTGTGACTATTGACATGGATTAATGTGGAGAACAATTTCAGTCATATCTCAAACAGAAACACAGATTATCGACAAGCTTCAATGCGGACTTTTGAAGTGTTGCAGATCTGGCTAAGATACGCAAACCCTATGGTATCTCAGGATGATAAAGGTCGTGGATTACTATAGCAAGAGTGTGCATCTCTCTAAAGGAGACACAATAGGAAAGTGCAGAATACAATGGCAATCGGTGCAGGTTTATAAGAAGACATCAGTGCGTACTTAAGGATACGAGTTTCTCTGAAATGTTAACAGTGATGGAATGCGAAATTCAGAAGTAGACAAGCGTTGATCACAAAAGGGTGTTGAGTTCAGAGGTTAGACTAGTGCAGATCAGTGCAGATTGAAGCAGAAGAGAAGGGTCAGTGTTGAAGGCACGCAAAGAAGTAAAGACAAGGTCTTGGAGGCATTTATAGGTCAAGGGTCTAAGTCTGGGTCATTGTACTTGTCATTTGAAGCTCTATAAGAAGAATTTCTCGTGGGTTTTCCTCTCCAAGAGGGAGAGGTTTTTCCCTAGCTCTAGGAGCCTAATTTGTGTGTCTCGTGTATTTTTATAATTGACTTCATGAAAGATTAAATAAGCTAAAGAAGAGAAGACATAAGTAACTCAAGTAAGCTCACAAGTAATTATCAAGAAGAGAATTTGTATTAATCTCCAGCCCTCCAAATTCTCAACACCATTGACTCTATAGAGTCTTTCAATTCTAGATCCTAAGGTGAAAGCATCGCTCATGCAAGATTCCATAGGCCAAGTCAGGACTTTTCCTCTTATGAAGGCTACTCTCATCTCTTTGTCTTCCAAGGCAGATATAGATACTAGGTTCATCTTTAGTCCTAGAACATACATAACATCATCAAGAAGAACGGATTCACCAGAGTCCAAAAGAAATTTGACATAACCAATACGCCTTACAGGATGAGTACAGTTGTCTCCAAGAATGATATTTCGATTTGTCTCCCTCTCAACCAGATTTGAGAGGACTTCCTTATACCCAAAAAAATGTCTAGAAGCCCCACTATCTACTAACTAGCTATCACATGAATTTGGAGAAGAGGAACTGGAAAGAACAGAAATAAGAATATATTCAAATTGAGTAGCAGCTACATTATTTCCATACCTTGAGTTCCTTGATCTCTTTTGTGGACGATAACTTTCATCATGATCATCAGGAGCTTATCTTCTTCTATCATCTCTCCTTCTATCATCACCCCTTCTTTTATCATCGCCTCTTCTTTCATAATTAAACTTGTTGTAGTTGGACCTTCGAGCATCTCTCTTTCTTCGACAGTCTCGAGCATAGTGACCATGCTTGTGGCAGTTGAAACATTCAACTTGACGGTTGTCTTTTCTATACCTTCTCTTGGAGTCCTTGAATTTAGGGGAAGACTTTCTTGGATTAGATAGTCTCCCTCTGTCTTTCCTCTTCTTGTCTTGAGCAGCAAATGCAGAGATTTCTCCCTCTACATGCTTTTGAATCCCCCCTTTGGCAATCATCATGGTCTCCTCTTGAGTGCATTTTCCAACAAGCTCATCAAATGTCGAGAATCTATTATTGTTGCTTATAGTAGTAATGAAGGTTTCCCAAATAGGAGGAAGGCCTTGAAGAGTGATCGTCACCAACTCTCTATGAGATATAAGGTCTCCTACAATCTGCAGTTGATCCCTTAGTTGGGATACCCTCATGACATAGGATTGCACACATTCCCCCATGTTCATCTTCAATTCCTTCATTTTATTCTTCAAGGAGACGATATGATTCAAGTTGTTGACCTCATACATCCCAACCAGTTAATTGTAGATGTCCTTAGACTTCTTCAATTTTCTAACATAAACAAGCAAATAATCTTGCAAGGAATCAATAAGAATTTTCTTAGCTTTGATCTCACTTTTCTTATACTTAGACTTTGTAGCAGCAGGAGAATTTTCTGGAGGCTCAGGTACTTTTCCTTCCACAAATTCCAAGACATCATTTTCATCCAATATCACTTCCAACTTGATCTTCCAAGCAACAAAATTTGATGAGTCACCCAGCTTCTTAGAATCCTTGAAGTAGGAGGCAGACATCTTGACAAAGTCAAATAGGCTCCTTCCACTTCTTCCAAGAATGATTGCTTTAGTCTCATGTCTCCTAGGGCTTGTCTTCACCTTGGATCTTATACCATGTTAATTTTCAATTGTTCTATGTTGTTACAATCACTTTAGCCCAATCTTTTCTTCAATTAGCAATCAAATTTAATCTTCCAATGACAAATAGCAATTGTAGATAGAACACTAAATGCAATGTACATAGTGTTGAAGATTGTAACTAGGTTCGGTCTTCATAAATTGTATTTGAATCAATATTTATTGTACTTGTCAAAAGAATAAAGAAAATAATTTTATATTATTATTAAATGACCTATTAAAGCATGGGTTTCATACTTCGGTCATATTATTTTAGGTCAAAGTCCCTATTGTAGACTTCTAGGATTTATGCTGAGTTTATAGAGTCATTACAGATTTAAATTGACCCATCATGGGCTTTTGATTCATGTAAGTAGGTCAAGTATTGAGTCAAATATGATTTATGGAGCCTCCACATCAAGTCGGCCTTTAAGTGATCAAGTCGGCCTCAAGCCCATGAATTCGAGCTCATCAGAAGCCTATATATATATAAGGAGATGGAACTCATTTGGAGACCTCACTCACTCACACAGAAATTCGATATTTGCGGCTGCAAGGGAAAAAGTGTGAAGTCAAGGAAGGGGTCAAAAGGAGTGCAAGTTTATACAAGTTAAAGGATTGAAGGAAAATAGAAAATTTGGTGTTTTTCTCTCTCTCTCACGTGTCGTATATTGGAAGATTGAAGTACCTCATTGTTTTGTTGCTGCAAGTTGTTCCATGTTGTTGCAGCCAAGAGAAGAATAGGTCGAAGTTGATTTTGTTGGGTGTTGGTGCCTTGAGAAGTTGTATTGGATCAAAATCGAACTCCTAGAGCAAGATCGAAGTTCCACAAGCAAGGTCGAAGGAAGTGCTGCATAGTGCTGTTATAGTTGCCAGATTGAGGAAAGATCAAAGGAAGGTTGACTTGGTGTGGGGGAGGTCCGAGTCAAGGGCTAGAGTCTCAAGAATACTATTGAAGGAAGAATTACTGGCTAGGTTTTCCCCTAAAGAGGGATTTTTCCTTGGTTGTTGGCCTACATCTAGTGTCCTTGATCTATGTGTTTTTCCTTTGATATTTGCTTGATGAACTAAGAAGAAAGAAAACGAAGAATAATAATAAGAATTAAAGAACATCATAAGTAAATAATCAAGAACAAGAGAATCTTTTTGCCTTTTTGATTCTCTAACATGATATCATAGCTTTGGTGAAGAAAGAAGGAAAAGGCAGTCTCAGGGAATTGATCAAGGAAACATAAGAAGTTCATTAGAGGAAACTATTTAAGGAAATAAGTTTTCACTACCTTCAAGGAAGATGTCTAACATTGTCAAGGGAGATAACAAGCTTGAAGGAGCTTCAAAATATAGGTCTTTGAAAAACAGGATTGACCTCATCCTTGAAAAGAACAAGGTCTTAGATTTGGTAAAGGGAAAAGTGAAGAAGCCCACAAAAGACTCCAGTGATGCAGACAAGGTAAAATTCAGAGAATTGGAATTGGTGGCTATGACTCTAATGATTGAAGGCATAAAGGACAACCTTGTCCCCTTCATAGCAAACATTGATCATGCCCAGGAAATGTATGAAGCCTTGTCAAAACTATTTACCATCAAACATTGGAAAAGTGGCAAGATTGAAAAATGAACTAAGGACTACTACGATGACCAAGGAGGATATGTAGCCACTTTCTTTGTGAAGATAGTAAAAATAAGAGATGACCTTCTTGCCATTGATGAAATGGTGACAGATAAAGAACTTTTGATCACAACCCTATTAGGACTGCCACCTACTTGGAGTGCATTTGCTTCAGGTCTCAACAGCTAGAAAGAAGCTCCCACCTTTGAGGAACTATGGACAACCTGCAGTCAAGAAGAACTGAGAATCTCATTAGTAACCAGCTATGAAGAAGTCTCAAATGCTCATGTTTCTCATCACAAGGGAAACTTCAAAAAGAAAGGACCAAGGAGGAAGGTTGATATGTCAAGGATAGAATCTTATCATTGCCATAAAATGAGGCACTATAGAAGTGAGTGTCCCAACAATCCTAGAAACAAGAAAAGAGATAGAGATCATGCAAATGTGGCTGAAGAAGTATCCTCTCTCAAGAGAGTAATGCTCGAAGAGAATGACATAAGTGACTTACACTACTAAAAGCCCCATGTTCCTAACTTTAGATATTTCATTTGTATATTTTATATCTAGTTATAGGTTTAACATCTTTTTGGAAAGACATTTTCTTGTTTTATAAGTTTCAGGTATCCCTCAAAGTTTTGGAGGGAGCCCACAACAACTCCTCAAGATAAGTATCTCATTCCCTCTCGATTTTGGTTTCATATACTTAGTTAAAGTTCTGATTATATTAAATACTAATCACTTGTCTACCTCTATTTTTGTCTAGGAATTAATCTATTGAATCCTCAAGGATTAAGAAAGGAGGCCTCACTAGACAAAGCATTGAAATCAAAAAGGTTTGTCAAAGTACCAAAGGTATGTCTTCGATTATAAAGTCTTGTTATTCTCTTCGGTATATCCATTCTACATCACTAGCTATTGTTGTGTCTAGCTCTCCTGAATCTTAAAAGATTCATCATCTGATGAATCTACCCAACTTATATATCTTTGATTGTTTGCATAAAAAGTACCCTGAAAGGTTCTCTGGAAAACCATGAAATGTTGATAATGTGTGAAACCCTAAACCTACATAGGGTTATTAATGAAGATATTGCTATACTGATTGATATATTGATGATGTAATGTTTGGAATTTTGATATGATCATGAAAGCTCGAACTTATTAGGGTTGAAATGATGTTGTTTGAAATCTCTAACCTTTGAAGTTCTGATATAATAAGGGTTTGCTTTGACATGAACCAAAACCTTAGGTTTTGGTTAGGTCTACAAGCAAAATCCTTGTTATGAAAAGTCCTAGGAATGAAACCCTAGGTATATGTTCCTTTGATTGAATCCATAGCTTAGTCTAGGTCGATATATGTCTAATATATTAATATTTTCTAACATATGATACACTTATGCATGATGGTAATCTCCCAAATATATGTGTTGACCAAATTTCTAAATGGTCATAAGTCCTAAGGTTTGGAAACAAGCTCTAGTCAAAGTTCTATGATGATGAATGAAAAGTCTAGGGTTTTACATCTAAGCCCTAGTAATGATTAAAAATTCTCTAGTATGCATATTTATCTAAATCTATATAATGTTTGCTAAGAATCTATAGATGGAAAATCTAGGGTTTACATCGAACCCTAGTAGAAGCTATTCATGTTATGTTTTGATTGAGTGAAATCTAGGGTTTACATTAAACCTTGGTGGATAGTCTATCATATGGCTTCTGAAAGTTATACCTTTATTTTTCTTTTGACTTATTTCTAGGGATCGCTATATGACAGAACTAATCTATTGTCATCTTAATTGAAATAATGATATGATTTAGGGTTTGTATCAAACCTAGGCTGGAAGTTGAAGTATTGACGTATAGTTTCTTATTGGTTATGTAAAGTCTAAATGCTTCCGCTATTATAAAATTTTGTTATGACTAACTTCATGCTTCTATAAAATTGGTTGTACTTGCTATCTAAGTTTGTGCAGGTACATCATATTGGTGAAGAAGTATGATGAGAAGGATGGAAGCCATGAAAGATTCTCCAACACCAAAAGAAGAAGTCAAATCTTTCTACTTTAAGAGGGAGCCTGGATAAAAGAACTCTCCCTGGTTAAGAGGGAGTGCACAACTTAATTTTTGATTGGAGAATACATTTTAGAAGATATGTCGCTACATCTAAAGTAGGAAAAAGAATATTCTCTCAAAGATTCAACTGATAGTCCTACAGCCATGGTTAAGAGGGAGTGCACAACTTAATTTTTTATTAGAAAATACATTTTAGAAGATATGCTGCTACATGTAAAGCAGGAAAAAGAATCTTCTCTAAAAGATTCAACTGATAGTCCTACTAAGATTAGTTGAAAAGCAACATCGAAACCTCGAAGGTTTGCTTTGATTATATATTTGAAAGTGTATTGTTGATTGGGGTTGTGTTTGTACAGGTAAATCTCTCGAAGGTTGTGATAGTATACTTGTTACCAATCAATTTGATTGGGAGAGATTGGTTATCCTTGATCTGCTGGATCAAGTGGTGTTGAGGCTTTGTGAGTGAAGCATTTCCTGGAAAGACATCAGGCCGACACTTTGTTTTAATGTCTAGTAGGGAGGGTGGCATCAAGTGAATGTGCACCTAGTTCCCTGGGTTGATGGTTAGTAAGTAAGCCTAATGGTACCTAAAGAGGTTGAATGCTTTAGTCCCACTTGGATAGATTGCCATGGTCAAGAATCTAGTCCATGACATTACTGTGCCTAAATTGTTGAGTGACCAATGTATAGATTGCCCTAGTCAAAAATCTAGTCCATGGCATTGAGGTGCCTAAAAATTCTTCATAGTTTACATAGTTGAGATCTTCCTTGTACTATTGTATAATGAATACCTCCATAGTTAAGAGGGATTGTTGAAGGTTGTAACTAGGTTCGGTCTTCATAAATTGTATTTGAATCAATATTTATTGTACTTGTCAAAAGAATTAAGAAAAGAATTTTATATTATTATTAAATGACTTATTAAAGCATGGGTTTCATGCTTGGGTCATACTATTTTAGGTCAAAGTCCCCATTATGGACTTCTAGGATCTATTATGAGTTTATAGAGTCATTACATATTTAAATTTACACATATTGGGCTTTTGAATCATGTAATTAGGTCAAGGATTGAGTGAAATACAATTTATGGAGCCTCCACATTAAGTCGACCTTCAAGTGAACAAGTCGGTCTCAAGCCTAGGAATTCGAGCTCATCAGAAGCCTATATATACATGGAGATCGAACTCATTTGGAGAACTCACTTACACAGAAATTCGATATCTGTTGCTACAAGGGAAAAAGTGTGAAGTCGAGGAAGGGGTAAAAGGAGTGCAACTTTCGACAAGCTAAAGGATTGAATGTAAATCGAAATTTTGGTGTTTCTCTCTCTCTCTCTCTCTCACGTGCCCTAGATTGGAAGATCAAAGTATCTCATTGTTTTGTTGCTGCCAGTTGCTACATGTTGCTTCTGCCAAGAGAAAAATAGGTCAAAGTTGATTTTGTTGGGTGTTGGTGCCTTGAGAAGTTGTATTGGGTCAAAATTGAACTCCTAAAAGCAAGATTGAAGTCTTTCCTCCAAGATCGAACTTCCAAAAGCAAGGACGAAGTTCTAAGGTCGAAGGAAGTGTTGCATAGTGTTGTTATTGCTGTTGTTGCTGCCAAATTGAGGAAAGATCAAAGGAAGGTTGACTTGGTGTCGAGGAGGTCTAGAGTCTCGAGAATACTATTGAAGGAAGAATTATTGACTGGGTTTTCCCCTAAAGAGGGGTTTTGCCTTGGCTGTTGGCCTACATCTGGTATCCTTAATCTATGTGCTTTTGTTTTGATACTTGCTAGATGAACTAAGAGTCAATGTTGGTTAAAGGTTGGTCAAAGATGGATTTCGGTCCTCTTGAAATTTTCTCTCCCACTCGCACATGTGAAAGAAGACCTACATTTCCAAACTTGTACAAACCTCCAACATAAGAAGATGTGTCAGATGTGTGTCTAATGAGGTTGACATGACTTGTATTTATATGTGGTTTTGGAGGTGACTTTTCCCTGTCTAGGCTAACTTGTACTTATGCACATGTGGGTTTTCACATTAAAAATATATTTTTCCTTGACCAAATTAAATTCTTCCAAGGGCAAAGAGGGTCTTCTCCAGATGAGGAAGGTTATCCAAATGAGGGAATTTGTCCCTCAGCTGCCAAATTAACACCTTGGTCCTGGATCCTAAAGTTAAGCCCCCTTTAACCTTCACCATATAGAGTCACTTATTCATAACAACTCAAATAGTCTAAAATTTCATTAACAAGAAATAACAAACTACAATTCATTTGTGTAATGTTCCCTATTAATTAATTGCCCAAGGGACTACGAAATAGCCTATTCAACCCCATAGGCTATACACATTGATAAAGGGGGCAACCCATTATCCAATGTTTTTTGGGAAAACATTGGATAAATTTGGGGTAATTAGGGCAAAACTTGTGGAAAAACAAGAATTGGGGCTATGTGGAGGGAAACTTATAACCCCTCACATTACAAGAGACCCCATAAGGAATCTATAAATAAGATAGTGGAGAAAACACTTTCCCATCATTGATTGCATTGGAATATCTTTTTTTTTGCGTTGGGGCTCTAAGGGTTTTAAGACCCCTTCTTCTCTTGATTAGTTTTAGTGGCAATGATCCCACCCTAGCGAATCCCTTTCTCTTCTTTACTATATTACAGAGTAATGCTTTGGAGCATCTCTGGTCTCGTTTGGTAAGCAAGGCGTGAATTATTGTGGTTTGTTTGGTGATCAAAATCTCACTAAGGAGAACCATAAGCAACGAAGCCTCCCTCTATGATTTTCTGGGGTTTTGGTCTTTGAAATCTTGGTTGAGGCGGAATCAAAATAGCGGAGATCATCCCTGAGGCACTGATGAGAAATTCCATTTGGTGTAAAAGTTATTCAAATAATTAATTTTTTTAATGAGGACCCTAAGTCCAACTTAGGTAAATTAAAAAATTAAATTGAATTAATTTACACATGTGATGAGAACATTCTAAGTGACATGGATCAAGCTACTTCTAATCTTAATCATTGAATAGAGGTTAGATCACAGTCGTTGATGTGTCAACGAGAAAAGTATAAAGGAAGGGCTTGGGGTCAGTTGGAGGTGACACACAGAGTCTAAGAGATTGAATTCTTCTGACGGAGCAGTGCTCGGATGAAGATCAAATCTATGACTCAGAGAAGCAGTGAGGGGCAGATGCAGTGATTGGTCAAGAGGGCTAAGAGTACAATGCAGAGCAAGGCCAGCAGAGACGCAGTGGAGGCAGCGTAGCCATCAGAGGGTGTGATGCAGTCCCTAGAGAGGGTGACGCAAGCCCACGCAAGGACAGCACAGTGTCTCCAAGGAAAGTCCGAAATTCAGCTGGAGACTGGAGTTTATGAGCCGACTGGGCTAAAACCAGACATGGGAGAAGCAAATCAACGCAGAGCTAGCATGACGCAGTCCCTCAGCCAGGGCCACGCAGCCTTACACAGTGGCAACGCAAAGACTACGCAAAGCGAGATGGGGTTTCACCAGTTGCTCATCCGGATCAGCCGGTACTTGCGAGAGAGGTATATCTCACATTTTTCTCTGAAGCCGAGGATTTCTCTATTGGGTGAGCCGATTTATGGCACCCTAGATGTACTAAGAAACTGTTGCTTAATAATAATAAACCCTCATATCTGCTGCATTGGTTTTCCCGCATTGGGTTTTTCTGGGGACATTTGTCCGAAAAATCTGTGTCCTTTGTCATATGTGCGTGATGTTCAGTAAATGATCTATATTTGTGTAGGCTGCTAGTTGTGTTTACTTCGAAGTTTTTCTGAATATTTCAGTAAAATAACTCGTGTAATAAAGCAAGTAGGAGAAGTAAATCAATATTTAGCAATAGGTTTTTTGTGCTCAGAAATTTTCACATTGCAGCCAAGGAAAACAAGGTCGTTAGGCCAGCAGTTGGGGTCATAGGGAAGGTTGAGGCAAGGAAAAGGCCTGCAACTAGGCCTTAGAGGCCTAAATTGGCCTAAAAAAATCCCAAAAGGGTTGTCGTCTAGCTGTTGGAGGGAGGTCGAGGCCGCAGAGGCTTACGGCCAGGCATAAAGAGGCCACAAATGACCACGATAAGAGAAAAAGGGGCAGGTCGAGGACTAGTTAGGCCTGCGACTAGACTTCAATGTTAGCTTTTGTAGCATCGAATGTGTTCTAGCCACGAAACTTTGTGGAGAGACTAGAATATATGAGATCTCCAAAACCCAAAAATCATTTCTAGAAATTCTACCTAGAAGTGTCTCAATTATATTATTAACCAATTTTTAAATATTTCCTAAATCTAAACTTAGGGAATATGGTTCATTAATTAGTGTTAATTGAGATAAGGTGAGAATCATCTAGAAACTCACATGGATAGACAAGGAATTAATCTGAGCCATCGATCATGTTTTAATCTTGGTCGTTGGTGCTCCAACAGAATATTATAAGAAGAAGTCAATGGGTAGATGGAGAATACACCAGTGCAGATACTCAGTTGCCTAGGCAGTTCGATTTTCTCAGTAGCAGAAGCTCCACAGAGATGATACAACCAAAGGGAGAGTAGCAGGTGGAAGAGGAGGGCAGTGGCATTCCGAGAGGAAGGTTTCCAGTTCCCAAAAGAGGCAGAGGAGGGAAGGTCGAAATTCTCATAGGGTCAGCGTCAGCTCTGTGCAGAGGGTGACGTAGGAGTGTTAGTGCAGAGGCTAGGGAGGTGATTTCGATGGCAAAAATTAGTTGTGGGGTGAGAGAAAATTCTCACAATAATTTTCCAAGTATTTTCCTCATATTAGATTGCCAGTTGGGCATCTAAATTATTGTACTCGGTATTGCTGCTAAAGAATAATAATAAAACCCTCATCTGCTGCACCGGTTTTCCCACATTGGGTTTTTCCGAGGACAATTGTCCAAAAATAACTGTGTCAAAATTCTTGTGTGCGTGCTAGAACTTCTCAGTTTTCAGTATTTTATTGTCTTCGATATTTTTATGGTGAAAATTGCAGTTGTGATTTTATTTGTTGTTTGTCGTAGCAAATAAACTGCATAATCAATTTTTCAATTAGAAGAATAATTTCTATTTGCTGCAATAGATAAAAACTTCTTATGGTATCAAGCACATTTGATCAGCCGAAGAGCTCGGAAAAATGAAGGAAATGAATTTCATTGCTCAGCAAGGGCAGCAGGCCAAAATTCCCATGGGCAGCATAGTATTTTGCCAGGAGGCCGAGTTGCTTGAGGAAAAGTTCGATTTTTCTGAGAGGAGCAGAACAATTCAATCCTTCCAAATCGAGTGATTCTAGAGGCAAAGGGAGTAGCTCATAGTTTTCGTTGAGCAGATCTCTAGCTGGACGCAAAGGTTTATTCAACAGTTTGCTAAAAGCAGAGCCAGCATCCGGGTGGAAAAGAGGAATAGCACACTATAAATTCTTCAACATAACCATGGAAAGAAGTAACATTCAGGAGACTTCATACTTGACTTCCAAATTGGAGGACGAATTTGCTTGGTTATCAGGATGAGCTTCACAGGGTGTCTAGTATATAGACAGTGGAGCATCAACTCACATGACAAGGGTCAAAGAATGTTTCTCTAGCTACAAGGAGGAGCAAATGGACTTCCAGATTACTATGGGAAACATAACAAAATGTACTCCAGTAGGGAGAGGTACCATAGATTTTCAGAGGGAGTCAGGAGAAAGCACCAATGCTACAGATGTATTGCATGTGCCAGGATTGGGTATGAACCTGATTTCAGTATTCCAATTACAGGATAAGGGGTATGATATTCACTTCATAGGGAAGAAAGTGTATGTCAAACACCAATGATGGAAAAAGGCAAGACAGATTGGAGTTCGAAGTAACAGATTGATTCTCTAATAGCACTAATAGACAGTGATAATAGCATTGGGAAGGAGTTGAATAAGATATGGCATAGGAGAATGGGACATATACACCATGGAGCACTCAGGATGCTTAGAGAAACAATATCAGGGGTTCCAAAACATGGCACAGAACACAATGATCAAACACAACATTTCCAAGAAGTGACAACAGAGTTAATGCCATGTTAGGGCTCATATATTCAGATATTTGCGGCCCGATGTCCATTAGAACTCTCAGTGGTGCCGAGAATTTCGTCACCTTTATTGATGATCATTCCAAGAAACCCTGCATCTACTTTTTGAAGACCAAAGATGAGGTCTTCGATCGTTTCAGAGAGTTTAAAGCTTTCGTGGAGAATGCAATAGGGAAGACAATCAAGGTGTTTCGCTCAGATAGTGGTGGAGAATATATTGATGAAGACTTCACAGATTTATGCACGAAAAAAGGCATCAAAAGAGAATGGAAAGCTCCATATAATCCACAGGAAAATGGTGTAGCAGAGCAGAAAAACAAAACCATTGTTGGAGTTGTAAAAGCTATGTTATATGACCAGTATCTACCCAGATTTCTATGGGCAGAGGCATGTAACACGACAATATATATTCAAAACAGGACTCCTCATAGAGCATTCGGGAAGAAAACGACAAAAGGAGTCTTCACAGGGAAGAAGCCAGAGGCTATCCACTTCAGATTTTTTGGCAGCGTTGTTTATTGCCACGTGCCAGATGATAAACGTACCATACTGGATCAGAGTGCAGAGAAGGGGTTCTTTATTGGGTACAGTAAAACCTCAAAGGCATACAAAATCTACATTCCTAGCAATAGGAATATTGTAGTAACGTGAGACGTAAATTTCATGGAGGATCGAGCTTTCAGGAGATCTCATGAGATGCCTGCAGGTGATCAAAATCAGTCAGGAAAAGCTCCTTTGGTCCAGCAACAGGGGCAGAAGCTCCTTTGGTCCAGCATTAGGGGCAGCCAGTGGGACAGGCAAGAGGACAGTCACAAGGATTGAGTATTGTGATCAGTACCATTATTTCCTCAGGTACAGGAAATTTGGGAAGTTCTCAGCAGATGGAGCAGCAGAGGCGAGATGAGGAGGAGTTGGCTAAGAGTTTGAGGAGTTGTAATTCCAGCTAATGCATTACAAGATATGGTCAGATTCATATCTTCTTTCTCTAAGGTCGGTTCCTGGTGTATATCATCTTCTTTTGAAGTTTCTTATTCCTTTTCTTCCTCCTCTTCACAATCTATGTAAAATAATTTCTTCTCAGCACACTTATGACCTTTACTGTATTTGCTATCACAACTGTAACAAAGCCTTTTTGCTCTTTTTCCTTCCAGCTTTTGCGGTGTCGACCTTGTTCCATCAATAATCCTTTTATTTGAGATTTATCAATTGGCTAAAGAAGGTGTTGCTCTTTGTATCCTCATAATGTGCTATCATTTCCTCCGTAAAAATTAACCAAGTGACAAGTGGTTTACGATAACCAAGCCATCGATACCATACAAATTGATTTTGTTCTAAATATAAAGTTGCAACACGTACATTTTGTGTGTGTTTCACATTATGGAGATCAAAGTATTGCCCCATTTGTAGTATCCATGTTATCGAATCCTTGCCATCAAACTTCCTCATATCGATCTTTGGAATATGATGGGTCTTCAATCCAATGCTAGAGGCTACGGAATCATGATTAACATTTTTTTTGTTCTCATCATGAGTTTCATCTAATATCTTTTCGCCATTAGGAAGCATTTCTTGTAGCAACTTTGTCAAATCTGCTTTTAAACCATTCTTCAAATCTTCCATGTTTCCTTTCATTTTTACTTCTATACCATCCATATTAGCTTTTATGTCATCCTTAAAACCATCCATCTTAGCTTCCATGTCTGCTTTTAAACCATCTATGTCATCTTTGGTTTCTCTTTGTGAGATCGAAATTTGTTGCACTTGGTCTCGTAATTTTGATATATCATGCTGCAATTATTCCTCTTCATGCGTCATAGTAGATTTTTTTGAGAGCTTAATGGATGTAGAATTCTTTTTTGGAGACATTTTAAAACACAACACAGATATCTATGCTTCAATATGCCCTTGGAATCACTTCAAACTGATTTTTCAAACAAACGTTATGCAAAAAACTTCAAAAAATACACACATTTTTCTTGCTTTTAGGAGATCCATCTTGAAACAGTTGTAACTCTGTAATTTCGGATCTCCAAAATCTGAACTTCAATCCTGCGGTAGCCCTCTATGTCTTATTTCCAATGCCACAAGTCAGACCTAACTTGGATTCTTCAAGATAAAGTTATGCCCAATCTCCCACAATGACCTAATTATGGGCTAGTTCAGTAAAGAGAATTTGTATGGCGTGCCACGGGTCACTATTTTGACCTTCAGCATTGAAATTGATACACAAGAAACTACAGTCCATGCACTTTCAGCCACTTTTACATAGTTCAAATCCGATGTCTGAAACGAAAGTTATGACAATTTTCCCTCGATCACCTGTTTGAGATGAAATTATGGAGCCTACAAAAACACTGACATCCTCAAATCATATCTCCGAAAATATAGTGAACCAAGATCTGAAATTTTTACACGAAGTTCCTCAGGATTTTGGCTTCTCGTGGTAAAAATTTCACTTTTGAACCTTCGTAGAAAAAACAACATAGCGAAAATGCCAAGATGCTTGTTTGCAGAAGCTAAACCCTAGAATCCAAAGCTCTGATACCAAATGTTATGCAACCAACTCACAAAATAGAAGGAAAGATAGATCAACGACTTAAAAATTATCCACTTCAAGGGGGAAACCTCCTTTACATTACATAAATGAACAATTCTTGGATGATTCAAATGACAAAACCTACTTTCTATATATAGGAGTCTAAGGGATCACAATATAATCAAAGCCTACATAGCAATAATAACGTAAGGGCACAACAATAAAAACAATGGGCTTCTATGGGGCACAATAATATCAATATGGGGACTACATGGGCACAACAATAACAATAAGGGGGCTACACTAACAATAACAATAAGGGGCTATACTAGTATCATAGGGACCTGACAGGTCTGTACTTTTGTCTCCTCTGCCCGATCTAGTGATTAGCCTTGTATCGTAGTCCCATGGGATCTCCTTTACTGTCTATTAGCTTTAGGGCTAGCACTACATGAGAAATCATGATTTTGGTTGTGTGGTTCTGCTTCGCCCACCATATACATCACACACCTTCGCTCATTTTAACCCCATTTATCACTTTTCCCATCTGGGTCTACATTTGTCCATTGAGTCCACAAAGGGTTAGCCTCCCCCTCCCCTTGCCCACACCTTAGTTCGGGCCTGAAACGATGCCCCAAACGTTGATGCAGCTAAAAAGAAAAGAAAAAGCATAATTTGGCCACTTACAACAGGAAATGTACCACAAAATGCAAAAGGTGGTCGGGACATACAAATTTAGCACGTGGGCAAAAGCCAAACATGAGCTCTACCCCTTATATATGGCCACCACCCTAGTCCTATGGGCCCCTAGAAAAGCCCCCTCCACATTAAGGAACCCATGATTGTCCCGACTCTTGGTGGGCAATGTGTTGGAAAGTGTAACTAGGTTCGGTCTTCATAATGACTAGTAATTATGAATTTATGTAATGAAGAAGACAGATAATAAAATTTATTTTTGTAAAGATTGCTTCATGGGTTTCATGAGCAAGGAGCTTTTATTATAGGTCAAAAGCTTCTTCTTGATGTCTTTTAGAGATTTATCATCTTGTCATAAATGTATAATTTAGAGTCATGTATTTGAAGGATTGTTACACTTGTAAAGGTCAAAAAGTATGCCTCAAGACCTTGTCATCATGCCCTAGAAATTGTTGGAAGAAGTCAGCCTGAATATGCTGCAGAATACCCATTGAAAGGTCGGCTCAAAATAGGTCACATCATTTCACTGACACGTCGGCTAATTACAGGGTCAAACCACTATAAATACCCTTGTGGACTGTGCAGAAAATAAAAATAGAACAGTTCATACATCTCTAAATTTTTGGACATAATTGCAGGAAGGAAAGAGCGGATTAAGGTCTGTTATAGATGGGTATTCCAGCAAAGTTCAAGGGAAGCATAACACACAAATAAAGTGTATTGTTTTGGGTAGAAGACTGTAACAAAGTACAGATTGCAGTGCAAGTAATACACCACAGAAAAGTAACCATCCGACAGAGAAATGAAGAGAAAGTCCAAGGGTAATGTATATATGTTTTGATTTAGTATTTACCTCACTCATATGAGGTAGTCCGAAGCTCTCTTTAGGACTGCAATCTAGTGCATAGAATAAACTCTGGATAGTAAGGATAAGAAGGCTTGCAAGGTGTGCAAGTGCTATTGGTCTAGGGTATCTTCGGTATAATAAGAAGACCAAGGAAGAGTTTGTTGGAGGCCGAGCTCAGACTATAGATGAATTAAAGAGAAGCACATCAGTTAGGGAAGCTAAAATAGGGACCGGGTTTCCCTAGTGTTGGAATACTATGATGCAGTACGGTGCAGAAAAGAAGGACAGTACAAGGAGCCTAGAAAGAGCAGTGATAATGCCTTGAAGGCATACTAGTGTCAAGGGTCTAGATCATGGTCATGGTACTTGTCAACTGAAAGTCTATAAGAAGAATTACTTGTGGGTTTTCCTCTCCAAGAGAGAGAGGTCTTGGCCATATCTTGAAGAGCCTGAACTTTGTGTCTCTTCTGTTCTGATAATTGACTTAATGAAAGACATAATAAGCTAATAAAGAGAAGATCTAAGTAAGAGAAATAAGTTCACAAGTAATTATCAAGTAGAGAATTGAATTAAACTATGCCCTACCAAATTCTCAACATCGTATCAGAGCTAAGGTGCGAGAAAGGGCTATTTGACAAGAAGACACTCAAATACCGAGAAGATCAAGGATCAGTTTTGCAAGAAGACTCTAGGATCAAATTCGGGAAAAAGGTCAAAGGTCGGTTTTCAAAGGTTTTCAAAGGAAACAGATCTACAATAAAAAGGGAAGAGACCTCCATTCAAAAGGCAGCTTGCAAAAATTAAAAAAAACCTCAGGCTATATCAGAGACCTTATCCTCCAAGGTCCTTTCAAGAAGAAATGCAAGAAGGTGACCAAAAGTTATCTTATTTGAAGCCAAGTGAACAATATTGGAGACATCATCAAATCATCTTTTTGTTGAAGTCATCATCAAGCCATCCTTGATCATTGTTGTAGCCTAATTAGACTCAGTGAAAAGTCAAGAGAGGTTCTGAGCAGTTCAAGGTTATTGAGGAACAATTGTTAAAATTTCAAAAAGACCTGTAATATGCTCGAAAGGATAACCACAAGCTCAATGAGGATTCGTCATCACAGGTGCACCAGAACCAAAATCAAGGAAGCAGTAGCATTGGAGGTGTAATCTAAGCCAGAGGAGCAGCAGAGAGAAAAGTGTGCAGGAGGGCTCAAGTGGGGCTTATTCACGCGCAAAACAGTTCAAGAGCCAGACCAATGGGCACATTCAGAACATTTCACACTGGACAAGGTCAAGTCCGGCTTATTCATGCGCAGAACAATTCAAGAGCTAGATGGATGGGCACGTTCAAAATATTGCACACCGGACAAGGTCGAGTCAAGCTCATTCGCAAGCTCAGGAGATCGGCACTTTTAAAGATTGAATAAAGCTCAGGAAGGATAGCGGAGTTGCAGAGCGACGACAATAGAAAGCAGAAAAATCAACTAAGACAGAAACACTTAGAAGATTTCCAAAGGAGGCAATCGGACGGCAAGGATCGAATCGCAGATCTGAAGGGGAAGAGAACGACGGCGGAGATGACATCGCAAGTCAAACAATATATCTTGCGATGCGATGAGGAGAAGGGGCACGTGTTGGCACAGCGCAAATTCGCATCGGTGATTATTGAGTTTATGTGTTAAAGACTTCGAAAGTTAAACAAAACAACTTGCAATGCGGTAAGAACTGAAACTTGCGATGCGATAAAGAGAGGAGCCACGTATGGCACAGCAGTCCAGCGCATATCGCACATCGGCGGATTTAGAGTTTAGCATTAAGAGTTCGCAAGGTAAAGTATTTTGGTTGCGATGCGACAAGGGCAGGAGATGGCAATGTGAGATGGTACAGAGGGGCCATTGGATCTGGCGAAGATTTACGATGGAGATTACGTCACAACTTCGCACCAGCGTTTGTATTGTTTACCATTTAAGTTATATGTTAAGTTCGCCGATATGCGATGCACTGTGATTGGTCACCATATTGTGGGACCCTACAACCACTGTTCCGCGTATATGTCCACGGTAATGTTTAAAACGCAGTTTTGTGATGCGGTGGGCCCTGTTCGCATAAGAGCACATCGCAAGATTTGAAAGATAAGTGCTAAGGAAAAGTTAAAAATAATGGCATGCGAAGTGCGATGTTGGGCGAATGCGATGTGGTTTCAAAAGTGAACTCCAAAGGTCTTCAAATCTGGAGGTAAGGCGTTCCTGTGGTAATCGCATTAGAGGAAAGGAGGAGGATTATAACGTAACACTGGTGAAATACCTTGATAATGGGGGAAAGTCTGAACACGGGTAGAGAGACTTGGGTAAGTGACCCGACGCAGAGCAAAAGGGAAGAGAAGACTAAACACAGCAGGCACGCGCAGAAGTGGCAGAGTCGGGTAGTAGGTGACATGATGACAGCATTCGAAACACAAAAGCATGGGCAGAGTCGGGTGGAGATGCATTTATGCACAATGTTAGGACAGCACAGCTGAAACGGAAGGAGACACATCATCAACAAATCAGACTCAGCAAAGGGATTATATTCCAAGTGTATTTTGTTTTCTTTGTTAAGATCGAAGCTACAATGGTGTCCTCGATTGCAATGTAATAAGTAGTTTAACAATTTAGGAAGTTTAGGAGTTTCAAGAAGCTCGAGCAGTTACATATTGCTTTTGTTTGTATTTAAGGAAGGGAGAAAGAGTGAAGAAGGGTTCTGAGTTCTACACCTCTTGGGGATTACATTTTGTACTTCTTTTTCTGATGGGTAATGAAAGTAACGGTAATTTTCCTGCAACTGTTGATGGTGATTCGTGTTTCTTGTGCCATTTTGTGTATTTTCTCCTTTGAATGAAGTGAAGTAATGTAGCAGTCGGTCTCTTAATTACATCTATGAGTAAGAGTTAAATAACCTTAATTTGCATTCCTTCATTCCATCTCTTCTCCCTTCACAAATTCTCTCTGAAACTTAAAAGTGGTAGGTTCTGTGTCTTCAGCATAATACTTTGAGTTTCCCCTCTCTTCACAAACTCCTGCTGAAACTTTGAAGTAATAGATTATGTGTTTACACCATATTATTTCGAGTTTCCTCTCTCTCCATGAATTTCCTCTGAAACTTAAAAGTGGTAGGTCCTGTGTATTCAGCATATTACTTTGGGTTTCCCCTACAGTTCTTCTTGCCATTCAGATATCGGCAGTGAATGCCATTATGAAATCTTTTATTATTCCTGGTCATTAAGGGTTTTAGAAAACTAGTCTCCAGAGGGATAGAACAAAGACCTCATGATAAAATCATTTCTGTGACACACTTTTTAAATGTCTTGAGCATTGATTCCTTTCACAACCAAGGGATTGTCTCTTAAGATACAACATTTTTTGGCGTCGTTGCTATGGACAAAGGCACGAATTTATTTTTCCGGTATTGAATCTATTTCTTGATGGTGAACAAGATTTAGATACAAATTTGGTTGTGTATTATCCACCTAGTGACTCCACTGATGAAGGTTTCAATAGATGAGGTATTTTGTGGACAAGAAAATGAGACAGCACTGTGGAAAATATAGATATCACAGTTTGAATCTTTTAAAGGAAGTTTTACTTTTCACTATCAATTTGGTGGTCTATTTTCCCTCACATATCAAGAAGATTGTTTCCTGCTTTATTTTCTCATAAGTATAAGGCCCAAAATGTACATTCTTTATTGAAGAAAGAATATTTTTCTTCCGATTGTATTATTGATCTTGACACAACTTCATCTCCTAAATATGAAAGGAGAGACGATTGTTGCATTACTATTCCTGAAGGTAATATGTCACAGTATGGACATAAAGATGAGGATTCATCATCTTTGGGTGATAACATTCTACCTCATAAGCAATCCGCTTCTTTCTAGCTTGGAACCAAGGTGATTTTCAAACCCTTGGTGCTGCCCACAATCCTCCATCAATATCCTTCAAAAGAATTCAAATTTTTGCCAAGTTTTTCTAGAGAGGAGGAAGATATTTCAACTGAACTACACGCTGAAAGACTGGAAGATCATTGCAATTTTCATAATTTTAATGATTTTGTGAATAGAGGAGAAACTAGTGGAGCTTCTCAGGTGTGTTTGCAAGAGGGGCAAGACTCTTGTCAAGAATTGTTATTATATGAAGAACATCAACATTATGAGGAACAAACCTTAGATATATCTTTCCGGCCTAAATGGTTATTAGCAGAAAACAACAATCGATCTTCTCACATACAACCACAAATTGAGGAGTCAAACAATGAAGGAAGCTACCTTGTTCAAAGAATTCTACATCAGCAGGATGTTAAAGAAAAGGAGGCAGCCAAAAATTTGTCTCATCAATTCTACGATCCGGTGGCTGACTATGTGACAACTTTCTTTCGTCAGCAACAAGCATTTATGCAAGGGTATGTGCAGAGCTCTGTATCTGGAAATTTTTCATTGTACATCCCTGTTTTGATTTTCAAATTTCCACAGTATGAGGGCATTAAGTCTAACATGCAGATGTTGGATTGGTGCCATTGGAAGGCTAGCTTCACCTGATAGAGTTCAAGCATGAATACATATGTAGGATTTGTGTATAAATAAGCTCAGAAGTTCAGCATTTTTAGTTGTAGTATTTTCATTTCGGTATTTTCAGTTTAAGAAAAAAGGAAGAAGTCCAAAGTGTAGTAGGTTTCGGGAGGATTTCATACTGGATCAACTCACATTTGGGATTGACTCCATGCCCAATGAAGGCTATTGTTCTACAAGTGCTATTTGACTCCATGCCCAATAAAGGCTATTGATCCACAAGTTCTATTTGACTCCATGCCCAATAAAGGCTACTGATCCACAAGTTCTATTTGACTCCATGCCCAATAAAGGCTACAAGTTATATGCTTACAATGGATGCTATGAATTCATGCCATATGGTTGCAGGTAATGGACTTCTATCTATAGAAGTATGATCGAAAGAAAGGAGAATCTCTTCTAATACACAGGTTGCCACTAACAGATGAAATCAACATAATATTTCCTCATATGGAATATGAGGTGGTTGTATACAAACAAGGAACTGCATATTGGAAGTTCCTGGGAATGAAGTAAAATTGTGTGGAGAAAGAAAAGAAGAGATCGTGGAGTGCAACCATGATAAGAGGCAGTTATCATCCGGAAGCCAAGAAGACTTGACTAGGAAATCTCTTGGGAAGATATGTAGACTCTGATGGAAGTTTGGTAAAGATGAAGACACTTGACAATACATATCTTTAGGAGATGTGTCAATCTATGTGAAGGATGTTGATGCCTACAAGAAGATATCATGGTGAAAGATCATCACTGAGGTAACTTTTGATTTAAAAGTTCATATGTATATGCATATCTAGATAAGTTTATGCAAGGCTGCCAACCATATGGAAGGATGAAAGATCCTTCGAAGAAATATGGTTCGAAAGCAGCTTGGCATGAAGCTGGACCAGATGAGAAACACTGATGAATCACTTTCTGATAGATAACATGAGTCATGGATGAAAGTGATCGATGATCTATGCTCTATGAAGAGATCCCAAAGTTGAAGACTCCTCAACATCGAAGAAATCCATGACATCGAAGGGAGGAATTCTTCATGAGCAGTTGGGTGTCTCACCACTGTTGCTACAGGTCCCTGGTTAAGAGGGAGCTTGGTGGTAAGTTTCTTACTTGGAAGAAACTTGGTAATTCCTAAGAATGAGCTTAGGTACATTCCTTGTATAGGAATGAGTACATTGCTTTGTGGAATATGTCCTCCCTAGTTGAGAGGGAGAAATAGACACATCATTCTGGTCTTCAGCTGGGAAGACATAATGGATGATTGGGTAATCATCTGGCACCGATACTCTTTGAGAATGTGATAGGGCATTCAAGATAAGAGTAATCGTGGACCAAAATTATTTGAGGATTAGCTACCCAAGATAAGAATAGTCCAGGAAGGTCATACTTTGTGAACACTCGAGTGGAGTATGTACCTTGGAGAGACAATGATGATGGTGTCTATAAGTCATTGGTCTCACCAACATTGTAGCTCATTGTCTAGTTGAGAGATGGAGTTGTTAGTCAAGGCCTTGCACTATGACAATGTCGATTGATATGATGCTATACAGATGCAATTACCAATCTGATTCTTCTTATGAGATTCTTCAGATGGAAAGTAACCATGTACCATTATGAATACCTCCCTAGTTAAGAGGGAGTAATGGAAAGTGTAACTAGGTTCGGTCTTCATAATGACTAGTAATTATGAATTTATGCAATGAACAAGACAGATAATAAAATGTATTTTTGTAAAGCTTGCTTCATGGGTTTCATGAGCAAGGAGCTTTTATTATAGGTCAAAGACTTCTTCTTGATGTCTTTTAGGGATTTGTCATCTTTTCATAAATGTATAATTTAGAGTCATGTATTTGAAGGATTGTTACACTTGTAAAGGTCAAAAAGTATGCCTCAAGGCCTTGTCATCATGTTCTAGAAATTGCTGGAAGAAGTTGGCATGAAGATGCTGCAAAATACCCCTTGAAAGGTCGGCTCAAAATAGGTCACATCAGTTGACTGACAAGTCGGCTAATTACAGGGTCACACCACTATAAATACCCCTGTGGACTACGCAGAAAATACAGATAGAACAATTCGTACATCTCTGAATTTTCGAACATAATTTCAGGAAGGAAAGTGCGGATTAAGGTATGTTATAGATGCGTATTCTAGAAAAGGTAAAGGGAAGCACAATGCAAAAATAAAGTGTATTGTTTTGGGTAGAAGACTGTAACAAAGTACAGATTGCAGTGCAAGTAATACACCACAGAAAAGTAACCATCCGACAGAGAAATGAAGAGAAAGTCCAAGGGTAATGTATATATGTTTTGATTTAGTATTTACCTCACTCATATGAGGTAGTCCGAAGCTCTCTTTAGGACTGCAATCTAGTGCATAGAATAAAGTCTGGATAGTAAGGATAAGAAGGCTTGCAAGGTGTGCAAGTGCTATTGGTCTAGGGTATCTTCGGTATAATAAGAAGACCAAGGAAGAGTTTGTTGGAGGCCGAGCTCAGACTATAGATGAATTAAAGAGAAGCACATCAGTTAGGGTTGCTAAAAAAGGGACCGAGTTTCCCTAGTGTTGGAACAGTATGATGCAGTACGGTGCAGAAAAGAAAGACAGTATAAGGAGCCTAGAAAGAGCAGTGACAAGGCCTTGGAGGCATACTAGTTTCAAGGGTCTAGGTCATGGTCATGGCACTTGTCAACTGAAAGTCTATAAAAAGAATTACTTGTGAGTTTTCCTCTCAAAGAGGGAGAGGTTTTGGCCATGGCTTGAAGAGCCTAAACTTTGTGTCTCTTTTGTTTTGATAATTGACTTGATGAAAAACATAATAAGATAATAAAGAGAAGATCTAAGTAAGAGAAATAATTTCACAAGTAATTATCAAGTAGAGAATTGAATTAAACTATGCCCTACCAGATTCTCAACACAATGAACTGCCCCACCTTATAGGGGGGATCTACTGTGGCAACCGACACACCATGCTCTCATCCCTTGAAGCCCCAAGCAATTATGAAGAAAAAGCAATCAAAGGCAAAAGGCATATGAAGAAGGGCGGAAAAACAAAGATCGAGGTAACTCATGTACCATGATTGCTCACTCCTACACTCATATACCAAGTGTGGGCTTCCCCTATTATACCTACCCTTGTACCATGGTATGTGGCTTGGAGTCTCCCCCTAATCCCCACTCCATTCCATAGTTATATCACATGCTATCTGTCACTTGATAGATGTACCATGGACATGTTACCCCCTTTAAAGGCTGAAACCACCTTATAGAGTCCTTGGTTAACCCCCTTATTGAGCTTGGAGACACGTGTACATGCCAAAGCCCACTATGGAAGGGCATGCCACCATGAAGTGTCCATTTGATTCCATGATTTGTAAGATCTTTTACTTGATTACTCTAATGGTTCGTTGTACTAGAGGGCTAGGGAATGCGTTGGATCTTACGCAGGATTGCAAGTGGGTCTCCATTTGGGGTTTGGTCTCCCTATACGGGGTCCAAGCCCTCCAGAAGGTCACATTGGCACTTGTACGGTTAGCATTGAGAGCCATGGGCCTCCAACATAACACTTCATGGATCCCCAGCACCATTCATTGACTGCTCAGTTTCCACCCTTTTGGATGAGGATGATGCACTTGGATCACCATGCCCAGCCAGCTTCACAGTTGTGACATACTCTTGGCAAACATTTCAGGGCCCAGTCGAAGACGTGTCTCACTATGGGAGACAAAGGGAGGGCTTATGTCATCATTCAAGCCCTTACATATGGTTTACAGGCATTACCAATCTACTTGGAGACCGATGAGGATGTCATTGTGCCCCCACACACATTTGGGGACACCACATGTGACTTGCATGGATACCAAGGGGCCAAACCCTTGATCACTTTGTTTGGAGCCCATTCTCGCAAATTTGCACACTTTGGACTCTACTAGGCCTTCTCAATGGCCCAATGACTCATCATGTTCTTATTTGTTTTATTGAGCTCTCTTGGTGGGCTTGTCACCAAAAGATGTTATTATTGCACATTATTTTATTATTTGGGGCTTAATTAGGCCAAATTAGGTAAATCAAACTCTTTAGGAAGGATATAACTGGATGAGAGGCTCATTCATTCCTCTCATGATCACTTGGATTGGATGAGTATCTCTTGTGATTTTCGCAACTGCTTTCTTGGACAAAATTTTTGGAGATTCTTAATGCACTATGCATAATGTTTGGATTTTTGCTATTGCCTTTGGAGCTTTTTTCTATGTGAAGTTGATGAATGGATATACTCTTTCTCTCTCTCATAAGTAAAATTTAATGTTATTCTTGTTATCTTACTTGCTAAATGCATGGTTTTCTTATCATTGTTGTTGTATGGGCCAAAATAATGTGAATTTCTTATTTATGTAGGAATTTACAGGGTATGTTCCGTAGATCAAGAACCAAAGGTCACTGCTCACAAACAGATCACAAATCAGTACACCAGTATAATCACGTGGTTAAAACCCTCAAATAGGGAAACAGTCCACGCCCTGAGCCAACGCGGCCACTTCAAGGAATTTATTAATATAAAAGAAAAGTTACATATGTTTCTCTCATAAACAATTACCGAACAAATGACCCTCCATGCTCTTTAAATAGAGATCATGGACCAATCGGATGTTAAGCCATGGATCAAGTGTCGTTAATACCAATGTTCCACCAAGTCCCCTGGAGGTGGGAGCGAGGGGGCGAGGGAGCGCGGGAGCGGCCTATGCAAAAGCTCCCTACCAATTTTCAGGAAATGTGGGGGGACGTCGGGGTCATAAAAATTATAAAATTTAATATTTAAAATGTAACTATATTTTTGCAAGGAATGTATATACGGTCATCATACACTTGCATCATGAAAGATAAATCATAAATGATAAAATTACAAATCGATGAATGATAAATCATATAATTGAAACAAATTTAAAAGTTAAAAGTTAAAACATACATCATACAATCATGCATGTAAGTTTGTAAGTTTGTAACTATATAATCATTAATATAACTACTAACAATGTACAATGAAAATAAAGTTTAAGATATCATATGACATATTATATCAAGATTCAAAATAGAGTTTAAACTGAAGTTTACAACTCAAGTCTGAAATATAAAACTTAAACGCAAATAAGTTATGTCTGAAACATAAAACATAAAACATAACATATGAATATCAAATGATATCATCATAATGATAAATGAGCATAAATTCTCAAGTTAATGCCCCACTAGTCTCTGCATCCAACTTCTGCACGAATATATTAGGATCAACCATGTCACCATCTGAATCAGAATCACTTGGATTCTCAAATATGCTAAGTGGCACATCAACTTTTAACATGAAACCATAAACTAAAAGGGGCGGTGAGGGGACGTGAGGGGACGTGAAGGGGGGTGTGAGGGGGCAGGGGCGTGAAGGGGGGTGTGGGGGCATGAGGCGTGAGAGACGTCCTAGAAGTCCCAAGACCCTGGAGAGCGTGAGGAAGCGAGAATCTAGACCCCCTAGGTGGGGGGAGACCCTGCGTGTAACAGCGGATTATCACAGTGAGAGATAACCGTCGGATCACTACAAATCGTGGCCGTCAGATTATAAGTTACAAATGTACATGGTAAAGAAACACACTTTACCTAACTCTACACTAGACTAAGTTATTCTTAACTATTTCCTATGTGTCAGAATATCCTAACATCCCCCCTTAAGAACAACTTGGGATAGGATTGAAGGATTACAAGAGTGACACAAAAGGAGCCTATTTCCTATGTGTCGAAATATCCTAACATCCCCCCTTAAGAAAAAATTGGGATAGGATTGAAGGATTTACAAAAGTGACACAATAAGAGAAGGAAGGAGGCATTAGAGCCTATCCCCCCTTAATGACAACTTTCCTGAACTCCAAGCATGGATCAAAGTTTGGTAAACTTCGCTTCTGTGAGAGCCTTCGTAAAGATATACGCTGCATGATCATTAATTCGGACAATACGCACTTCAAGAACACGATCATGGAATGAGCTTTACGATGAAGTGTATGTAGTTTCAATCTATATTTCCTCTGGCCCGTGTTAGGCGGATCTTGCATAGCCAAAATTGCTTCTCGATTATCACACCAAAGTGTAGTTGAATCTTTGGTAATTAAATTCGGGCAGGATACGACGAAGCCACATAGCTCGTCGGCTTCAGCTGCACCCACGATACTACCCTTCTACTAAAAGAAAGGGAGATGAGATTGTTTCTTACAAGACCATGTAATAGGTCCTGAACCAAGAGTAAATACATATCCTGCAGTAGACTTTCGATCATCAGGGTCACCAGCCCAATCAGAATCAGTGAAACCAATCAACAATGGAGATGCTCCTGCACTGTAATGAATCCCAAACTAAACTGTACCTCGAATATATCGAAGTATTCTTTTAGCTGCTTTCCAGTGACTTTCATGAGGTTGGTGCATAAACTAGCTAATGAATAGCGGCAAAGGAAAGAGTCAGACAGTGGGGAAAAGACTAAAAAGTTACAAACAAGTTGACGGTATAAGGCAACATCAACCTCTTTATAGTCTGATTGACTAAGCTTGACTCGAAGGGAGAAGGCGAGGCTTCCATGTGAAAGTGGTGTGAAGATCACGCAACATACTTGGACCCCTAAGAGGGAGCATACCTTTCCTTTTTTCCTTGGATCACAAGACTTGAACCAAGGAAATATTAGGTGTCTCAGTCTATCATTTAAAACTTCTTTTTGAGGCTAGACTTCACATGGTTTACATATGGACTTGGATGCTGATGAGATAAGATCATCAACATAAGGAGGCAAAATTGAAGGAATTACCCACCTTCTTGGTGTAGAAAGTGTTGTCAGAATGACACCTAGAAAAGCCATTATCTAAGAGAAATCTATCCATTTTGGCATACCAAGCCCAAGGAGCTTGTTTGAGACCATAGAGAGACTTCCTAAGGCGACAAACAAGGCTAGAGTATTTTTGGATAAAGCCAGGGGGTTGTTCCATGTAGATTTCTTCATGCAAATATCCATGTAAGAAGTCGGATTTAACATCCATTTGATGGACTTCCCATTTAAAGGAGGCAGCAAGGGAAAGAACAAGGCAGATAGAATTCATTTTTGCAACAGGGGAGAAGGTTACAGTATATTCAATGCCTTAAACTTGTGAAAATCCTTTAGCAGAAAGATGAGCTTTATGTCTATCCACTTTTCCATCTGGTCCAAACTTGGTTTTGTAAACCCATCTCCATCTCACAAGTTTTCTCCCTTTTGGAATAGCAACAAGATCCCAAGTATCATTTGCCAATAAGAAATGATACTCTTCATTCATAGCTTCATCCCAATCTAAATGACCATAGGCTTCTTCAAAGGTTTATGGATCAATTTTTTCTAGAACCTGAGCCAATAAGGAAGAGGCTCTTTTGAACTAAGAACGTGCATGTTGTCGATCGGCAGGGTCACTTGCAAAAGAACCTGCTGCATCCCGAGTAAAGCAGACCCATATTGGAAGCGGTGGAGTATAAGGAACAATTTCAACATTGAACCCTTAGTTAAAATGAGAGGGGGGGGGGTGAATCAGTTTAATACATTCATGGTCTTTTAAAACTTTCCTTTAAACTTATTTACACCTCCATTTCATGATCAACTTATTATATAATGAAACCACAATCTTAATAAGTGAGCAACAAGTATTAAGCAGATTTAAATACAAAATATCAACACATAATCATCATACATATGGACAACAAATATAAGTGGAAACCCATAAGGGAGAAAACCACATCTTATTATTGTTGTGATGATGCAAAACAACTCAGCACCCTCTCTGCCCAGGATTTTACATGGTAATAGCCTACGAGAGGCCTCCCTCAATTCTGCAAGCTAAAACGTGCAAGGAAGCTCCAACTCCCATATGTTTTCTGCAGGCTACAACCCACAGGAGGCTCCTACCTCAGCCAGCTACAACTGGACATCTATCAAGCTACAACTTGAAATGGAAGCGCCAACTCCCATGTATTTTCTGTAGGCTACAACCCAGAGGAGGCTCCTACCTCAACCAGCTACATTTGGACATCTATCAAGCTACAAATTGATATGGAAGCACCAACTCCCTCACACTACAATAAAATCATATGCAGATTTACCTAGATATCAGCTCTGTTTTTCTCCTTCTTCATTGTTGTCATTCCAGCCTTCATATCTGCTTTAAATCATCTCTAGATCTTCACATCTTCTGTATATGCTCCTTCTTCTTCTTCCACTCTCTCACTTCCTTATGCATATGACAATAACATCATTTATAGAGATCACCTCATAGCCGTTTGCATTCCATATGGGAATATGAAATGAACAGGTATGACTCTTTTCCTTCCACCTTCTTATTTTCTCGCTCAGCATATTCAAGATGTTACAATACCATGTACTCATTTCAGTATGACATTGGAGTTTTACTTTGCCTATGGAGACTTGCCTTTGCATCACATACAATAAAAATAATTAATTCATTTACATTTACAGTTACAACAAATATATTTCACCCAACCCTTTCATCTCTTTGCTCGTTGTGCATTTGTCTTTTCTGCTGCTGTCAGAGTCGTTTCGGTTCCTGTTATTACATTCAACACAGTTTTGCATAACTGTCATTTTGGCCTAACTCGACCCAGTTGTTGTGTTTCCAACATTGCCACCATATTCTCCTACTCGAGTCCTTCTGCCGCGTTTAGCCTTTTCCTCATAAGTCGTCGTTACCACATCAACCACTGTTCTGCACAAGTGTCGGGTCTTACTCGAGTCTATTCTTGCATTCAGGCTTTCCTTTTTGTTTTATGTTATAATCCTCCTTTGCTCTCCGATACGATTTAACAAAGGGGAATCCCATACTCCCGGACTTAAAATGCTTTAGGCTTCAGCATTGACCTACATCGCGTCCGCTTCATTATCACACTTTGCACTTCGGTGTTCCAACGTGATTCTTGAGTGCTTATCCTCTTGAGCTTGCGAATTGCGATATCCGATTGGGTCCCACAGCCAATCTTCAATTCCTTTAGATTTTAGCTTTGAACTATATCGCGTCTGCTTCTTATCGCATTTCGGTATTTCAATCGTTCTTTGCTATATGGCTCCTTTGCTCTCCGATGCGATTTACAAAGGGAAAATCCATACTCCCGGACTTTAAATCTCTTAAATAATAGCTCTGAGCTACATCGCATCCGGCCCCTTTATTGCACTTCGACAAGTCGGCCTTTCAACATGGTTTATGAGTGCTATCTCTTCTGAGCTTTGCGATCTGCGATATGCAATTTGGGGAAAAGGGTTCGGGTCCCACAGGGGGTGCCACGTCACTGCCACGACATATGTCACGTCATCAAGATTTATTTGCGATTTGTGGGGTCAGGTCCACGTCTTCTGCCACGTCACTTGCCACGTCATCTTCTGTACTTCGCAGTTCACAATATCGGCTATCTCAATATCGCATCGCAATATCGACTATCGCAATATTGCTGTCACAGTACCCATTGCTCTTGCTTCCGATTTGCGATCTAATTTCCGCCGATGCGATCATCACTGTTGATCTATCTAGATCTACGGTCCTCGTTGTTGTTTGCAATTCAATTGCATTTCTGCCCCGCTTATCTTACGATGAATCATATCTGTCCATTTCTTGCCTTTGTTGTTGCGATCTAAACGTGACCGTCCAATCACCTCGCTTGGAATTCTTTTAAGACTTCTCTGCCTTAGTCGATTTTTGTTTGTTTATTCTATCGCCGCTCTGTAACTCCGACTCTTGCTGCTCTCGGCTTCTTTGCTTCCTCTCTGATATCTCTGCTTCATTCGTTGCCTCTGCTATCTTTGCTGCTTCTCTGCTGCGTTCGCTACCTATGCGGTATCCGTTGCCTCTCTTCCTTCTCTACTTCATTTGTTTCCTTTGAAGTCTCTGTGTCCTTCATGCTCCTATGCCTCTTTGCTGCTTCTCTCTGCAGCTTTGCTTCTTTGATAATTCTGGTGTAACTCCTTTCTGATCCTTTGCCATCAATGACAATATTTCCAACGGTCTCCCCCTTTGGCATTGATGGCAACACATCTACCAATACTCCAATACTTCCTCCCCCTTTCGTTCTGAAAGGTGTGTTTCTTCCTCGGCTTTCTTTTTAGAATAGCCTTTCTTCTTCTGCTTACTTTTCCTCTCCCTTTGACATCAATGGCAAAGGGTTGCATATTTCCTAGTGGGGTTCCTATCTTTTCATAATACTCTGATCTTGAGGACCTGTTCCATGCACCGCTCCTTTGCTCTAGCTCTTTTGTGACAATTTTTATTGACTGCTCTCCCCCTGGAATGATGCTTTCTTGTCTGATACAGACTATCACTTGTCTACTACACTGATCCCGTTCTTTATATGCAGCCTTTACCTATATATATATATATATATATATATATATATATATATATATATATATATATATTTTATTTCTGATCATATCGTAGTACTGATCTACAGACACTACTCCTAGTTTTTCTCTTAGATATTCGAATGGTTATTGCGCAGTTTTTGTAAATAGCGTGTCTCATGGCTTGTTCCTTTGTTGGTACATATTCCAACTTTACCACTGTGCTACTTGTTCTCCTCGAGGAAGTGCACTTTGTTGATGCTGTTTTTTAATGAAGCATGTGATTTTTGTGATAAGGGCTTATTGCACTAATATTGTCACATTTGATAGATATAGGTTCATCAATGCTAACCTTAATGTCTTGGATAGTTTGTTTCATCCATATTACTTGTGTGCAACACGCTGCTGCTGCTATGTATTCTTCTTCTGCTATAGATAGCGAGATAGAAGTTTGCTTCTTGCTTACCCATGCCACCTGAATTTTTCCCAAATAGAATGCACTTCCACTTGTGCTTTTTCTGTCATCCACACAGTTGGCCCAATCTGCATCTATGTATGTTGTTAATGTCAAGTTTTTTCCTTTTGGATACCATAGGCCATAATGTGCAGTTCCTTGTAGATATATAAATATTCTCTTGATTGCAAGTAAGTGATTTTGTTTTGGTGCTGCTTGATATCTTGCCACAAGTCCTACTGCCAACATAATGTCTGGTCTAGAAGTAGTTAGGTATAGTAGACTTCCTATCATGGATCTATAAAGTTTTTGATCTACATCTTCTGATCCATCATTAGCACATAGTTTTCATCCACTGATCATGGGATTTGACATAGGTTTGGAGTCTTCCATTTGAAACCTTTTCAACATTTCTCTTAAGTGTTTTTCTTGCGAAATGAATATTCCTGTGTTCTTTTGTTGAATTTGAAGTCCTAAATAGAAGGTGAGCTCTCCAATAATTGACATCTCAAATTCAGATTTCATTTCTTCAGTAAATCCTTGTGCTAACTCATTTTTATTGCTACCAAACATGATGTCATCCACATACACTACTACAATTAAGAGTTCATTTTCATTAGCCTTTATGTACAAATTGTTGTCTACTCCTCCTTTCTTGAATCCTTGTTTTTGCAAGTATTTGTCCAGCCTTGAATACCATGTATGAGGAGTGTGTTTCAAGCCATATAAGGATTTCTTTAGTCTCCAAAGATCCGCACACACATAGTCATGTTTATCTGTTAATGAGAATCCTTCAGGTTGTTCGATGTAGACTTCTTCCTCTAGATCTCCATTCAGGAAGGCAGACTTCACATCCATTTGATATACCTTGAAATCATGATAGAATGAAAAGGCCAAAAACATTCATATTGCTTCCATTCTGGCTACATGGGCAAAGGTTTCATCATAATCAAGTCCTTCAATTTGAGAATATCCCTTGCATACAAGTCTGGATTTATTTCTGATTACCTACCCTTTTTCATTCATCTTATTCTTGAATATCCATTTTGTGCCAATGACATTTTTCCCAGTGGGTCTTGGAATTAATTCCTAGGTATTGTTCTTCTCAATTTGGTCTAGTTCTTCATTCATAGCATTTACCCAGTTTTTGTCTTTGCTGGCTTCTTCGAACTTCTTTGGCTCTATTTGAGATAGCATGGCTACGTATACTTCTTCTGTCTGTTCAACAAATTGTCTTCTTGTCTAGACTCCCACACTCTTGTCCCCAATGATTTGATCTTCTGGATGGTTCTTTTGAGTGTGTCTTGAGAAACCTTTTGAGTTTAATCCAGTATCTTCTGTTGTTTTGCTATGTTCATCATTATCTTGGTTTTCAGCTTCATGATCATCTGGAGGATTGGTGCAGCTTGTGCTTCTTGTTATGTTTGGTAGATCTTCGTCAAATCTTACATCAATGCTTTCCACAATTTTGTGCAGTATTTTGTTGTAGCACCTATAACCCTTACTCTTGTATGCATATCCTAAAAATATTCCTTCATCGGCTCTTGCATCAAACTTCCCCAATTTTTCATCATTATTTTTTATGAAACACTTGCTTCCAAAGACTCTAAAGTGCTTGATTGATGCTGGTTTACCATGCCATAATTTGTAAGGTGTCTTGTCACAATTTGGTCTTAGATGAGCTTTGTTAAGAATGTGAACAGTTGTGTGTACTACTTCTGCCCAGTAGGTTTTGGGAATGTTACTTTCTTGCATCATGGCTCTGGAAATCTGTTGTACCGACCTATTTTGCCTCTCTAACACTCCATTCTATTAAGGTGTACCTGCAATTGTAAAATATTGTTTTATCCCATGTTCATTGCATAGATATGCAAAATCATAGTCTGTGAATTCACCTCCTCTATCTGATCCAATGCACTTTAGCTTACATCCTATTTGATTTTCTGCCAATGCCTTCAATATCTTGAATTTCTCAAGTGCGTTAGATTTATATTTGAGAAATGCCACCATGTCAATCTGGTAAAATAATCTATTATCAGCATGAAATAAGATTCTCCACCTGGTGCATTAGTTCTTGAAGGTCCACACAGGTCCATGTGTACAAGCTGAAGTGGCCTACTTATAGATAGTTTATCTTTGGTCTTGAAAGATGTGCAGTTCTGCTTGCCCAGTTGGTAGGATTTACATATGGTATTTGGAGGCTTCTTTTTTGCAGGCATATCTCTAACTTCATTCTTCTTGCTCAGACTGATGATGTGGTCAAAGTTTAGGTGTCCAAATCTTCTATTCCATAACCATGATTCGTCAAGTTTGCTTATGTGGCATGCTTCATTCTCTTCTTTCACTATATAGACATTACTTTCTATTCGAACACCTTTGATAAAGGTCTTTCCTGTGGTGCTAGATCTTACTTCACAATCTTGGGCTCTGAAAAAGGCCTCACAACTTTTATCACACATTTGACTAACGCTTAGCAAATTGACTTTCAGCCCATCCACAAATAGTACATCTTGAGCCTCTCCTTTTCCAATGTTCAGATTGACTGAGCCTTTTCCTTTGATTTTCCCTGCTTTATCATTGCCGAATGTTACATTTCCAGATTTATTTTCATCAAAGGTTACAACTTGCTTCGATCTCCAGTCATATGATTTGAGCATCCACTGTCCATATACCATTTGCTTTTCTGATCTTGAGCTATTAGAGACAGGTCACACTTATTCAGCTTCTTTTTCCACTGCATGCAGCTATTTGTTTAGTACCTTACCTGAGAAGATGGACCACAGTATTTGACAGGACATTTCTGAGACTTGTGCCTGATTTGATGGCAGACAAAGCATTTGATTATATTTCTAAATGGATTATGTATACGAGTGAATTCTCCATTATTCATAAATCTCCTTGAGTTTTCATACTTCAGTCTTTGTCCATATGTTCTGCATTCCACGGCTTTATGACCGAACCTCTTACAATAAAAACAATACCCATGGAAACGATTAGTGTACTTGGTGAAAGGTAGTCCTCTCCATTTGTTTGCTTGAGGTAGTATTTTCCTTTTCTGCATCCTTTGTTGGGACTCGATTTTATTTGTTTGACAGTAGGCTGCAATATGTCCCAGTTTGTGGCAGACAAAACAAGTGGTATTTCTCATAGGAGGAAAGAATCTCTTTTGACAGCTTCTAAATTTATTCAATTCATATTCAGGATTGTAAGAGCCTTTTTCAGCTGACTGTTTCTTCATTTCGTTCGTTGTCATTTGAGGTTTCTCCTTGTTTCTGTTTACTTCATTGCAGGTCATGTTCTTGCTCACTTCTACTTCTGTAGGAAAATTTTGAGCTGCTTCATTATTCTTTACAGCTTTTACAAAAATGATAGTCTGGTTATCTTCTCCCTTGGACTTACTTGTTTCTCCTTCATAGCCTATCTCAGTCTTTATGAGAGGAGATCTTTGAGAATTTATTATTTTATCCAACTATTCAGAGCTTGTCATTCGTGGAGTGTTCATTGATAATTCCCTTTGGGCGTTTTCTAATTTATTTCTCAGGCATACTACTTCTTCTTCCAATTTCTCTTGCTTCTAAATTTTATCCTTAATTTGCTTTAGTAGAGTGTCTTCTACCTTCTTAGCTTCTTCAAGTTCTACTTTCAACTGAATGAGGTCTTCCAAAGTTCTTTCTTCTTTTACATATTTCAGGAGAATGTCTTTCTGTTTTCTGTACTTGATTTTAAGTCTGTCTATTTCTTCCAGTTAACTTATTAGCTCTCCCTCAAGATCTACCTCACCTTCTTCCTCATATTCTAGAGGGAATCCTTCAGACTCTTCCTTGGCCATCAATACAAATTCAGAGGTTCCTTCTTCATTTGAGGATTCATCTATACTTTCAGATGCACTGCTATCTTGCTGAGCATAAAACGATTTTCTATTGAATCTCTTCCCTTTCTGCCAGTTATTTTTTTTTTTTTTTGTCTATCTCTTGTGTCTGATTCTTTGATTTCTTATGAGGACACTTTGATGCATAGTGTCCAACTCTTCCACAGTTAAAGCATTTAAATGGAATTTTACCTTTATACTTTCTAGAGCCTCTATCTAGTCTTCTGACAAAATTGGCCTCTTCTTCATCAGAGCAGGAGCATGTATCTTCCTTTTCTTCTTTTCTCTTCTCTACTTTAAAGGCTGCCTCCCTCATATTTGACTTCCTATGTGGAAGTCTCATCTCATAGGCTGTTAAGTTTCCAAGTAATTAGTTCATGGTCAATGTTTCCTAGTCAGTTGTTTCTTCTATGGCAGAAACTTTGGGGTTAAACCTGGATGGTAAAGACCTCAATATCTTTTGTACAATTACACTTTCTCTAATGGTTTCTCCTAGGGCTTTCATGTTATTCACAATTTCTACAACCCTTAAGAATAAACTAGCAACATCTTCTTGTTCATTCATTGTTATATTTTCAAACTGAGCTCTATAGACTTGCATTTTGGCCATCTTCACCTTTTTATCTCCCTCATGGATACCTTCTAAAGTATCCCATATTTCTTTGGCAGTCTTGTTGTGCATTACTTTGATAAATTATGCCTCACATAGACCACTTAGGAGTGCATTCATGGCTTTTGCATTAGCTGTAAAATCTTGTTTGGCTTCCTTCTCTATGTCAGAATCCTTTGGGGCATATCCTAATTCCATAGCAACCCAAACTTCTATTCCTAGAGACATTATGTACGTCCTCATTCTTATTTTCCAAAAAGCATAGTTCGTGCCAGTAAACAAAGGGGCTTTATTTTTTGAGTATCCTTCTAAACTAGCCATCTCGGGGACCAATGATCTCCTTCTAGTTGTTAAACTTATACAGAAGGAACCAGCTTTGATACCAATTGTTTAACCCTTAGTTAAACTGAGAGGGGGGGGGGGGTGAATCAGTTTAATACATTCATGGTCTTTTACAACTTTCCTTTAAACTTATTTACACCTCCATTTCATGATCAACTTATTATATAATGAAACCACAATCTTAATAAGTGAGCAACAAGTATTAAGCAGATTAAAAATAGAATATCAACACATAATCATCATACATATGGAAAACCGATATAAGTGGAAACCCATAAGGGAGAAAACCACATCTTATTATTGTCGTGATGAGAAGGCAAGCTCCAACTCCCTCTCACCTCTAATTTTCTGTAGGCTCCAACCTATAGGAGGCTACTACCTCAATTATGTAAGCTACAACGTGCAAGGAAGCTCCAACTCCCATCTTTTTTCTGCAGGCTACAACCCACAGGAGGCTCCTACCTCAGCCAGCTACAACTGGACATCTATCAAGCTACAACTTGAAATGGAAGAGCCAACTCCCATGTATTTTCTATAGGCTACAACCCACAGGAGGCTCCCACCTCAACCAGCTACAATTGGACATCTATCAAGCTACAACTTGATATGGAAGCACCAACTCCCTCACACTACAATAAAATCATATGCAGATTTACCTGGATAACAGCTCTGTTTTTCTCCTTCTTCACTGCTGTCCTTCCAGCCTTCATTTCTGCTTTAAATCATCTCTGGATCTTCACATCTTCTCTATCTACTCCTTCTTCTTCCAAACTCTAACCTATTTATGCATATGACAATAACATCATTTATAGAGATCACCTCATAGCTGTTTGCATTCCATATGGGAATATGAAATGAACAGGTATGACTCTTTGCCTTCCACCTTCTCATTTTCTCGCTCAGCACATTCAAGATGTTACAATACTATGTACTCATTTCAGTATGACATTGGAGTTTTGCTTTGCCTATGGAGACTTGCCTTTGCATCACATACAATAAAATAATTAATTCATTTAAATTTACAGTTACAACAAATATATTTCACCCAACCCTTTCATCTCTTTGCTCGTTGTGCATTTGTCTTTTCTGTTGATGTTAGATTCGTTTCGGTTCCTACTATTATATTCAACACAGTTCTACATAACTGTCATTTTGGCCTAACTTGACCCAGCTATTGTGTTTCCAACAGTGCCACCATATTCTCCTATTTCCCGACTCTGCCTCTTTTTCTCGTGCTCGCAGCGTTCAACCTTCACCGCTCTTCTAAACACTCGATTATGCCCTTTTCTTTGTGTCGGGTCCTTACCCGAGTCTATTCGTGCGTTCGGTTTTCCTTTTTGTTTTACGTTATAATCCTCCTTTGCTCTCCGATACGATTTAACAAAGGGAAATCCCATACTCCTGGACTTGAAATGCTTTAGGCTTCAGCATTGACCTGCATCGCATCCGCTTCATTATCGCACTTCGCACTTCGGTGTTCCAACATGATTCTTGAGTGCTTATCCTCTTGAGCTTGCGAATTGCGATATCCAATTGGGTCCCACAACGAGTCTTCAATTCCTTTAGATTTTAGCTTTGAACTATATCACGTCCACTTCTTATCGCGTTTCAGTATTTCAATCGTTCTTTGCTATATGGCTCCTTTGCTCTCCGATGCGATTTACAAAGGGAAAATCCATACTCCCAAACTTTAAATCTCTTAAATAATAGCTCTGAGCTGCATCGCATCCGGCCCCTTTATCGCACTTCGGCAAGTCAGCCTTTCAACATGGTTTATAAGTGCTACCTCTTCTGAGATTTGCGATCTGCGATATGTGATTTGGGAAAAAGGGTTCGGGTCCCACAGGGGATGCCACATCACTGCCACGACATATGCCACGTCATCAAGATTTATTTGCGATTTGTGGGTTCAGGTCCACGTCTTCTGCCACATCATCTTCTGTACTTCGCAGTTCGCAATATCGCATCGCAATATCAGCTATCTCAATATCACATCGCAATATCGGCTATCTCAATATCGCATCGCAACATCGACTATCACAATATCGCTATCACAATATCCATTGCTCTTGCTTCCGATTTGCGATCTAATTTCCGCCGATGCGATCATCACCGTTGATCTATCCAGATCTACGGTCCTCGTTGATGTTTGCAATTCAATTGCATTTCTGCCCCGCTTATCTTACGATGAATCATATCCGTCCATTTCTTGCCTTTGTTGTTGCGATCTAATCATGACCGTCCAATCACCTCACTTGGAATTCTTTAAAGACTTCTCTACCTTAGTCGATTTTTGTTTGTTTATCCTATTGCCGCTCTGTAACTCCGACTCTTGCTGCTCTCAGCTTCTTTGCTTCCTCTCTGATATCTCCACTTCATTCGTTGCCTCTGCTATCTCTGTTGCATTTGCTACCTCTGCGGTATCCGTTGCCTCTCTTCCTTCTCTACTTCATTTGTTTCCTCTGAAGTCTCTGTGTCCTTCATGCTCCTATGCCTCTTTGCTGCTTCTCTCTGCCCCTTTTCTTCTTTGATAATTTTGGTGTAACTCCTTTCTGATCCTTTGCCATCAATGACAATATTTCCAACATTCACGAGCTGGAGGAGGATTGTCATCCTCGCTATCATCATCTGAACTAGAAGGAATGCTATTAAAAATAGAAGAGAGAGAGAGAGAGGTGGAACATATGCTGAATCAGGCTGGCAGGCCAAAGGTGGCACACTCGCTGAACTAGGCTCGCAGGCCGCCGATATATTTTCATCAAACTTTACATCTCTTCTAATGATTATATTTTTGGATTTGGGTTGAAGAAGTCTATATCCTTTGACATCTTCAGAATATCCAACAAAAATACATTTTTCACTCTTAGGTTCTAAGGCTTTATGTTTCGCATATGGAATATGGGCCCAAGCATCACTTCCAAAAACACGAAAATGAATTACATCTGGTTTGATTGAGCTCCAAGCTTCTTCTGAAGTTATATTCTTTAAAACCTTAGTAGGAGTGCGATTTACCATGTAATTTACACAGTTAATGGCTTTTGCCCAAAAATTGAGACCAAGCCCTTTAGATTGAAGCATACAATTAGCCATTTATTTTAAGGTGCGATTCTTCCTTTCATCTACACCATTTGTTATGGAGTATATGGAACAATATGTTGCAATTGAATGCCATGCTCAATGCAAAAGTTGATAAATTTGTTGTTAACATATTCTCCGCCATTGTCTGATCTTAACTTAAGAATTTGATGTCCAGATTGTTTCTCAACAAAGGCCTTAAAGGCCAAGAACATGTTAAAAACTTCACTCTTGAGTTTTAAGAAATATACCCAAGTGCATCTGGAAAGATCATCAATGAAAGTTAAGAAGTACTTGCAACCAGAGAAAGAAACAACAGGAAGTGGACCACATAAATCACTGTGCACAAGCTGCAAAGGGGCTGAAGCGTGCCAAGAGGCACGCTTGTCAAAACTATCCCGATGATGTTTTCCGAGTACACATCTGGAGCAAACACCATCCCGGAAAGATACCATAGGAAGGCCTATCACCATATTTTCCTTACACAGAGTTTGAAGAGAACGATAGTTTAAGTGACCAAATCACTCATGCCAAAGTTTTCTCACATCATCATTATGAGCAACAAAAACAAAGGGAAGAGATGATGACCCAAAGTTGTCAAAATTATACAACCTTGTGGAATCATCATCAATTCCAGTAGCTAAAATATGTTTAGGATCTTTGAGGTCCTTGATTACAACATCATGAGATGATAATTATACTATTTTCCCTTCACCTGAATGAGTTATCTGATAAATAGATAGAAGGTTGCATGACAAGGTAGGAACACATAGTACATCATTAAATTGACCATTATCTAGATGAATGGTTCAAGATCCTACAACACTAAGAGATCTATCATCACCAACATAAATATGTTTGGTGTTACAATCATTTAAAGAAGAAAACATGGATTTATTTTTAGCCATGTGGTAAGAAGCTCCAGAATCAATGAGCCACTCATGAGAAGGAGAAGAAGAAGATACATTTAATGCATAACCAAATCTTGATGCTTGACAACCACAAGTAGAAAGTGCCATGCCTGAAGATGAAGGTGAAGAGTGCTCCAAATTGATGTTGTGCTTCTTCATTGCTGCTTCTAAGGCTTCCATCTTCTTAAAACATTTGGACTCTATATGGCCATCTCGGTTGCAAAAGTTGCAATGTCTCTCTATCTTCTTCCCTTTGTTTTGATTTGCCTTATTATTTTGGTGATTTGATTTTTCAGTTTGCGGCTGAAATTGCTTAGGGCCCTTGTTTGGTTTAGGACCATATTTTTTAGGATACTGCTTCTTGGGATTCTTTTGATGTGGTTGTTGTTGGGCTGCTAAAGCTTTCTTAGAAGCGTTTCCAGCAGTGATAAGACCAAGGAGTAAAATTTTTTCTTGTTCTCTTATCAAAGAATCACAAAAGGCATCAAAAGAGGGATTCTTGTAGGTGGTTCTTGAAGAAATGATGGCTTCTCTGGTGGAATGGAAGGCGAAAACAAATACAGAGTATGCAGGACCAAGCTTAGCAAGAATGAAATATATGAGGCTACCATCGTCCTTTGTGATCTTACAACCTTCTAAGAGAATTCGGAGGGTCTTAAATTTGGACAAAAAATCTTCAATGGAGGAGAAATTATTGGGGTCCAAAGTAAGCAACTCATTTTCAAGCTGGTGGGCCCGGATTTGATTTTGAACGCCAAAAACAGTGTTTAGCTTTTCCAGGGCCTCATCAGGGGTGTCAATGTCAAGGATATGAAATCGAAGATCTTGAGCAATGGACATTCCTATCAACCCTCGTGCTTGATTTTGTTTATTTTCCCATTTAGCAACTTTATCATCATCGGAAGGTTTAGTTTCTTGTCCTGTGGCTATTTTATAAAGCCCTTTACTTCTAAGTATATCTACCATGTGAGGTAGCTATTGGAAATAATTGGTGCTGTTAAGAATAACCGAGCTTGCACTTTCCATTTTTTTTTTTTTAAACTGAAGCTAAGAAAAGCTAAAACTAATTGCTCCAATGGAAAGATCTCGAAAAATTAGGTCGTTTCAAAAAAAATGGCTCGAAAAACGGCTTCCGGGTGAAGAAGTTATGCCTTTTGAAAAAACTGAGTTGTAGATGTCAAATAGTTACGGGAACAGGATGAAGTGCGGCTTTTAAAAAAAAAAAATCGCCCCTTTGAACAAAAACTTTTTACAAAAGAAGCTTGAGAAGGAGACTTGAACTCAAGACCTCTATTCTCATAAACTAACCCCTCACCAAGTGAGATAGTAAAAGGATCATGTTATTTTAGAAAGGAGGAAGGGGGGATTATTATTATTATTATTATTATTCGGTGTGCGTGCCTTTTCCTGGAAAAAAAACACAAAAAAACAAGCAAAAAAAACGAAATGCAAAGCCTTACGACAGAATGTTAGATTCTCGTTTAGCCTTACTGGCAACTATTACTTTTTTCACTATTTCTGATTTCCCGAGATCGCACAAAGACGCGGGAAAAGAGCATACTAGCAAAAAAAATCCCTTTTTCCTATTTCTGATTTGTCGAGATCGCACAGAGCGCACAACAAAAAGCATACACAGAGAAGAGGGTATAGATCCATCAAATAAATAAAACCTTAATACAGAAAAAAACCGAAATAAGCAGAACTATTAACAAATATAATTGCAAAATAGATGCTTTATACCTCCAGATCTAAACTAACATAACTTGGGCAGCCAAAAACCTTTTCGCATGAAACGAAAGGCGTTCCTCACTGTAACAGACGCTCCAGACACAACCGAGCAATTCTCCAAGCCCAAAAATGTTCAAAAATAGTAGATCTACAAAACGGCATTCGCATGCAGTCAAACTGGCTTCGGATTTTGATCAACAACGGACGCGGCCCTCAAAATAGCTCCGATACCATGTAGGAATTTACAAGGTAAGTTCCGTAGATCAAGAACCAAAGGTCACTGCTCACAAATAGATCACAAATCAATACAGCAGTATAATCACGTGGTTAAAACCCTCAAAGAGGGAAACAGTCCACGCTTTGAGCCAACGCGGCCACTTCAAGGAATTTATTAATATAAAAGAAAAGTTACATATGTTTCTCTCATAAACGGTTACCGGACAAATGACCCTCCATGCTCTTTAAATAGAGATCATGGACCAATCGGGTGTTAAGCCACGGATCAAGTGTCGTTAATACCAAGGTGAGAGATAACCGTCGGATCACTACAAATCATGACCGTCGGATTATAAGTTACAAATGTACATGGTAAAGAAACACACTTTACCTAACTCTACACTAGACTAAGTTATTCTTAACTATTTCCTATGTGTCGAAATATCCTAACAATTTAAGCCTTGAATAAATGATATATTGCATGTGTTTCTCTTTGAGAGAGAGAGTGAATGTTGCTAGAGACACCCTATAACTTTAACAAGCCTTGAAACTTCATCCCCTTTGCTATTCGAAGTATAAATCCCTAAATGGCCTTGTTGTTGCACCTTGAAAGGCTAGCAAAAGTCATTTGGGGCTCCTTAGCATACGAAAATTCTCGATCTAGGTGTATCTTGACTCCATTAATCTCAAGAAGCAAGGCATTGATCCTCGCATCCCTTTGGTGGTCAAAATTACCCCTCTTTTTCTCATCTCTTCCAATTCTAGGCCTAACCCTAGAAGCTCACCTACAGCATCAAGTGAAATCTTTTGTAGCCATCCAAAACCTTTGAAATTTGGTCCACAATTGTGCTCAGATTTTCTCAAGAGGTCCTCCAAATTTGAGTTTGATCTAATGATGGAATCTCGAGATATTGCAAGCCCTAGCTCAAGGATCATTCTTGTCCCTAGGCTGCTTTGGGTTAGTGTCCTCATTTGGATCATGGCATTTCAACTTCCAAAGAAAATTATCCCTTTGATCCTATTCTCCTCCCAAACCTGGTCAAGCCCCTCCATTGTTGATCAACTCCACACCATTGACCTAGTTTGGATCCACTTAGGTTCTTTGTGGTTCCACACTTTGTGACTCACATTCCACAAGGATCACATAGAAGCCATTCCTCCTTTAGGATTCTTAGGTCTAGGATACCTCTTGTTAAGGGATATTCTCCAACACTAGGTCTAGGTATCCTCATAGCCCTTCCTGATGAGAAAATCTCTTAGGAAGATATGTAGACTCTGATAGAAGTCTGGAAAAGATGGAGACCCTTAATATCTTTAGGAGATGTGTCAATCTGTAAACGAAGTATGTCTATGCCTACAAGAAGATGTCACGATGAAAGATCATCACAAAGGTAACTTCATATTTATAAGTAACCAATACCTGATGAGCTTATGCAAGGCTACCAAAGGGAATTATATGTCTTCCACAATTGATAAACATATGACAGGATGAAAGATCCTTGAAATAAATATGGTCCGAAGAAGAGCAGCATGACATGAAGTTAGATCAGATGAGAAGATTGATGGATCACTTTCTGAAGACAAGACTCATGGATGAAAGTGATGGATAATATGTGCCCTATGAAGAGATCCCAAAGTTGCAGGCTCCTCAATTCATGACATCAACGGAAGGAGTCCTTCATGAGCAGCTCGATGTTTTCATCGTTGTTGTTGCAGGTCCCTGATTACGAGAGAGCCTAATAATAATTTTCTTACTTGAAAGAAAGTTTGTAATTCCTAAGCCAAGAGGGAAGCTTAGGAATATGTTCTCCCTAGTTAAGATGGAGAGATAGACACATCATTCTAGTCTTCACTAGGAAAACAAAATGCGGGATTGGGTAATCATCTGGCATCCGATGCTCTTTTGGGATGTATTGCAACATCTATGGAAAGAGTAGTTGTGAAAGGATGGATATTCTTTGAGGATTAGTTATCCCGATAAGAATAGTCCTTAGAGGTCATACTCAGTGAACACCTGGGTGGAGCATGTAGCTTGGGGACAACGATGAACGTGCCTATAATCATTGGTCTCACCAGCATTGTAGCTCATCGTCTCGTGGAGAGATCGAGTTGTTAGTCAAGGCCTTGCACTGTAACAATGTTGTTTAATATGATGCTATAACAGATGGATTACCAATCAAATTCTTCTTATGAGATTCTTCAGATTGAAAGTGACAATGTACCATTATGAATAGCTCTCTAGTTAAGAGGGAGTGTTGGAAAGTGTAACTAGGCTCGGTCTTCATAATGACTAGTAATTATGAATTTATGTAATGAAGAATACAAAGATAATAAAATATATTTTTGTAATATTTGCATCATGGGTTTCATGAGCAAGGAGTTTTTATTATAGGTCAAAGACGACTTCTTGATGTCTTTAGGAGTTTGTCATCTTGTCATATATATAATTAAAGATTCATGTATATGAAGAAGTGTTACACTTATAAAGGACAATTATTGATGTAAACAATATGCTCCAAGACCTTTTCAATATGCTCATGAAAGTCGGCTCAAATATGATGCATATATCCTTGAACAAGTCAGCCTAAAAGATGTTGGAAGAAGTCGGCTCACCTCATGGAAGACATGTCGACCTACATGCTAGAAGACAGTCCTATATAAGGAGGATTGCGGCCTCATTATCAAGCAATAATCTCGGTAAAGGTCTGCAATATAGATCTGAATTATAGTGCGAGAAGAAGAGGGATATACAGCGAAAGGAAGAGGCTACAAGGCATGCGAGGAAGAGGATAAGATCTTGGTCTAGAAGCTCAGGCTAGTTTGCAATACAGTGCGTAAAAGGAAGGCTAGATAGCGAAGGAAAGAAGACTCTAAGAAGTGCAAAGAAGAGGTTATACAAGCCTCGATCCTAGGCCACCATATCTCGCATATACACAAGAAGATTGAGGTAGATTTGTTGGCTTGGTGCTGAAGTATATACATCTCTGACTTGGGACTATACTCCTCTCATATCTCAAAAAAGAATCGAGGATAACCACAACATAAAGGAAGATTACCACAGTGCTAATCAATGCAGGAAGGAAGGATCAAGAAGAGGACACTAGGGAGCCGAAGTTGGAATCAAAAGGCACTTTGATCAGGACTGCTGGAATAGAGGCTAAGCGTCTCTAAGATGCAGTGCAAAACAGTGCAGAAAAGGAGGGAAAAACATAAGGAGCCGAGAAGAGTAGTAAGGGATAGTGACAAGGTCTTGGAGGCATATTGGTGTCAAGGGTTTGTGTCATGGTCATGGTACTTGTCAATTAAAGATCTAGAAGAAGAATTACTTTCGGGTTTTTCTCTCCAAGACGGAGAGGTTTTGGCCCTGGCTTGAAGAGCCAAAATTCTGTGTCTCTTGTGTTTTGATAACTGCCTTGATGAAGAACATAACAAGCTAATGAAGATAAGATCTAAGTAATAGAAGCAGAACAGGTATAGCTCAAGCAGTTATCAAGTAAGAGAATTGAATTAAACGTTGCCCTACCAAATTCTCAACAACAGTGGCTATTGCTCCATTATTGCCACTTGACCTAGTAGTTGCACTATAGGATTCCCTGCTAGGACCCCTGCTCGTTTGAGTGGTAACATTTTTGGCGTCGTTGCCGAGAACACGAGACGTGTGTCTTGTTCCTCGAATGACAATATCGATATATCATTTTTGGCAACTACATTGGAAGAACGAAGCCCTAGTTCTTCATTGAGCTTTAAGGTCAATGTTTGTAGGGTGAAGCAAGAATTTGTTTAGGAAATTTCATTCACCCTGGCGACTCCCATGTCATTAAACACCCAACAACATGTTGACTACATATATTCCTGCCCTAGACATGACAGGGACCCCGCAGTATCCCACATCAGAGTGCATGAAGAATATGCCAATGTTCGATGAGGATCCACATTCCACAACTAATCATGCTATAAGGTTCATAAGATATGTTTCAAAGAAAAATATAACTCAACCTTGTGACCAAATGGAATTGTTTGTCCTATCAATTGCCCCAAATACCAGTTGACTTGAGTTATGTAAACCTAATAGCATTTCTTCTCTCTCGATGTTGGTTGTGCATTTCCTTTTACATAAAGGGTCGGGTTTGCAAACTCATGAAGACATATGCCAAATGTTGGATGTGGCCCTTCGGGAGGAGGAAGTTATAGAATATGGTTATATGCTTGAGGAAGAGTATCCTAATCCTTCTTCAAATCATCAAGATCAAGTTAATGATGCATACCGTAAGGATTCTGCCGAAAAAGAGACTCATGAATTGGAAAGCATTTCCTCTAAGGATGATGAAGAAGATTTGGACCCCAAGAGCCTCCAGGTGTTAGAAGAAAGGATGACGGAATATGAAGAATCTCGCAAGAAGCTTGTGGCTACATATAACTCCAAAGATGTTTTCTTCCACTTATATTAACAATCGGAAAGGCTCTTTAATATGAAATGTGAATATAACAAGAACCCTACCGATGCCCTTCTCCTCAAAGTATTCCATCAAACTCATGTAGTGTAAACCTTAGGTAGCATTCTTCGAGAAAAGATGAAAGAGGAAAGGTCCACCCTGCTTAACAAAGAAGAGATTGAATTGCAACTTAGCCAACATCAAATGCATGGCAAAGAATGGGATGATTCTGAGGGAGATAATGATCATCAAAAGGACGAAGAATCTATGGGTGATTTTTGGGTTGCTGATTGGGGAATTGGGTATGATTATAAAAATGAAGACCCTATAGTACCTCAAATCCATGAAAACAAGCTCGTGAAAGAAGAAAGTAATATGCCCCTTCCAATTAACAATGTTGGTCCTTCTGAAGCCCTTCCTAATGATTGGAAAGGTCTCTTCTTCATGTTCCAAGATGATGACAATTCAGTCAAGGAAGAACTTTCCACCATTGTGAATAACTCTGATAGCCCTTGTGCGAAAGGGATTGAGGAAGATACTTCTTTTAGCTATGCCACCGATAAAAGGTTTTTATTCATATTTGAGCATTCCTCCCCTAGTTGTGACCCTAGCCTAGAAATAAATGTGTGTGATGAGATTCATTCCCCTAGCTTTGATGAAGAACTGGTTTCCCCTATGAAAAACAAAGAGTCATGGTTTTTCCCTAAATACAATGATAATTCCACCTCTTGTTTTCCCAATAGCCAAGATAATATCATCCTAAATGTGTCTGAGTCATTCATTCCTTCTTACCCTTAGGATGATAAGCCTGAGATAATTCGTCATCAAAGGTTCATGTACTTGGTCATTGACATTTCCATCTTCTAGTTATAGGTACAAATTCAATCCTCTCGATTGGTGTCTTTCCTTTCTTCCAGGTTTCCTTTCTATGGCATATGGGTCTCTTGTTTCCCCACCTCCTGCTCTCATAGTCCTGCATATTATTCTTCCCAATTGTGTTTTAGCTCCGTTGCTTAAGCAATCATAGAAGCACATGTTTTTATACTGATCAATTGACACATTGGTTGCATTGGATCTATGATTATACTTAGTGCTTGCATAATGTTATATGCATGTTAAGGTAGGATGCATTGCATATTGATTTTCTCATTAGAATTGACATCATATGATATTAACATGATAGACTAAGTTGCATTTCAATTAAAATTGCATAAATGTTATTTCTTATGGCCTAATACTAAGCATGGGTGATCATAAGACACCACAAAAACATATTTCCCCATGTTCTTGGTCTCTGATATGTGCAGGTGAACAATTTGTGGTCCCAAGAGATTGTTGGTGTTCTCATGACCTCTCATTCGAGTACACTCATCCACTCTTTTGAGCTCTCATCCACTCTTTTGAGAGCTCACGTCCCAGTTGAAGCCGTTGATTTTTTGGGGTAGCATCGGAAGCGCTCTAAGTCTCAAATTTTGTGGAGAGGCTTAGATGCATGCATTACAGATAACCCAAAAATTGTTTTGGGAAATACCACCCATAAACAATTTTATTTGATAAATTAATTATTTTTAATAAGGAACCTAAAGTCTAACTTAGGAAATTAAAATAATTAATAGATATTAATTTAAACTATGGGTGAAACTTCTAGAAAAAGCACATCAAGTCTAAATATAATCTTAGTCATTGATTGGAGATCTAATCTAGCCCATTGAAGGCTCAACGAGAAGACTATAAAGGAAGGCTTGAGGATCATTTGTAAAACACACCGAGAGGATCAAGTGATCGAATTTTTTGAAGGAGCAATGCTCAGAGTAAAACTTTGATCTAAGTGATCCTTCAACGCAGTTGAGGAGCAGAGACAGTTTATGCAGGAGGAACTTCCCTGAGGCCAAGGATCATCAGCAGAGAGGTAGAGCAAAACGAAGAGGAAGCAGCACAGAGCCTAGAGAGGGTGATGCAGCATCCAAAAGGGGTGACGCAGGGCGACGCAAGCCACATGCAGAGGCAATGCAGTTTCTAAGAAGTCGTCTGAGTTTCAGTCCGGAAATCAAGATTCTGAGCTGGGAGGGTTGCGATCGAGTTTCCTGAGGGTTGAAAGATCACGCATAGGAGGTGACGCAGTTCCAAAGCAGTCCCCACGCAAACCTACGCAGCTACTACGTGTAAGGTGCTGGGGTTTCGCCAGTTCAGCTACTGGATTAGTCGGGACTTGCAGAGTGAGGTAAACTCACTATTTTTCTCTGTAACTGATTTGTCCGGTGAGACAATTAGAGATGCATTCAAATATAACTGTTGCTTGATAATAAAACCCTCAAATCTGTTGCACTGGTTTTCCCGCATTGGGATTTTCCTGGGACATTTGTCCAAAAGTAATGGTGTCCTGTGTGTGTTATTTCTTTTGCTTAGTTTCTTATTTCCACATCTAAATTAATTAAGTGAAGGTTGCTTCAGTAATTGTTTTAATGTTTTCAAAAGTAATCTGCAAAATAACGTGTTAATGTAAATTACAAGTAGGAGAACTTATTCAGTTTTTTGCAATAGGATTCTAGATCTAGGACTTGGAATTTTCACATGGTATCAAAGCGTTGATTGTGAAACAATGCTGAGAAGGAAGTTGAATAGTTGCAGAAAGCAGCAGTTCGAATCCCCAAAGGGATTTCGCAATCCAGGCCTCGAAGGCTGAAATTTTCGAGAAAGTCTCTCTTTGAGTGAGTCAACAGAGAGGAAGGGCTTCCAGATCATAATTTTGTCGTGCCAGAGGGAGTAGCGCAGAGCTGGTGGGACGCAGTTTTCCGCAAGAAGATTTTGTTTTGTTGGGCAAAAATTCATCAGAAAAGGAAGAAGCAGCACAGTGAAGGAATTTTCTTCCTCAGGAAGTTCCTAGATGGGGAATTTCATTTTTCCAAGATCTGAGCAGCAGATCCGAGTGGCATATCTCCAAGCTCCAACAAGGAGTGCGTAAGCCAGCGAGTGTTGCACAGAGGGGGAAGAACAGGAGCAGATTCGACATTCTTGACAGCCATGGCACCTCACGGGCTTAAGGATCAAGACCGGTTGGAGGGAGCCTCCAACTATGTAATTCGGAAGGTGAGGATTCAATGCCTTCTAGATGAATACGATCTCAAGCTTTTCGTGACGAGTACGGTAGTTGTCCCTGCAAATCCATATTCGTTGAAGAAGTACACATCCGACATGGTGAAGGCTAATAGTCTGCTCCTTGATGGAGTCAAAGATCATATTATGTCCCATATAGCCGACAAGGACACTACTAGGCAGATGTGGGAAGTCTTGGCAACGTTGTATGAAGGATCTTCCTAGCAGCAGAAGATGTACTTAGAGCAGCAACTGAGGATGGCATAGATGCAGAGAGGGAAGGGCATTATTTTGTTCCTCACTAGACTTTAGGAGATCCATGATCAACTGGAAGTCGTGGGGTCCACCCCTTCTCCTACAACAATGGTGAGGCTGCCTCTTAATGCAATCACTGAGATTGAAAGGTGTTCGTCCAGAGTATCCTAGGTAGAGCAACCTTGCTAGGTTAGGAAGAGATGTGGGCTGCTCTTCAGCAAGAAGAGCTAAGGAGAGACTTGGTCAAGTGTAAACTTGATGGCAGCAGTGGTAGCGGGTCGAAGTTGAAAGAGGAGGAAAATGCAACCCTTGCATCCAAAGGGCGGCAGGAGCAGTGGAGAAATAAGAAAGACGTCTCGAAGATTAAGTGCTTTAGGTGTGGTGAACTTGGTCAGTACGCTACCCAGTTTCCTTTGAAGAAGAAGGACAAGGACGAGAAGCACGATCCAAAGGTTGTGACCGCGAAGATCGATGAGGATGAGTACGCCACGAGTGCCCACGCATCCCCGGGAGGGAGATGGGGCAACATGGAGCTGTAGTTCAGCAAAACTGCAATTGGGCATGGTCCTTGAGGAGTCCACCTCTTGGATCATGACCTTGCTACGGGTGCCCAAGATCAGCAGTATCAAGCTTGAGGAGTTTTCAACCGGTGCAGAGGAGTGCAGAAACGACAAATGCAATGGTTAGCGACGCTAAATCTGAGCAACGCAGAGCAGAGTTATAGTAGTGCAGAGTAGCAGCAACGCAATGCTTCAGAGGGACAATGTGGGACTAGCAGCAGTCAATATTTCAGCATCGATATGCATCCTGAACACTTGTTCAAAATTTTGGATGTTTTTTAGCTGCTTCTCTCCGTAGTTGAGTTGCAGTGCAGAGTTAGTAGTGGTAGTGCTAGCAGCAGATGCAACATTTAAGAGGGAGTTGCAGTACAAATGCAGTGGTTATCGTGGCAGGTTCAGCAGCAGTACAGTTGGAGCAGCAACGCAGTTGTTGGTGGACAGCATGTCAAACATCAGCAGTGAGAGGGAGATGCTTCAAAGTCAAAACAGTGTGCGACAAGGCATATTTGCTAGACCACATTCCTCGCTAAGTGGGAGTTTTGATTTTTTGGGGTAGCATTAGATGTGCTCTAAGTCTCAAATTTTGTGGAGAGGCTTAAACACATGCATTACAAATAACCCAGAAATTGTTTTGGCAAATTCCACCCAAAAATAGTTTTATTTGATAACTTAATTGTTTTTAATAAGGACCCTAAGTCTAACTTAGGAAATTAAAATAATTAATGGGTATTGATTTAAACTGTGGGTGAAACTTCTAGAAAAAATAGATCAAGTCTAAATATAATCTTAGTCGTTGATTGGAGATCTAATCTCGGTCGTTGAAGTCTCAACGAGAAGACTATAAAGAAAGGCTTGAGGGTCATTTGTAAAACACACCGAGACAATCAAGTGATCGAATTTTCTGAAGGAGCAGTGCTCAGAGGAAAACTTCATTCTAAGTGATTCTTTAGTGCAGTTGCGGGGCAGAGACAGTTTTAGCAGGAGGATCTTCTCTGAGGCCAAGGATCATCAGAAGAGAGGCAAAGAAAGACGAAGAGGAAGCAACGCAAAGCCCAGAGAGGGTGACGCAACACCCAGAAGGGGTGACGCAGGGCCACGCAGGCCACACGCAGAGGCAACATAGTTTCTGAGAAAAATTCCAAGTTTAGGTAGGGAAATCAAGATTTTGAGACGGGAGGGTTGGGATCGAGTTTCCTGAGGGCTGAAAGATCACGCAGAGGAGGTGATGCAGTTCCAGAGCAGTCCCCATGCATGTCTACGCAGCTACTGCGCAGAGGGTGCTGGGGTTTCGTCAGTTCAAATACCGGATCAGCCAGGACTTACAGAGTGAGGTAAACTCACTATTTTTCTTTGTCAATATTCTTTGTAACTGATTTGTCCGGTGAGACAATCAGAGATGTATTCAGATATAATTGTTGCTTAATAATAAAACCCTCAAATCTATTGCACCGGTTTTCCCGCATTGGGTTTTTCCAAGGACATTTGTCCAAAAATAATGGTGTCCTGTGTGTGTTATTTATTTTGCTCAGTTTATTGTTTCCACGTCTAAATTAATTAAGTGAAGGTTGCTTCAATAATTGCTTCAATGTTTTCAGAAGTAATATGCAAAATAACTTGTTCATGTAATTTACAAGTTGGAGAAGTAATTCAGTTTGTTGCAATAGGATTCCAGATCTAGGACTTGCAATTTTCACAGAAACCAGATGTTACCCACCATCCATGGGTGGTATCCATACGAGAAAATTTTTCTCCTAGATGGTCCTCAACCGAAAATTAGCAACCCCTTGCAACCACCAGATAGCTCGATGTACCACTATCTCCACCACCTGAGCCAGCAATGTGGTCCCTCGCCCATCCATTATGAACGTATGTTTGAAGGTGGGCCTCCCAACCCTAAAGATATGGCTTTCATTAGTGCAATTGAGTAATTTTGTTTACTTACCATAGACACTTTTGGGAATGGATTGGCAGGTGGATTTGGCGAAAAGAGTGGGTTAGGTTTGTATTCTTGTCTCCTGTGCCCCATTTGGTGGTTAGCCTTGTATCCTAGGCTCGTGGGATCCCCTTTACTGGTTGTTACCTTTAGGGCTGCAACTATATGGGAAACCCCAATTTTGGTTGCGCGGCCCCACTTCCCCTGCCATATACATCACTCCCCTCCTCTCATTTTAACTCCATCTATCACTTTTCCTATCCAGGTCCATATTTGTCCACTAGGTCCACATAGGGTTAGCCTCCCCATCCCCATGCCCACACCTTGGGTCGGGTCTGAAATGATGCCCCGGATATTGATGTAGTTAAAAATAAAAGAAAAAGCATAATTTGGCCACTTACAACAAGAAATGTACCACAAAATGCAAAAGATGGTCAGGACATACAAATTTAGCACGTGGGAAAAAGCCAAACATGAGCTCTACCCTTATCTATGGCCATCACCCTAGTTCCTATGGGCCCTAGATGAGCCCCCTCCACATTAAGCAACCCATGGTTGTCCCAACCCCTGGTGGGCAATGAACTACCCCACCTTAAAGCGGGTACCTACTGCGTCATCCTATACATCATGCTCTCATCCCCTGGAGCCCCACGCAATTATTAAGAAAAATCAATCAAAGGCAAAATGCATATGAAGAAGGGTGGAAAAACAAAGGTCGGGGTAACTCAAGTACTACAATTGCTCCCTCCTACACTCATATACCAAGTGTGAGCGTCCCCTATTATAGCTACCCTTGTACCATGGCATGTGGCTTGGAGCATTCCCCTGATCCCCACTCCATTCCATCGTTATACCACATGCCACATGCTGCTTGATCGATGTACCATGGACATGTAACCCTTTAAAGGTTGACACCACCTAATAGGGTCCTCGGTTAACCCCCTTATTGAGCTTGGAGACACCTGTGCATGCCAAAGCCCACTACAGAAGTGTATCCCACCATGAAGTGTCCATATGATTCCATGATTTATAAGCTCTTTTACTTGATTAATCTGATGGTTTGGTGTACTAAAGGGCAAGGGGATGCATTGAATCTTATGCAAGATTGCAGGCGGGCCTCCATTTGGGGTCTGGTCTCCCTATACGGGGTCCAAGCCCTCCATAGGGTCACATTGGCACTTGTAGGGTGAGCGTTGAGAGCCATGGGCCTCCAACATAGTAGAGAACACTTCATGGATCCCCTGCTCGTTTTCCACCTTTTTGGATGAGGATGATGCACCTCGATCACCATGCCTATTCGAATTCGTAGTTGTGCCATACACTTGGCAGACATTCCAGCGTCCAGTCGAGGATGTGTCTCACCATGTGAGACAAAGGGAGGGCTTATGTCATCATTCAAGCCCTTACAGATGGTTTACAGGCATTGTCGATCTACTTGGAGACCCATGAGGATGTCATTGTGCCCCACACCCATTTGGGGACACATGTGACTTGCATGGATACCAAGGGGCCAACCCCTTGATTGTTGTGTTTGGAGCCCATTCTCTCAATTTGGCGCACTTTGGACTCTACTAGGCCTTCTCAATGGCCCAACGACTCATCATGTTTACTATTTTGCCCTCTTTACAGGCTTATTTTTGTATTATTGAGTTATCTTGGTGGGCTTGTCACCAAGGGATGTTATTATTGCAAATTATTTTATTAATTGGGGCTTAATTAGGCCAAATTAGGTAAATCGAACTTTTTAGGAAGGATATAAATAGATGAGAGGCTCATTCATTCCTCTCATCATCACTTGGATTGGACTAGTATCTCTTGTGATTTTCGCAATTGCTTTCTTGGACGAAATTTTTGGAGATACTTGATGCACTATGATGTTTAGTTTTTCGCTATTGTCTTTGGAGCTTCTTGTTATTCGAAGTTGAATGGATATACTCTTTCTCTCTCTTGTAAGTAAAATTTAACGTTATTCTTATTCTTGTATGGACCAAAATAATGGGAAATTCTTCTTTAAGCCTTCAATAAATGATATATTGTATGCGTTGCTCTTTGAGGGAGAGGGTGAATGTTCCTAGAGGCACCCTGTAAGGTTAGCAAGCTTTGAAACTTCATCTCCCTTTCAATTCGAAGTATAAATCCTTAAATGACCTTGTTGTTGAACCCTTAAAGGCTAGTAAACGTCATCTAGGGCTTCTTAACATACGAAAATTCTCGATCTAGGTGTATCTTGAATCCATTAAGCCCAAGAAGCTAGGCACTGATTCTCGCATCCCTTTGGTGATCAAAATTACCCATCTTTTTCTCATCTATTACAATTCTAGGCCTAACCCTAGAAGCTCACCTAGGGCATCAAGCGAAATCTTTGTAGCCATCCAAAGCCCTTGAAATTTGGTCCACAACTGCGCTGAGGTTTTCTCAAGTGGTCCTCCAAATTTCAGCTCGATCCGACGGTGGTATCCCAAAATATTGCAAGCCCTAGCTCAAGGATCATTCCTCTCCCTATGTTGCTTTAAGTTAGTGTCCTAATTGGGATCATTGCATTTGTACTTCCAAAGAAAATTATTTCTTTGATTCTATTCTCCTCCCAAACCTGGTCAAGCCCCTCCATTGTTGATCAACTCCACACCCTTAACCTAGTTTAGGTCCACTTTGTGAAAATTTCAAAATTGAAATCCTATTGCAGCAACTGTAATTAATTCTTCTAATTGTAAAATAAATTTAACAATTTATTTGCTACGACAAATATCAAATTAATCACACTGCAACCTTCACAAATAAAATTCTGCGGAAATAATAGCATTGGAAACTAAGAAAATACTAGTACACAAACATAAAATATGACACCATTATTTTTGGACAAATGTCCCAAGAAAAACCAAACTTGGGAAAACCGGTGCAGTAGTGAGGGTTTTTATTATTATGCAGCAGTGAAAATCTAAGTACAATCTAGATGCTTGAAATAGGTAATCCATAGGAAGAAAAATCTGGGCAAAATTATTGAAGGGAATCACCCTTCCTCCACAAGCAATCCCGGCACAATCTGCCTTTAGAAAACTCGGCCTGCTGACCCTTTGTGTCAGCCTTTACGCTGCTCTGCGCAGTCAATATGACATCAAGCCTCCAATCAGTCTTTGATGAAGTCGTTCTGCCTTCTGCTATTGAGGAAATCGTCTCTCCGACCCTCTGGAACCTTTTCTCGACCTCTGGAACTGAGAACGAATTTCTCTCCAGCAAATCGAATTGCCCTCTCTGAAGCAATTGTGCAGTCCTTTGCGTTGCCTCACTAGGAATAAATCAGCCCTCTTGTTGCTGCCTCTTTGGATCTGGAAATCTTCCTTTGGATCACTGTCTCTGCCCCTCACTCATTGCTTCGATCTTTGGCTCTCTCCGGCAACTGACTGTTTCTACTCTGGAAATTGATCTGCCAAGGAAATCGAACTACTCAATTGTCTTCTCCATCACCACATTGATCTCCTCTTATAATCCATTGTTGTAGCACCAACTGCCAAGATTAAAACATAATCGATGGTTAGGATCATCTATGGATCGATTTGTGTGAGTTTCTAGACAATTATCACCTTATATCAATAATACTGATTAATTAACCATATTTCCTAAGTTTAGACCTAGGATTTTTTTTAAAAGCGGTTAATAATCTAATTGAGACACTTCTACGTGGAATTTCTAGAAACGATTTTTGGGTTTTGGAGATCTCATGTATTCTAGCCTCTCCACCAAATTTCATGGCTAGAACACATCTGATGCTACAAAAACTAACACACTTGGGTTCTTTGTGGTCCCACACTTTGTGACTCACATTCCGCAAGGATCACATAGAAGCCATTCCCCCTTTAGGATTTTTAGGTCTAGGATACCTCTTGTTAAGGGATATTCTCCAACCCTAGGTCTAGGTATCCTCATATCCCTTCCTAGAGAGACAATCAACTTGCTTTCAAAGCAAGAAAGCCAATTATTTGAGCCTTTCTTTTGAATAGGGTTTAGGAATCAACCTTATATTCTATCATTGATCCATCTATTCTCGCGATTCCTCTCATACAGGTACTCCTCCCATCGGTGAATGTCCGTAAAGATCAGGGAGCTTAGCTGAGGTGACAGTGGGCTATTGCTGCATTGTTGCCACTTGACTTAGTAGTTGTTCTATAGGATCCCCTCCTAGGATTCAGACTAGGACCCCTGCTAGTTTGAGCGGTAACAGGTCATATGAGTTTGTATTACAAGACAGTACGTCAATGATCATTCAAGACACTGTTATCCTTAGAATTACTGTAATAAGGTCAACTATCATTTCACTTGTCTTCAACCTGGTGTATTAATCTTATAACAAGTTATACATAGCATTCCTAGTCATACGCTTAGTCATGAAAGGTTAAGTCAAAGTTAGGACATCACATTAAAATATAAGTGTTAACTCACTATCCCATGTTTCATTATATCAAGTCAATAGGACGTGTTACTATCACTGTCTAGCTGCTGCAATCTTAGGAGATTCTTGTACTAATGTTGCTACTAAGCTAAGGTCAATATATCAATGCCCAAAACACTCGTGAAGTCTAAATGCCAAAGGTCTATCTTACTGCATGGTCAATGTGTAATGTCAATGTCAATGGAGGCTCAGTACATGTACTGCTACATAATGAATGTATCAATGTCAAGATCAATACGTCGTGTCAATATGTCAATATATCACACTTAGTCAAATATGATATCTCAGTTAAGTATAGTCAAATGTCAAGGTCATATAGGTTAGCTGTGTATGTGCACTACTATCCACAAATTTGATGCACATATCACTGTTGTAGGGTCACGTAAGGTAGGTGTTATGAGTCATGACAATGTGTTTTGGTTCAGAATTGTAATGAGAGGTTTGTCAACAAGATGCACAAAATAAAATTTGAAGTCAATAATTGGGTTTTTGCCTTTCGTTCTTGAAATTATTAACTTATACACAATGAGATTGCAGCGAGAGTTACTGTATATGACAACTGTAGGATCACTGTGGTTTTTCACTATAATGTATATCATTGTCAATTCTATGTATTTATGTCAAAATAGTTGCTTGTCAAGTCAAATACATGTCACTGTTTTCACTGTTGCATTTGAATTTAGGACAGTCACACAAGGTTTTCACTGTATATCAAGTTTCTGTTAAGTATGCTTCTATATATGTGTCGATAAGGCCTCTATTACATTAGTTTCTAGTCCTCAAAATTATCAGTCTAATTAACTAGAAGTCATCATCATAGTCATCAAGGTCACCATTTTGCAAAGTACGATAGGATAAGTGTTATGTCACATCATTAAGTTATCAGTCATGTCACTGATCATGTGGTAAATCACTCACTCATTGTCAATTCTATGTATTTATGTCAAAATAGTTGCTTGTCAAGTCAAATACATGTCACTGTTTTCACTGTTGCATTTGAATTTAGGACAGTCACACAAGGTTTTCACTGTATATCAAGTTTCTGTTAAGTATGCTTGTATATATGTGTCGATAAGGCCTCTATTACATTAGTTTCTAGTCCTCAAAATTATCAGTCTAATTAACTAGAAGTCATCATCATAGTCATCAAGGTCACCATTTTGCAAAGTACGATAGGATAAGTGTTATGTCACATCATTAAGGTATCAGTCATGTCACTGATCATGTGGTAAATCACTCACTGTTTTGTTGTTGCACAAAGATATTCACTTAGATATGACTCTAACCACTCCTAAGGAGGACAGCCTTAAATTAGACCTTAAAAAATGCGAAAATGGGACTTCATTAACCTACAGCAAACATGGTCTTATTCCAATATACCACAAGTCCAAAAACAGAGATTATGCCCCAACCACAGGCCTTAACCAAACTTAAGACTTACCTTCAAGTGTCCTAGGTTTAGACCTTAACTACTCCTACACAGAACATTGTTGCTTGTCCTAACTTGCTTTCCTGTACCAAAACCGTCCTAGAAGAGATCTAAAATAAGGATATAGGAACAGAAACCCAACCAAAAATAGGAAGCATTCTCCAAAAAAAATGTAACACAGTTCTGTACAACATTAAGAGAGAGAGTCAAAGCTTTATACAGGAAGAGGGCCGAAGTGAAAATGCCAAAAAAATGCTAGGCTGAATACACAAAAAAACTCAAATTTTTGTGCCCTAGTGGATGCCCTAGCCGCAGGGTTCAACAGTTATTAAAGTGGTCGAGGTCTGCATAAGAGAAAGGATGCCCAATCCAAAATTTAATACAAGAAACAAACCACAAACAGAGCAAAAAGGACTTTACCTTGAAGGCTGAATAGAAGAGATGAGATCTGCCCTAGCAAATTCAAGCCCAAAAGAACTTTGTTGGTCTGTTCTAAATACTAACCTCAAAACAAAATGAACTCTTTTCTACCTCAGAAATCACCCACAAACTGAAAATTTCAGAGGAGTTTTGGTGAGAATTGATGCGAGATAAGATATGTTAGATCTCTTCTTATAGTTATTGTTTAGGCTTACCTAGAGGCTTTTAAATTAGACGTTAGAGGAATTTCGATTTTTTTTAATTATTTTAATAACATGGTTTAATAAATGATAATAGTTTATTAATTGTCTTAGGCCCTAAGCAAAGGCCACTATTCTTATAAAGGAAGGAAAATGCTTATTAATTAATGAGCCCTTGTTGTGAGTACATGCCTATCCTAGGACCTAAAGGGTCATTTTTCTATGAAGGATGAGGTGAAACCCTTAACCTTAATTTTGTATGCTGGCAACCAATAAAATTGTGCCATGTCACATCCCCTTGGGGTTTTTCCCAGAAAGAGGGGTCTCCAATTTCAAACTTACTTTTCTCTCAAACCAGGACTTATGTGGTGTTTCACATACCATTGGAAAGACCTCAACAAGGAGAATCCAATGACATGGATCTCCAAGTCAAATTCAATGATTTGACCTCTCAAAAAGCCTTGACAAATTTGGGTTTTGTCCTCAGTTTAGGGAACCCAAACCCTAGGACCTGGGTTTTCAACCTTCCAACAGTATAGTTACCATCTCGAAGTAATCCAACAATTACTAAGAAGTGTTGATTGTTCATTTGACATCAATGATTGGTGTTTTTATTCAAAGTCAAACCCAGTCAACTCCAGGGGTTGACATCAATGACAACACCATCCAACAAGAATTCGGTCAACACCTCAGTCAATGTGGCCTCCAAGAGCAGATTAGAAATCAGTCAAACCAAGTCAAAGTCACACCAAGTCAATGCTAGTCAAAGCCGTTGATTTTTTGGGGTACCATCGGATGCGCTCTAAGTCTCAAATTTTGTGGAGAGGCTTAGACGCATGCATTACAGATAACCCAAAAATTGTTTTGGGAAATTCCACCCATAAACAGTTTTATTTGATAAATTAATTATTTTTAATAAGGAACCTAAAGTCTAACTTAGGAAATTAAAATAATTAATAGATATTAATTTAAACTGTGGGTGAAACTTCTAGAAAAAGCAGATCAAGTCTAAATATAATCTTAGTCGTTGATTGAAGATCTAATCTAGACCATTGAAGTCTCAACGAGAAGACTATAAAGGAAGGCTTGAGGGTCATTTGTAAAACACACCGAGAGGATCAAGTGATCGAATTTTCTGAAGGAGCAGTGCTCAGAGGAAAACTTCGATCTAAGTGATTCTTCAACGCAGTTGAGGGGCAGAGACATTTTATGCAGGAGGAACTTCTCCAAGGCCAAGGATCATCAGCAGAGAGGTAGAGCAAGACGAAGAGGAAGCAGCGCAGAGCCCAGAGAGGGTGATGCAGCATCTAGAAGGGGTGATGCAGGGCGATGCAAACCACACACAAAGGCAGTGCAGTTTCTGAGAAGAAGTCCGAGTTTCAATCCGGAAATCAACATTCTGAGCCGAGAGGGCTGCGATCGAGTTTCCTAAGGGTTGAAAGATCACGCCGAGGAGGTGACGCAGTTCCAAAGCAGTCCCCACGCAAGCCTACGTAGCGACTACGCATAGGGTGTTGGGGTTTCGCCAGTTCAGCTACTAGATTAGTTGGGACTTGCAGAGTGAGGTAAACTCACTATTTTTCTCTGTAACTGATTTGTCCAGTGAGACAATCAGAGATGTATTCAGATATAACTGTTGCTTAATAATAAAACCCTCAAATCTATTGCACTGGTATTCCCGCATTGGGATTTTCCTGGGACATTTGTCCAAAAATAATGGTGTCCTGTGTGTGTTATTTCTTTTGCTCAGTTTCTTATTTCCACATCTAAATTAATTAAGTGAAGGTTGCTTCAGTAATTGTTTCAATGTTTTCAGAAGTAATCGGCAAAATAACTTGTTAATGTAATTTACAAGTAGGAGAATTAATTCAGTTTGTTGTAGTAGAATTCTAGATCTAGGGGGAGTGAATCGGTATATCTTAGCAATTAGCACTTTATTAATCCTTTTTAGTGCATTAGTTAATCTTCAGCTATTATTATTGTTTTTCTTTAGATAATCATAAACAATAATCAACAGTTGACAACACTATACAACAATGCAGAAAGATAACACAATGGACTCAAATAATTTTAGGTGGAAATCCCCTCCGAGTCAAAAACCACCGAACGCTTCTTAGTAATTGTCTTCTTCTCTCTTCAAAAGATAAATTAATTACATCAAGATTTCAGCTACAATTGAGGGAGGCGTCACCACCCTAATTCACAAGCCACAACCTGTAGGATGCTACTAGACTCTAATATCTTGTTGCAACCAGAAGGACGCCCCAACGCCCTGTAGATCAGGCCACAACCTGATGAGTGCCTCAACACTCTATTTACCAATTGTTGTCGAAGAGGATGCTTCGTTGCCCTGTTAGTTTATCATCCACAATTGAAAAGACGCCACAAAGCCCTGTGCAAGCCACAACTTGCCCTAGCACTACCCTGCCACCCTGAAGAGTTCTCGAGCGACAACCTAAAGATGTCTCTAATCACCAAGAAGAGTCGGTAGATCATGTTTAACAATTTTCACACTGGATCCCCCTATACTCTAAATCAATGTAGAATAGTTGCAAGAAAGATGTAGAATAAATGTTGAATCACGGTATCCATTGATCAGTGTTCCCACAAATTGATCACTATACAATGCTACACATCAAGCTATCATTGTTCAACTGCACATCACTGTCACTACACACTGCATATCACTGCTAATGAATGAATAGTCATCAATGCACAACCACTGTCATCACTGTATCAGGCTGCACTCAATGCTACAACCATCTAGTACTACTAACAAATAATGGCACAAACCAAGGTGCCTCAGGTCATTCGATGACCTGCAATCAGTGCTCTCAAACTCTGTCACCAGAGAGCTACCATCATATATGTAAGCACAGTGTTTGACTGGTCAAGCCCAACTATCCATCCTTCTCCAATAGGTTGTATAATTGGAGGATGTTCCCTTCACTGCTTGCTACACTGCAAGATCACAAATATATCATACACAAATCCTTAGAACCCTAGGTCATATAGGTGAAACCCTAGGTCATACTAGAAATTTTAGGTTATACTAAAAACCCTCGGTCAAGACCAACTCCCATAAATCAAGTCAAATGGTCAAGTGAAATATGTCAACTCACTGCAAGACTGCCATACATGTATATAGGTGTCAAATCAAACTCTGTCATCCAATGCTTAGCCATCAAAACAAATGTTAATGTTCATTAATAAGGTCAAAGTCAAGGCATCATTGAATGCTTACTTATAACATTGTTATGTTAAGTTATCAAGCATGGTCAAGATAGGGCATCAAAACAACAATACGACTACAACATTGTCAAACCAAGACAACCTCAATATCAAATCTAGTTAGCATTATGATGTCTCAATAGGGTACAAGTCAACTTAGTTGGATGTCTTATCAATAGTTACGTAACATGGTATAGTCAAGATATTGCAAACCATTTGTAAGGTCACTTAAGTGTAAAATTACTATTGGTGTCAAACAAGTCTGCTCCTAATCAAGTCAAGTCCACTTCTCAAGGTCAAAGCATCATGGAATGATTATGACATTGTCATATCAAAGTGAGATATCGCATCAAATACGAATGTCATCACAGGACTGTAATATGGTTATTCCAAAAATCAACTCAAATACAACATTGTCATATCATGTCAATTCAATGTCATGTTTATTTTTCATCATACAAACTAGCTCAGTTCCAAGTCAACTTTACAGTAGGAGTCATTATCAAGTTTGCTTAAGTGAACAAAGTTCCTTCTCAAGCTAAAATACTCCAAAAGACTTGGAATATGAAAATATCCACGAGGATACAAATATTATTAAATAATATGAATGAGAATGATTGATAATTACAAATGAGGTCTGCTTATATACCTATGCAGGTGCCTCTTCACGAAAGGTCATGTCTCATCAGACATGGCCTTTCAACCTAATTACTAATTAACTAATTAATCATTATTTATATTATTTTATTCATTACATTGCCTTCCTCTTCAAAAAGCTTTATCCTCAAAGCTTGTTGATGAAAAGGCTTAATCTCTTTTTCTGTCACACATGTCTTCTCGTCTCGGAGTAGTTATCTTTGTTGATACAAGCTGATATGATCCTCTAAGTGACAAACAAAATTGTCGCACTAAGAATGGATCGGACCATCCTAAATCAATATTCAGTGGAATCTTATGGCGACTTGAAACTTGTGATGAATTATCACTTGAGTGGATTGCACTGACATTAGTATTCTTCAAAACATCAGCTTCTTGTTTCTGTTCTGAATACGCAGCTTGGTCGAGTTGTCTGCTCCTGTGATTTGGATGTCGATAGGGAACTTTTTTGGTTTGACTGCTTTGATTTTCTTCTGGCGAGAATGTTATTGAGTTGGTTACAGAACCTTCACTTAGAATGTTCCTCGTCTTAACTGCAACATCTAAGTTTGCATCTTCTGCAACTTGCTTGTCTTCTTCTTGAGTTGTGACATTTACTGGATCAATGTTCGTTTTTTCTTCAACTTGAACTTCTACATTTGAAGGTTTCAATGATTCCTTTTCGACAAGTTGTTGCACCTTGTTTTCTAATGACTTCTTCTCTTTCTTCAGCTTCTTAATCTGCGTTAGTAACTTTTCGTTGTGGTCCTTGAGGCGAGCAACTTCTTCATTCTTGTTAGTGGTGATTTTGTCAACGTCTCTTTGCAAATTTTGTATTGCTTTTTACTTTCTTGAAGAACTACTCTAGAGATATCTAATATGTCTTCCAATGTTACTGAATTCGGCTTCACTGTAAGAAAATGTCAAAAATTTCTTTTTCGTATTAAGGATGAATGACCCTAGTGATTCCATCCAGAGCGAACCCAGAACTATATCACTATCGTTGCAAAATAAGGTTTTAACAATGAATTGCGAGACAAAGGAATACCCCCCAATACTTAAGTGTAAATTCCCTATGTCGTATTGTTTGTAATTTGCGTTAAATGAATTTGTTTCAGTTATATTTGATTCATGGATCACTAATTGGTTATCACATTCGGTACTAACATAATTATTCTTTTGAGTAAGATCGATCGATATGAGAACCTCATTTCCCGCAAGTGACCCTTTGATTTCAATTAGCGCATAGACACACATACTATAATTTTTAGGAAATCTTCCCTCCTTTAGTTCTATTTTGGATGCCATTTTGTCAAGATAACTTCGGGGTTTTTAACTCTTATTAAATCACCCTTTTACTTCCCAAGGGAGGTTAATATTACGTTCACAATTCTCAACTCTCTTTATTAATGTTTCTTCTCCTTATAATATAATTTCTCTCCTTTTTTTCTTTTTTCTTTTAAATTGAATCTTTTTTTTTTTTTTTAAATTCTCCTCCTTTTTTATTATTATTTTTAAATTTCTTCTTATATATATATATACTAAGTCACAGGACACGTCCTCCAGGGTCCCGTGTCCCGTATTTCACGTGTTGGACACGAAATACGACCTAAAACGTGTCCAATACGTTTTTTTTCGTGTCCTCCGAAACCGAATACGTACCCTCCATTTTAGCATTCGTGTCCTTAAATAGAATACTCGTGTCCTCCGAAACCGAATACGTATTCGTCGTTTTTGCATTCGTGTCCTTAAATAGCACACTCATGTCCTAGGTTTGGAATATTTGCCCTAAAGTATTCCTCGCGTTTGGACACGTTTTCCACGAAAAATACAAAAAACACTAAAAATTCATGAGTTTGACATTTTCATTCGCTGTGGTTGTGCTGTTGCCGTCACTGTGGTTGTTGCGATTCCTGAACCTTGGTGCCTTCGTTCCTGTCATAGGTGCCCACTGCCAAGTTTCCATTGCCGCCGCATTCGAAGTTCTGGTCGCTGTTCAGTGTTCAGCGTTAACATTGCTACCCCCTCTGCCTCGACAAACTTACATAATACACAGGTATGTTACATCGCAGATTGGCATGTATAAATGGCAGGGAAATTTCAACGGAAGTTTATAAATTATAAATTTATAATCGAAACGAAATTTATAATCGAATAACACCGAAATTTCAAGTATCGAGCCCTTTAACAACTGCTTCCAGCTAGCTATAAATTCTCAGTGCTGACCTGTCATTTAGTAGCACGGTTAAATCTCTTAGCAATGTGCTCATTAGTAGGGACTTTCGTTCTTCCATGAGTTCCTATTTCTAGTTGCGATTAAACCTTCTATGTTGTTTCGGGGCATAGATTCATTTTCTATCGATGTATCCCATGTATGCTTGGGCCTGTTCCCTTAAATAAAATACTACCACTATTAATAAAATAATTCACATACACATCTATTTGCAAATTAGTGTAAAACTTATAGACCATGCAGGGTTAAGATGGGCTGAGAGGGACCGCCCCTGACTGTAAAACGCATACGACCAGAAATCCCAAATTCTGTTTGCCATGCTTTTATTGTATTGGTGTGAATTCATGCTTTTATTGTACTTGCGTGGATTCTAGATATTGGGATCCTATATACTATAAATAGAATGGATTGTTTAAATTCAAAACGTTTATTTTATTGGAATGCCAGAACGCATATAAATATGCAAAATAAATAGACAGAAAAAAGTGTACTGTATACCTGATGTGTGGCTAAGGAGCTCCTCCATATTTTAATAAAGTTTGTCTGATGTGTGTGGTTGAGAAGCTTCTCCAATTTAATTATCACTGTAAATCCATATTAACCTGGGTTTTATTAAGTGCCAGGAGGGATCAAATGCTTTGTGGTGCAAACCTTTCCTTAAGTTTTTGCATTGTTAAAAAGGTTCACATCTCACAGGGATTTAGAATGGTCTTTATAGTTGAAGATTCAGTTGTATGAGTTTCTCTATGCTACCAGCAGGTCTACATTTTATTTGCCAGAAATATTTGTCCGGACAATTCATTCACCATTGCTATTTACAGTCAGGCCCTCTTTAGTCTTTCCTTGGGAGTCGTGTTATTCTATAGGATACACTTTGAGTATGAAAGCTGTTGCCAGCAGATGGGGCATCGAGGTTTCACTCATGGAGTGTAGGTAGCTTTAGGGCCTAGATAATGTTCATATGTAACTTTGTAAGTATTGTATTTTTAAATTTTTTATAAGCCCATACTTTGCAGTGGCAGACAAGAATATATCACATTAATGAAATATATTCTACACATTGTTAGCGGCTGCCAGCTATCAATATTGACTTTGCACAGTGGGTGTTTATAAATCTGTGGTGAACTGTCATAGACTTCTTTCACAATTATATTTCCCACTGCCTCGGATCAAGCAGTATTGTAGGCTGTAGCCAAAAAACACCCAACAAATATGAGTTATAAATTATAAATTCTAATCTGCTTATAGATCTCTATGGAGAGCATTTCTTAGGGCGGTCATACACATGAAAGCCACTCAGATATACAGTTCCAGAGCTGTTCTGTGAGTTTGTTTCATCATCATTAAAAGAGGCCCACTTGAGTGCATGAGGATATTACTACAACAAAGCACAGCAAGCAGAAAGAGTACCTCAGCCTGCAATTATCAGTGGACTGCAATTACCATACAGAAAATACAGTTCTAGATTAGACACAAATAGACTCTCAAACAGCAGTGTGATACTGATCACCATAATGTACCTGGTTAAAGTTAATGTACAGCACACTGATATGAATTTTCAGACCTGTGGAGTGCTCCTGGATAGACAACAGTTTAAACTTTAAACTTTAAATGTGGATTTGGTGAATACCTTTGGACCTAAAAGTTAAAACAGTAACTTAAAAATACCTGAAAATTGAAATAATGAACATTGAAATTTAGTATTAAATTTACTAGTTCAAGTTGTTTAATTGATTTTAAATTTTTACCTGGAAATTGGAATAATGAAATTTAGTATGAAATTTACTAATTGACAAATTGTTTGATTGCTTTTTTTTGTAGGTGATAGATTGGCAAGTTGGCAACTGTTGCAACAGCAAGAAGATTAATGGCTCAATCATCAAAGGCAGCTGGCAAAGGTCAAAGGAAAGACAAGGGTGGTGTTTTTCGTGGTCCTCCCCCTCCAAGTATTTCAGCATCTGTTAGTCAAAGTGCCCCAACTGATTCAAGTGAAGCTTTAGGTGCTTCTCAGCCCACAAATGATGCTGTTGTAGCAAGACAACAAGCACAACTAAAAAAATTCCCTCTATGGAAGTATGTAACCAAGAAAGAAGGGCCAAAGGCTGGTGCGGGAGGGAATGTGCATTGGTCTTGTAATTTCTGCAAGGGTGAATTCAAGAGCACTTACTTTCGAGTTAAGGGCCATTTGTTGGGTCTTCCTTGTGGAATTGGAGCATGCAGAAAGATCAGTATTAGAAAAAGAATGGATTTGGAAAGGGAGGATGCAGGTGTCTTGGGGAATGTGGAGGCATCAAGCCGGAAAATCAGAAAAAATGAAGATCCTCTTCCATTCTTAAGGAATACCAGTAGCAGTAGATTTGGGAGTGGGACTGAGATTCAGCCAAAAAAAAAAGAGGGCAGCCCAAGCTTGTGGTCCAATGGACAAGATCTTTCAGCGTGAGAAGCGAGATGAGGTTGATCTTATAGTTGCATTCTTTTTCTATCTCAACTTCATTTCTTTTAATGTTGCACGGTCTCCTTTGTTTGTTGAGATGTGTCGAGCTCTAGTTGATATGGCTCCAATTGGGTATGTGCCTCCAAGTTCAGAGAAGCTTAGAACCACATTGTTGGTTAAGGGAAGGAAGGAGGTGGATAAAATTCTAAAACCTATCAAATCATCATGGATCTCATCTGGTGTCAGTATTGTTTCTGATGGATGGACAGATACAGCACGCCATCCTCTCATCAATTTCATGGTATATTCCCAAAATGGACCAGTGTTCTTGAAAGCAGTTGATGCTCTTGGTCAATACAAAGATGCACAGTATATGGGAGAATTGTTTATTAAAGTTATTGAAGAAATAGGGGTTGAATGTTGTGTGCAAATCATCACAGATAATGCACCTGTTTGCAAAGCTGCTGGCTTGATTGTGGAAACTAAATATCCACAAGTATTTTGGACACCATGCATTGTTCATTCCTTGAATTTGGCACTAAAATCTATTGTTTCAGATGTGATATGGATTGGCAATCTTATTGAGGATGCACGCCATATCCGAAATTTTGTACAGAACCATACCAATGCTCTCACAATATATAAAGAGTACACACATCTATCATTGTTGAAGATTGCAGATACTCGGTTTGCTTCCTCATTCATGATGCTTAAGAGGTTGAAGGAGGTGAAGGCCGCTCTTGGGGCCATGGTTATTTCAGATCTTTGGTCTTTTTGGAGAAAGATAGATCAAGCTGCTTCAAAAAAGGTAAAGGACACGATGTTAGATGATGGTTGGTGGGAGAGGATGGATCTTCCCATAAAGATCATGAACCCTATCATTTCTTTCTTGCGGTTTGCAGACACAGACCAGCCGATCTTAGGAGAGGTTTATGAGGGTTGGGATTCCATGATTGAGTCTGTGAAGACTATTGTTATGGAGAATGAATGCCCTGAATATGAGACATCAACAAAGAGCTTATGGTCCACCATACAGGATATTCTTATCTCTAGGTGGGATAAGAATTGCACTCCTTTGCATTGTTTAGCTCACTCTTTGAATACCAAGTACTACAGTCAAGAGTGGCTCCGTGGTGGGACCTCACACAGATACCCTCCTCACATGGATGGAGAGATTTCACAGGGGAGGAAGACAGCATTCAGAAGGATATTTCAAGATAGAGCCTTTTTTCTTGAGGTGGAGGAAGGCTTTGTAGAGTTATCCACTGGCACTAGAAGATTTGGCGGGTATGATGTACTTGAAGATAGGGGGGTCAAAGATGCCTATGCTTGATGGGCAACTCATGGGGCAGCATGCCCTGTTCTACAACAATTAGCCTTGAGGGTCCTCTCTCAAGTTACTTCATCTTCTTGTTGTGAGAGGAATTGGAGCACTTATGGGAATCTATATAGTTTGAAAAAGAGTAGGCTTGAGCAATCCAGGGCGGAGACAATGGTGTATGTGCACACCAACCTTCGTCTTATTTATAGACAGAGGCAGGAATGGTTGAAGGGCAAGACAAAGATGTGGGATGTGTTTCCTGATGATATGGGCTTGGACGATAGTGTTGAGTTGGCGTTAGCCAACATGGATCTTAATGACCCAGTGCTAGAGCTAGTGACTTTTGATGATGAGTCTCTTGAGGGGTCATCCTCCACAGCAGCAAATGCAGCAGACGCAGGATATCTTGGATTGGGCATAGAGGAGCAGGATGGAGTAGGGTCAGATGGGTTAGATCAAGATGGCAATGGCAGTGATCGTGATTATGACATGGAGGAGAACATGGACTATTGATAGAGTGATGAGTCGTGGACTTGTGGCTACTAGCTAGTGACGTGGTTCCTACTTATTTTGTATCTACTCTTTTGTATTTTCCAGTGGCATTCCCTCAGTATCTATGTAATACTGAATAGTGAATACATTTTGATTTTGATGACTTTATAGAAAATATGCATTTTATCATTTATGGTTTTAATATCTAAGTTCTTCTAAATTTCAAGTTATTGTTATGGTTTTAAATTTTAATTTTAAATTTTAATGACTCATGAGTCACGAGTCATTGACTTATTGACTAATGACCATGGTTTTAATGACTATTTAGTATTTAGTATTTCTTATGTGCTTGTAGCCTTGAAGTTGTAAGTTGTAAGTTGTATAATTGTAATTTACTAATGAGAGGGAATTTTGAATTTCAAAATTAAAATTTCAAGAAAGTATAATTGTGTGTGTGTGTGTATATATATATATATATATATATATATATAAACCGTGTCCCTTGTGTCCTGTTTTCGAGGTCACGGTGTCTCATGTCGAATACTCGTATTTACGTGTCCTCCGTGTCTCGTGTCCTCGTGTCATGTGACTTAGTATATATAGCATAAGTCTTTTTTTACTTCAAAATTTACTCAAACTAAATATTAACTTTATGCTTTTTCTTTTTTTTTATTTAAATGACCTCTCCTTTTCTATAAATAATTATTTTAAATTCCAAATACCTTTCTTGAGATACTTTTACTATTTTCCTTTTTTCTCTTTCTTTCTTTCTTTTCTTTTCTTCTTCTTCTTCTTTTTTTTTTTTTTAAAAAATCAAAGAAATATTCTAATAATATCTCACATTTAAATCTTATCGTAGAGTTGTGACCCTTGTTTTTTTTTTACGGCAACGCTTGGTATTGTATTAACTTTCCTACACTACACCCTACACGAGATCAAAAACACCGAAATTTTTGCCTGTGCTAACTCTGCTCCTGCCCAATACGTTGTTCGCCGCATCAAGCTGACCACCTCCCGTCCATTGTGACCATCCACATCGCGTTCTACCTCAGCACTGTTGACCTATGATTCGCTCCCCATAACACACCCTCCTGTGTGTACTCACGTCTTGTTGTTCCGCCTCCGTTGACCTTCCCCCTGACTGCGTCCGCGTCCGTCGCATACGCTGCTTCCACCAAAAGATAGATGTTACAGTGGAGCAGAGTTACGGTGCTTTGCAACAGCAGACTCGGAGAGGACACGATGATGGTGGTCGATGCAGGTTTTTGTGTGGTGTGCGGCGTAAGGTTGTGGCAATGGAAAGCGAAGCAGCCTCTCGATTGCAGCGGCTGACAGCTAGCTACATCAGCGTATAGTGGCTGGTCGAGGCGAGGCTTTGGCGGCCACACTGTTCCTTTATGTTTTTGTTTTTATATGTACATTTATATATATCTATATATATTTCTGATATAATTTTTAATTTTTTTTTATTTGCCTTTTTTTAAATTAATATATACTCCTTTGTTTTATGTATCTACTTTTTTTTCCTTTTTTCTTTTATTTTTTTCAACGACTTTTTTTTCTTTTAAACTTATTTCTTCTTCTTTTAATTTTAATGGCCAAAGGCCTACTGGCAAAAATGGAGAAACTCCAAGACTGGTAGCGAAATGCTTCGACAGCAACAACGTTGACGAATTTGACGGTCAAGGACCTGGATCGGAGAGCGTGGCTCTGTGCAGCAGTGAGCGGCCAAAAGATCGAACTGCTCTGATACCAAATGAAGTGAACAAAGTTCCTTCTCAAGTTAAAATACTCCAGAAGACTTGGAATATGAAAATATCCATGAGGATACAAATATTATTAAATAATATGAATGAGAATGATTGATAATTACAAATGAGGCCTGCTTATATACCTAGGCAGGTGCCTCTTCACAAAAGGTCATGTCTCATCAGACATGCCCTTTCAACCTAATTACTAATTAACTAATTAATCATTATTTATATTATTTTATTCATTACATTAGCACTTAAATCAAGGTCAATAGAGTCAAGTATCTTGTCAAAGTCAATTCAAGGTATCAAACATGGTCAAGGAACGATGTCATCTTAAATATTGATGCTACATATTGGCATACCAATAGATAGATGTCTACTCAAATATCATAGCTTAAGTCACAGTCAAGTGTCATAACCCAAATTATTCAATTGTCAACAAAACACTGTCAACGCAGAATTCAACTGCAACAGTCAACGGCTACAACAAAAGTCAAATAGCAAACATCAAACACTGCAAAAATATTGATGCATCATCACAACCTTCGCTTGATAGGCGGATAAGGTTATTTGTCAAGGTGTAAGTCACTGTTTAGAATCAGGATCACCAAATCACAGTCTTACTTGAAGACCAACTAACCTATAGCAAAAGCACATCAAAAGAGAGTCGAGGTTACTATGATACTAAGAAAAATATCATTAAGTAAATATGAGTTAATCACAACTTAGGCCATTCGCTAGGCTTGTGGCCTATATCAACCGAATTTGCAATTAAGTGAGCCCTAATCACACGGCAGAGGATTGCAATTAGGATAAAAAGGCTTGCAGCTTGTCCCTACAAGGGAGTCGAGGTCTCTCCTTGTGTCTTTCTTCAAAACCGAAATAAATGGAGCCCAAAACAGGCGTTATGGTGTAAGCCCAAACTGCAGCCTTGATGCCACAGACAAGGCCTGCAACCTAGCTTCACTTGTACCAACCGAAAATCAGAAATCACCCAAACAAATACAAAAACTTACCTTTAGCCTGTGTTGCAGAAAACCTTAATATATCGTTGCCTTGGATGACTCCTAAATGAGCTAAGATTCTTCATATAGATAGGGTCGAACATTACAATCGTAAGAGGCCGGAAATTTCAGGCAAAAGATCACTGAAAATTTCAAATAGGATGAACAAATTTCAGAGTTAAGCTTTAATGAATTGAAGAGTGAAGTATGAGAGGCATAAGATCTCTTTTTATAACTAGATTTGAGAGGGGCTTCTATAGTGAACATTGGAGAAGACTTCTAGGGGCTTCATTAGGTACATCCTTTTAAGGATGTTTTAAACACTTTTTATTATTAATACCTTTTTTTAGTAATCATTATTTATTTGTTTGTTTAAATACTAAGGATTTTGTCCACTAAACCTTTCTTGATGTGTTTTGTAGGTGACACATGGGTGCATGAAGTCAATGATTGATTTATTGTCTTTGGTTCTTGAAGACATGTAACTTATACGTGGAAAGATTATGGTGATGAACAATGTCATGTATTGACAATCGTAGGAGGTGTCATGTCACTACCCCTTGGGGTTTTAGCCCAAAAATTGAGGTCACCAACTTCAATTGTGGATATCTCTCAAACCAGGAGGCCTCTCAGGACATATCAACAGAAACATATTTTCAAGGAGAATCTAATGACATAGATCTCTGACCCAAACTAAATGATTTGACCTACCAAAAACCCTCGACAAAGTCGAGGTACATCCTCAGTCCAGGAACCCAAACCCTAAGACTTGGGTTTTCAACCATCCATCAGTGTGTTGATTTTTATAGCATCGGAAAGTGTTCCAGGTCTCGAATTTTGAGGAGAGGCTTGGACAGCAGTATTCCAGAGAACCCAGAAATCGTTTGTGGAAATTCCACTCAGATTTTACTTTATTAAAATAATTAATTATTTTAATGTAATCCCTAAGTCTAAACATAGGGAAATTAAATAATTAAAGGGTATTAATAAAGCAGAGTGTGAATCTTCTAGAAAACGAAGATCAAGTCATCTTTTAATCTAGCCATCGATTAAAGATATAATCTAGGTCGTTGATTCATCAACGAGAAAACTATAAGAGAAGGCTTGAGGGTCATTTGGAAATCAAGCTGGGAACATTCTCAGTACCCGAAGGAAATCGATTCTGAAGTAAGAGAATTCGATTTCAGTGGGTGAGTTTGTAGAGGCAGGGTTGTAGAGACAAAGGGAGGAGGGAGAAGTCAGCAAAGACAGAGAAGAAGAAGGCAGAGGACGAAGGAGAGGCAGCATTGAGCAACAACACTAGCCCTCCATGCAGACTTACACAGTCCAGGCAGGGACTCCGCAGAGAGGCTATGCAAACTGACGCAAAGGGTGCAGGAGGGCATCCCGTGTGTTGGGAATTCTTCCGGAGTGTCTGAAAAATTCACATCAGGTGTATGCTATTTAACTCTGAACGTCAGGAATTCTGTAAACAATCTTTTCAATGTTGAAGATAAATACAAACCCCACATCTGTTGCACTGGTTTTCCCACATTGAGTTTTTCCGAGGTCAATTGTCCAAAAATAATTGTGTTCATGTGGTTGTTTCTATTGTGCTATATGTGTTATTTCTGTTCTTCTACTTTTGATTGAAGTGAAGTATTGCAGCTATGTTTATTTCAAAATTTACTGAAGCATCTGTAAATAACTTATCAAAATAAGTAGGCAAAATAAATCAATCTCTGCAGTAATAATTTTCAGATTGAAAATTTTACATGGTATCAGAGCAAAAGGCTAAAAACAGAAAGGGAGGATCTGCTATGGACCAAAGATCCGACATTCGGAAGGGCCCACGCAGTCAGAAGGGCTCACGCAATCCTCCAAAGCACTTAGAAAAACAGAGGGAACATGAAATGTCTATTCTGGCATCTAGACTAGAGGAGGATTTCGCTTCTGTGTCAAGCAAGGCACCTCCAGGTGTTTGGTATATTGACAGTGGAGCATCTGCTCATATGACGGGAGTTCGAGAATGTTTCTCGAGCTACCAAGAAGAGTAGATGAATTTTCAGATTACAATGGGAAACAAGGCCAAGTGTACCCCCGTTGGAAGAGGTACCATAATATTTCAGAAAGAAGCTGGCAACAAGATTCGAGCCACAAACATTTTGCATGTACCAAGTTTGGGGATGAATTTTCTCTCGGTGTCTCAGCTCCAAAACAAGGGTTATGACATATATTTTATTGGAAATAAAGTTTATGTCAAACACCCTAGCTGGAAAAAGAAGGCACAAATTGGAGTAAGGAGCCATAAACTATATAAGCTCTAGCTTGAATCCCCAATGGCTCTAATCGGCAGTATGGACGAAAGGGATCTAAATGAATTATGGTACAAAAGGATGGCGCATTTATATCATGGAGCCTTGAAGATTCTCAAGAAGACTGTCATAGGAGCTCCATAACTCAGCACAAGAAGAGATGAGGTTTGCAGGGGGTGCGTACTAGGGAAGTATGCCAAGGCAGCATTTCCAAGAAGCAGTAGCAAGGCCAAGAGCGTATTGGAGTTGATACACAGATATTTGCGGTCCAATGTCCATGACTGCTCTCAGTGGTGCAAAGTATTTTGTTACCTTCATTGACAACCATTCCAAGAAGACTTGGATCTACTTTCTCAAAACCAAAGATGAAGTCTTTGAGCATTTCAAAGAATTCAAGGCACTGGTTGAAAATTCAACCGGAAAGAAGATCGAGAAGCTGTGGTTAGATAATGGTGGAGAGTATATCAATAAAGACTTCACCAGTTTCTACGCAAAGGAAGGCATCAAGAGAGAATGGACAGCTCCATACAATCCAGAGCAGAATGGCGCTACAGAAAGGAAGAACAGGACCATTGTAGAAGTTGCAAGGGCAATGCTATATGACCAAGACATGCCCAAATTTTTGTGGGCAGAAGCCTGCAATACAGTTGTGTATGTGCAAAACAGGGTACCCCATAGAGCTTTGGGGAAGGGAACTCCTGAGATTGTGTTCACAGGCAGCAAGCCTGAGGTGAGGCATATCAAGATATTTGGCAGTATGGTGTATTGCCACGTCCCAGATGAGAAGAGGAAGAAGTTGGATCAGACTGCGGAAAAGGGTTATCCTGTGGGCTATAGTGAAAATGTGAAGGCATATCGCATCTATATTCCAGAAAACAGGAAGATCGTAGTGAGGCGAGATGTGAAATTCATGAAGGAGAGAGCCTTTAGAAGATCCCGAGAAATGGCTACAGATACGCAGATTGAGGAGGATCCACTAGTGCTGTCTCAACAGCCTACAGAGAATGGGTCGAGTGCCTCTCCACAACACAAGGATTCTGAGGAGAGTTCCTCCGAAGAAGAGTGGGCAAGAGAGTAGGGAAGACCACCCACCACCAGTGGAAGACCAAGCAAAGAACTTCAACAAATTCTAAGGGATGCAGAGGAATTTGTTGGAGCCCCTAGAGACAGGAAGAGGGTACGGAGGCAACCTGACAGATACCAGGCACTGGTAGCTCAGGTCGGAGAACCCTCTAGCTTTCGGGAGGCAGCTCAACATCAGGTGTGGGTAGATGCAATGGTGAAGGAGTGTAGCTCCGTCATGACAAACAATGTATGGAAAGTAGTCCCTAGAGCACAGGACAGATCAGTTGTAGGATCGAGGTGGATCTACAAGATCAAGTATGTTGCAGACGGCAGCATAAAGAATTTCAAGGCGAGATTTGTGGCTAAGGGGTATGCACAGTGTTGACCGCACTTTGTCAACTACCCCATAGTAGTACACCCTCATTTTTTTTAAATGGGGTTCGTCATGTTCGACGTGGTTGCGCCATTCAAATTCCATCATCAGTCAACAGTCGACAGTTTTACAAATGATGTAAACCCATTCTGTCTGTTATGATGTAAATGATCTAAGTAAGACCGTCAATGTATGTAACAACCTAAGTAAGCCTAGTATGTTGTTGATGATCTCTATCCTAGGAGGTTTTTTGTCTCACTGATTCACGGAAGTGATCGGCAGAGTTTTTCCCTCCAGCCTCACCCCAAAGCTAGGGTGGATTTTATCATCAGCATACTAAGTGAGTCCTAGTGTTTCTATCGAGTCCTTGTAAAAGTAGTTTGAGCTACTTGGTCTACTAGATCATATTTTGAGTTGCAGAATTCGGTATTTATTTGAGGGTCTATACAAATGGGTTTTCCCCCTTCATGTATGTAAATGTATTATCTCATGTAAAAGAGGGTTGGAAAAATAATTATAATCTCCTCTTAGTCAATTAATTAAATTTTCTGGTCAATTAATTAATAAAATCCTAAACCAAAAATTTAATTAATTTAGGGTCCTAAATTAGGATTAAATCTTTAAAGGCAAAATTTGTGGGTCCTTGGAAAATGATTTTGACAGCCCCAGGCCAAGGGAATATTGAGAATTTTAAGAAATATTGGACCCTTGGGCCTTGGTGGTTAAGTCAAGGTCAAAATTTTGGGATAATTAACTCAAAAATAATATTTTTGAGTTAATTAAAATTGAATTTAATGATAAATTCGTTTTTTCCCCAAAATTTTAATTTCAACGCTCCGGATTAAAAGATAATTAAATCTTTTGGACGGTTGAGATTATTTTGACGAGGATCATCCAAACTAGCCGTTAGAGATCTTGTCCTATAAATTTAGAGGTCTTTCTCATTCTTGAATCATCTGATCTCAGGATCGTGCACTTGTTCTTTGAAGCTCTTGTAAATTTTTGAGGAATAAAGCATAAAGACTTTGGGGTTTAAAATTTGGATGTTCCTTCTCAGATCTATGTGGTGAATTGTCTCTAAACTCTGCTACTTTGTTTCTTGTATTTTATGGTTGATGGTCTTCATGGATTAATCTGCATACAGGTATCTTGTGCAGTTTTCTAGGTTTATAAAATAACATTCTGATTTTTCTGCAAAGGTCTCATATTGTTTTCTTAAATCTCTATCAATCTAAGATTCAGATCTAAGTGTGCAGGGAAATTTTTTTAAGATTGGGCGTCTGGGGAAGTCTTCGGTTGGACCAGCCGACTCTCAATAAACATAAATCTGATAAGCTCTTTATTTGTTAAATTCTAGGTCTATCTTACGATATTTGTGATTTTGCAGGGTTTCAAAGGCTTGTGCCTCTCACTAAAACTTTAAATCTCTGAAAATTGTGTTAAAACGGATTCAAATCTGACCGTGAGGGTTTTAAATTTGTAAACTAGTTTGTATATTTGTAAATTTTTCAAGATTGTCAGGGTTTAATCATTAAATTGGCGTGTGTGTCTTCAGATCTAGCTGGTTTCTTGCAGGTTCAGTGTTCTAATCGGAAAATATTTTAAGATCTGAGGCAGATCTAGCCTCCAAAGGCCAGATCTGGCCTCAAACTGCCACTGTGGGCAAATCCAGACAATATTTTAATTTGAAGGGCATTAAAATTTGAGTTCTACGGAAAAGAAAAAAAATTTGTTTGCTGAAATGAGTATTGGGTTTTGCATTAACGTTGCTATCAAATTCCTATACACATTTACTCATCTGTCTTACCATCTTCATTTCATATGCTCATCGATCCATCGACTATCCTCTGCTCCTACCTGCATTTTTACCAATTCTCCCATTCGATTTTTTTTATTCTATTTTTTCCACGTTGCCCTACCCATCGTCCTACATTAGACTATTGTCGATTTCCTTTAAACCGCCCTCCATTTCTGTTCAACGTCCCTCAAAACACTGCTCTTTTCCTCCAGCTGTCTTTCTCTGCCCTTCCCCACGTCCAGAACTCAGCCGCATCTGCAAATCCATCTACGTTCACCCTCTTTTCCCTTTGCGTCCATTGTTCTCCCTCACGTCGTCCAGCATTCTCCACGCTGCGTTCAGCCGTCATCCCTCTCCCAACCGTCCATCGAGTTGCATCTCTCTCTACTCAGTTGGATGTCCACCTGCAAATACACCACATCGAACGCAGCATAAGCTCCTCCACTCGTGCCCTACCTCTCCTCCATCCTGCAAAACGCATGCAACAAAAAAAACAAGAGTGTGGCTTTCGACCTGCATCATTTCTCAACCTGCCGTGAGCCCTCTGTCCGTCGTCCAGCTAGGAGCTCGACCGTCCGACCTGCACAAAGAATAAAAACAAAACGCACATCATAACAAAATTTCATTGTATATGCGTTTGGTTTGATCGATTTTGATAAAACTTTGGCTATTCGTTTTAATTTTTCAGATTTTAGTCGTAGATTTTAGTTAGGTCGTAATTTTAATTTCGGTTTTAATTTGGTTAGGATTTGATTTTACTTTAAAAAAGGGGTTTAGTTTAGTTCGGATTTATTGAATAAAGTTTTAGTTAGGGTGTATGTTTTATTTAGTTTAGATTTGAATTTTGGTTCGACTTTTAGTTTAGTTTAAACTTTGTTTCAATTTGTTTAGTTTTAAATTTTAGATTTAGATTTTTTTGTTTTAGTTAGTTTAGATATTAGATTTAGATTTAGATTATCTTTGTTTAGTTTTAGATTTAGGATTTTCGATTTAGATTTTAATTTTGATTTTTTAGAGTTAGTTTAAATTTTGATTTAGGGATTTAAGATAAAAAATATAAAATTTCAAAATTTCAAAATTCTAAAAAAAATCTAGAAAATACAAAAAAATTTCGAATTTTCTATAGTCAAATGTGTTGAAATTTTTATATCTAAAGTTTTGACTATAGAAACATTTTCTGGATCAAAATTAATTGAAGCATCATAAATCTGGAAATATTGCAAATCTCGGGCATTTTCATCTTGTGATAATATTGCTATGGGTTTAAGATATTTTAATGCATGGTTGTGGTGTTTTTCAATTATATATCATTGTGATCAATCGTGTTTAAATAAGCAGCAGTTAATCGTCACTTACTTGTTTATAATTGCATAACGAGATCTTGTTTGACTCCACAAGGCACTGGTCTTAAACGTGAAATCTAATTTAGATCTGTGGAATCTCGTTCATTTTATCAAGTATTTGATGTCTTAGCTGTGTCTCCTGGATTCTTCATCCTCATTTCTAATAGGGTCTACCTCCCTTAGCTTTCAAGGACACAGCTTAAATAGAGAAATTGGGGATAAAGGTGACAGCCCCCAATCTAAGCCGTTGTCGCAGTGCCTGGACAATCTGTGCGACAACACACAGAAAGAAGGGATCAACTATGAGGAAACCTTCGCCCCTATAGCTCGGTACACTTCAATCAGATTTGTCATCTCTCTAGCAGCAGATGGGATGGGAGATTCACCAGATGGATGTCAAGACAGCGTTCTTGAATGGGGTGACAGAAGAGGAAGTGTACATAGAACAGCGAGAGGGCTTTGAGACACACGAGCAGAAGACTCATGTGTGCAGGCTTAAGAAAGCCTTGTACGATCTATAATAAGCCCCTAGAGCATGGTATGGGCGAATTGATAGCTGTTTGCAGAAGATGGGATTTGTCAAGAGTGACGCAAATCCCAATCTCTATTTACTTGAGAGTAGGGGATGAGCCGTTAATCCTGGTTTTATATGTAGATGATCTATTTCTTACTGGATCATCTAAGCTCATCAAGGACTGCAAGGAAAAACTGGCTACCGAATTCGACATGAAGGATCTAGGGCAGATGCACTATTTTCTTGGTTTGGAAGTCTCACAGCAAAAGGGAGAAATCTTCCTAGGGCAAGGAAAATACACTATAGAGATCCTGAAGAGGTTTCAGATGGAAGACTATAGACCCATGGCTACGCCAATGATTACAAACTAGAAGAAGATGGATACAACAGAGGATGATGAGGCTGATCCCACCTTGTATAGGCAGCTCATCGGATCATTGATGTATCTGGTCAACACTAGACCAAACATCTGTTATGCAGTGAATACCCTCAGTTAGTTCATGGTAGAACCAAGGAGGGCTCACCGAGTAGCAACCAAACATGTTCTCAGATACTTGAAGAGGACAGTGGATTATGGGTTGAAGTACACCAAGGGAAATGAGGTCCAGTTGAGTGGGTTTACAGATGCAGATTGGGCTGGAAGCACAGTGGATCGGAAAAGTACTAGTGGGTATTGTTTCAGCCTCGGATCAAGAATGACTTCTTGGTGCAGTAGGAAACAGAAGTTTGTCGCGCTAAGCTTAGCCAAGGCAGAGTATATGGCAGCGAGCACAGCTTCGAGCGAGGCCAAATGGCTTCGTAAATTGCTCTTGAACTTACTCAAGAAGAGGATGGAACCGACCAGAATTATGTGTGATAATCAGAAATGCATCAAGCTCTCTGAGAATCCTATGTTTCATGACCGGTCGAAACACATTGACATTCAATGCCATTTCATCAGAGACTATGTCCAACGGGAAGCCATGCAGTTGAGGTACACTCCTACAGGAGAACAGGTGGCAGATATCCTCACTAAGGCTCTGAGCAAGATTAAGTTTACTTACTTCAGAGAAAATATGGGGATGGTTGAGAACCCTTCCCTGCAAAGGAATGGGTGGTCTACAAAGACAGAGGGAGCTACAGTACGGATGAGGCAGTGGAAGAGACAGTGTCACAGGCAGCAGTACAGAGGGCAGCAACCAAGACATCAGCAGCGCAGCAAATGCTTTAGAATCAAAGCAGTACAGTTGGTACCTTGCTTGAACACTTTCCTCGCTAAGAGGGAGTGTTGATTTTTATAGCATCGGAAAGTGTTCCAGGTCTCAAATTTTGAGGAGAGACTTGGACAACAATATTCCAGAGAACCCAGAAATCGTTTGTGGAAATTCCACTCGGATTTTGATGTATTAAAATAATTAATTATATTAATGTGATCCCTAAGTCTAAACTTAGGGAAATTAAATAATTGAAGGGTATTAATAAAGTAGACTGTGAATCTTCTAGAAAATGAAGATCAAGTCATCTTTTAATTTGAGCCATCGATTAAAGATATAATCTAGGCCGTTGATTCATCAGCGAGAAGACTATAAGAGAAGGCTTGAGGGTCATTTAGAAATCAAGCCAGCAACATTCTCAGTACGCGAAGGAAATTGATTCTGGAGTAAGATAATTCGATTTCAGTGGGTGAGTTTGTAGAGGCAAGGTTGCAAAGACAAAAGGAGGGGGGAGAAGTCAGCAGAGACAGAGAAGAAGAAGGCAGAGGACGAAGGGGAGGCAGCCCTGAGCAGCATCACTAGCCCTCCACGTAGACTTACACAGTCCAGGCTGGGACTGCGCAGAGAGGCTATGCAGACTGACGCAGAGGGTGCAGGAGGTCATCCCATGTGTTGGGAATATTTCCGAAGTGTCCGGAAAATTCACATCAGGTGTATGCTATTTAATTTTGATCGTCAGGAATTCTGTAAACAATCTTTTCACTATTGAAGATAAATACAAACCCTCATTTGTTGCACCGGTTTTCGCACATTGGGTTTTTCCGGGGACAAATGTCCAAAAATAACTGTGTTCATGTGGTTGTTTCTATTGTGCTATATGTGTTATTTCCGTTCTTCTACTTTTGATTAAAGTGAAGTATTGCAGTTGTGTTTATTTCAAAATTTATTGAAGCATTTGCAAATAACTTATCAAATAAGTAAGCGAAATAAATCAATCACTGCAGTAATAATTTTCAGATTGAAAATTTCACACGGTGTAGTTGCCAACTTGATGCAATCCGACAATTATTAAAAGCGTTCATTAACCATTTGACATCAATGACTAGTGTTTTTAGTCAAAGTAAAACCCAATCAACTCCATGGGTTGACATCAATGACAACACCATCCAACAAGCCAAGCCCAAATCAACACTAATCAAACTCAGCTTGTTATAGTCGTGGAGATTAGTGGCAGGTTTAAGGGTCTACAATACTCTAGGAAGAACAATGACCAAGCCCAAGCAAGCTCTAGCTCGGTAAATCCATTTCAAGTGAAGAACACTTCCCAAGGGCCACCTCAACGTAAACCAAAACCCAAGCCTAGAAATTATTAAATCGAGTTGGTTGTGGACGCAGGTAATGATGTTCCTAAACTCACTAGGCAGATCCGCAAATTAACAAGGCTTTAGGTCTCGATGATGAGCATAATGATCTTCCTATTATATCATGAAACATGAAAATTTGACAAAGGGAACGGGCATCATGAGCCATTCTTATTATCCCTAGTGCTCGATAGACTTATACTTCACAAATGTATGCTTGACTTAGAAGCTTCCACTAATGTCATGCCATTAAAAGTCATGCATCAGTTTGAATTGGACATCACTAGGCCATATAAGAATGTGTGTGGTTTTGATTTAGGTCAATCCTTATTTATGGTCTTATCAAAGATCTTAAGGTTTCCTTAGTTGCTAACAAAGACATTTAGGAGCTAATGGATGTTGTTGTCATTGATGTACCTAATGTTTGGGGAATGTTGCTATCAAGGAATGGAGTGCCTCGGTTGGTGTGAAATTACAAGTGGATTTATCGTATACCACCATTGACAACCCTGATGGGACCCCATTTGTTCTCTATAGAAAACCCCAACTCCCAAACCATATGGAGGTTATTGACCGCTTTCCATTTCCAAATCATCAGCATGGGACCATGAGACAAAACCATTCGAGCAAGTTGTCTAAGCTAGCCAGGCCTCCCCTTCTGAGGGAGTCTGCCATATCATAAGATCAAACACAAGTTTGACTATTCCTAAGAAGCAATGGGTCCAAAAACCAAAGAAATATTTCCAAATAGGAGAGCTTGTCCTGGTTGACAAGGACCTCGCCCCCATCAAGATCCATGAGAAAGTAGGTGTAGGATACTTTTACATTGTCGGGCTTGATGGTGAACTATCCATGGGAAAGTGGGTGTAGGATACTTTTACATTCCTAGGCTTGATGGTGAACTATCCATGGGAAAGTGGGTGTAGGATACTTTTTCATTGCCATGCCTAACGATGAACTTTTACCTTCACCAATGAAAGGGAGCCACCTCACCTCATTCATGGGAGATTGACATTCACATGCTAGGCATGGTAGTGTGGGTGCATTGCATCTTCCTTTAGCATGCTAATATCACTCATCTCATGCTCTCATGTAGATTAGGATGCATTTTTATTAGACATTGCATTTAGATTAGACTTTACTTTTTGTATGGATTCATTACTTTTATATCAAACATGGTCAATACCCTACACCCAGTGCACATGCTCCCAAACAAGTTTGTTGCAATGCGCAAGTTACAGGCCTATGGTCCTAGGAGATTGTTGGAGTTCTCATGAACTCCCTGTTTGAGTACATGGATCATGCACTCTATGCTGAGCTCATGTCCCAATTGGAGCCAAATGTTACCCACCAAAAGTGGATGACCCCATAGGAGAATTTTTTCTCCTATCATCTCTTCCAGTCGACTAGCCAACCCCTGACAGCCACTAGTAGCCGATGACGATCTGTGAAAATTTCAAGACTAAAATCCTATTACAGCAACTGGTATTAATTCTTCTAACTAAAAAATTAATTATTTAGTCTATTGCTATGGCAATATCGAATTAAACACACTACAACCTTCACAAATAAATACTGCGGAAATAATAGTGCTGGAAACTGAGAAAATACTAGCACATACACCCATATAAATGACACCATTATTTTTGGACATGTGTCCCTGAAAAAACCCATCTTGGGAAAATCAGTGTAGTAGCCAAGGGTTTTATTATTATGCAGCAGCGAGAGAATTTTTTAGTACAACTGGATGATGAAATCAGGCAATCCTACAGAGAAAAATACTAGCAAAATTCTTGTGAGGAATTTTCCTCACCCCACAGTCAAATCCGGGCACATGTATAAAAGACCCATCTAGGCAAGATGTACCATGTAAAAGAAATTATTTTGAGTCTCGGAAGTCAAAATAAGCCTCCAAGCAAAAGTCAACCCTACCAAAGACAAGTCAATGTAGAGAGGGTTATTCGACCTCCACAAATGAGTATAAATAGAAGTTACTAGACCTCATTTGCACACCAATTTGATCTGCAATAAGAAGAGTTCAATACCAAGCAAGAAGAGGAGTGAAGAAGGCTATAAGTCAAGGAAGAAGACCATGTGAAATAAGGAGACCTTATTTCTATCTATTTTTGTCCACACATGCGAGGATTAGGGTTTTTGCAAGTCAAAAATTGTAGGTTCGAGTTGCAGGAGGCCGAAGATTGCATATCCAAGGTCAAGGAGGGTCAAAACTCAGTTTTGACCTAGCTTGACTCTAATTGACTTTGTAGGCATTGAAAGATCTCTTGGAAGGTTGGCACGTGCCAGAAAGAAGGGCTTCTACTGTTCCAAGGAACTAAAGTTGCAGATCTAAAGTACAGTGTCGAAATTCTAAAGTGAAGCAGATTTGAAGTGGTTTGACCATTGTTGACTTGGTCAAACTTTGACATGTTTGACTTTGAGATCCTTGAAGGGCTAACTTGGTCCTTGGAGGAGGACTTGGTCCTGGGTTTTGGGTCTTTGTTTTCTCATTTCAAACGGATTTTATAAGAAGAGGAGATTATTTCTGGGTTCTCCCCTTGGAGGGGTTTTTCCCTGTCTTGGAGCCTACTTCTTGTGTCAAATGTCTTTATTGTTTTTCTCTTGATAATTGTTTGATGAAAAGATCTAATAAAGAAACATAAGCAGATAACTAAAGTTGACAAGCAATTATTAAGGTTAAGGAGAATTTGAATTAATAGTTGCCCTACCACATTCTCTAACAAAAGGACATGTCACTTCCCCTTAGGGATTGGAAACACCTAATCGAGTGGTCTATTAGCCACTCCTATTTGGGGAGATAACACCATTGTGAGTTCAAAGCCTTAATTTTGTAAGGGAAACCTTATTTGAAGTGTCAAATTGCCCATTTCTTTCAAGCTTGATTCATTTAGAACTAAGGGCCAACCCTTATGAGGTGATTTTAGAGGGCTTCTACTCACATCTTGGCACCAAGAAACCTCAACGATGTGAAAATTTCGTTACCCGGAATCGTACTGCAGCAGCTAATAATATTTCTTCTATTTGTTAAATTAATTAAACAAATTATTTGTTGTCTTCTACGGCAAATATCGAAACATATACACTGCAGCGTTCACAAAACAAATGTTGTGGAAGAAAAATAAACATTGAAAGAATAGATGCACACACAAAAAATACACCGTTATTTTTGGATTAAGTCCTCGGAAAAACCCAACTCGAGAAAATCGGTGCAGCAATTGACAGTTTGATTGTTATGCAGTAGTAAATCTGAGTACAATCTATGGTTGCTTAATCTAGCAAATCAAAACAAAGAAATGGTTGGCAGTAAAACTAGTGAGAATTTTTCTCACTTCCAAAGGCGATCAGACACTGACCTCAACTCGATTTGAGTTGCTCCTTACTCCCTCTACGAAGTCACTGTGTCAGCCTACGCAGTATTGTGTCCCACAAGCTTGCAGCTGCTTCTCCTCTTGTTGTCTCTCATATTGCTCTCTAAAAGATGATCTCCTTCACCTCTGGAACTTTTGCCCAACTTCCAGCTCAGAAAATCTCCTGCTCCCCAGCAAAAACAGAATCACCCACTGAAGCTTTGCACTGCCTCTGTGTGCGCTGCCTCACTGTGGCACTCACTGCCTCCCTGCAACGCACTCACCGGAACTGGAAAAGCTTCCTCCGACCTTATTATCTCTGCCCCTCTCTCACTACTTCGAGCTCAATAGCTCTCTCTTTGGAAACAAAACGTTGCTACTCTAGAAATCGATCTTCCAGTGAAATCGAACTGTTGAAGCATGTTCTCCAAGCGCCATCGAGTTTCTTCTTGTAATCTTCTGTTGAGACTTCAACGGCCACGATTAAAACTTAATCGATGGCTAAGATTAACTAGAAATCAATCCAAGTCTTTTTCTAGAAGATTGTCACCATGACTTAATTAATTCCTTTTAATTAATCATATTTCCTAAGTTTACACTTACGAAATATTAAAAACTCACTAATTAATTTAATTAAGTCGTCTCTAGGTGGAATTTCCAGAAACAATTTCTGGGTATTGGAGAATACATGTATTCTAACCTCCCTGTGAAATCTCGAGGCTAGAACACATCCAATGCTACAAAAACTAACACTCCCTCTTAGCAAGGAAAGTGTTATAGTACTACAACAGTTGTTGTAATACACTGCCTCTGCATCATTTCCTATTATGTTGCTGATGTCTGGCTACTGCTCTCCACCAACTACTGCGCAACTCTGATATGCGTTGCATTTGTGTTGCTACTGACCCTGCTGAACTGTTGGTAACTACTGCAACTTTGTTGTTGCTGCTACTACAACATCTGCAACTCCCTCTCATCTGTGGTTGTTGCAACTACATCATTTGCAACTGAGAATTATCCAACACACTGAAACAATTATGGTCAGTGTCATGCATCTGTCACCCGAGCCCTGACTGCTCCTAGTCTCTGCATTGTCACTGAAGCCTCTGTGTTGTTGTTGACTCTGCACTTTGCCAACTCTACACTGCGTTGCTCAGTATCTGACTGCTACTAGCTATTGCATTTGTCACTTTGGCATCTGACTGCATCAATTGCCAATTGTCCATCCTACTACTACATGCTATTGGCTCCCGTAGCAAGGTTCTGATTCAAGAGGTTGACCTCCTCAAGAATAATTCCCATCCTGTAGCACTCTGGGGCTACAAAACCAAGTCACCCCACCTCACGCCTGGAGGTATTTCCGCTATCATGGCAAAATCTTCCTCCAATCTAGAGGACAGCCTATCAATCTCCACAGATGTAGCTTGTTGGTCTTGCTTCTCCTCTTTGTCCTTCTTTCTGAGAGGACACTGAGTGTTGCAGTGGCCTGGCTCGCCACACCTGAAGCACTTGACCTTAGAAAGGTCCTTTTTCTTCCTGTGCTACTCTTGCTGCCCCTTTGATGCGAGGGCCACATTCTCCTCTTCCTTCACCGCTTTTGTCGCACTGTTTTTGTTGCCACTGATGGTGCTCTTCACCAAAACTCACCTCATCTCCTCCTCCTACAGATCAACCCAAACATTGTCCCACTCTGGCAACTTGTCTCTACCCAGAATACTCTGGACAAAGACCTACCAGTCCTCAGAAACATTGTTGAGAGCTAACCGCACCAATTATGTAGGTTGGGGCGCTGACCCTACAATTGACAGTTGATCTCGGACCTCTTGAAGTCTGGTGAGGAAGGGGTCTATGCGCTCCCCCTTCTGCATACGGATACACCTCAGCTTCGCCTCCAAATACTTCTTCCGCTGCTTGGAAGATCTATGGTACAGCGTGGCAAGAGCGTACCACATCTGCTTGGCGGTGTCCTTTCCAGCTATGTTTGATACCACATGATCTTGAACCCCGTCGAGAATCAGTCTCTTCGCCTTCGCCATCTCCTTCTTGGGTACAGCTACCACGTTATCGATGGGTACAACTACCACGTTATCAATATATGCCTTGAGATCATATTCACCTAGAAGACAGGTAATCCTTGCCTTCCAGATTACATAGTTGGATGCTCCGTCCAACCGATCTCTAAGCCCTGTTGATGCCATCTTTGCAAATAAGTCGAAATCCTCCTCTTCTCCTCTCCGCAGCTAAAGCTAGGCTCTACGCACTCCCTACTAGAGTGGGCAAATCTACTCACAATGACTGCTGCTCTGCAGTGAGAAATCAAACTTTTGAACTAGAAGTCCCCTGAGAAAAGATTTCCCTCAGTGTGTGCTCATTCTTCCTCCTAACGCTATTGTGCACTAGCAACTGCTGCAAATATTGCGTCGCAGCTGGAGATCTGCTTTGCAAGGAAAAATATCGTTGCTCCCTCTGCCTCTGGTAATCTCCGATCTGGAAAATATAATTTCTCTGTCGCTCTCTCAGAGAAATGGATTCTTCCTCAAAAAATTGACCCTCCTAGCCAAAGGGACTGCGTTGCCTCTAGGGTTTCGAGCAGCTGCTTATGCACTGCTACGAAGCTCCTCTTCCTTTCAGCAACTGAGCTCTCCGGCTTTCTATCTGTGCTTTGGTACCATGTGAAAATTTTGTTACTGGAATCCTACTACAACAACTGATAATATTTCTTCTATTTGTTAAATTAATTAAACAAATTATTTGTTGTTTCCAATAGGAAAATATCGAAACATATACACTGCAGCCTTCACAAAACAAATACTGCAAAAGAAAAATAAACACTGAAAGAATAGATGCACACACAAAATATATTGTTTTTTTAACTAAGTCCCCTAAAAAACCCAACTCGGGAAAACCGATACCGCAGCTGAGGGTTTGATTATTATGCAGTAGTAAATCTGAGTACAATCTATGGTTGCTTAATCTAACAAACCAAAACAGAGAAATGACTTCCAGTAAAACTAGTGAGAAATTTTCTTACTTCCACAAGAGATCTGACATTGAACTCAGCTCGATTTGAACTACTCCTTGCTCCCTCTACGCAGTGATTGCGTTAGCCTACTCAAGACTGTGTCCCACAAGTTTGGAACTGCCTCTCCTCTTGTTGTCTCTGCAGCTATTGTCTGGAAGACTGATCTCCTTCACCTATGGACCCTCTGCCCAGCTTCCAACTCAGAAAATCTCCTGCTCCCCGGCAAAAATGGAATAACCCACTAAAGCTTTGCGCTCCCTCACTGTGGCACTCATTGCTCTCTGCAATGCACTCATTAGAAAATCTCTTGCTCCCCAGCAAAAACGGAATAACCCACTAAAGCTTTGCGCTCCCTCACTGTGGCACTCATTGCTCTCTACAATGCACTCATTGGAACTGGAAAATCTTCCTTCGACCTTACTATCTCTGCCCCTCTCTCACTGCTTCGAACTCACTAACTCTCTCTCCGGAAACAAAATGTTGCTGGAAATCGATCTGCTAGTGAAATCGAACTATTGAAGTGTGTTCTCCAACGCCCATCGAGTTTCTTCTTATAATCTTTCATTGAGACTTCAACGGCCACGATTAATACTTAATCGATGGCTAAGATTAACAAGAAATCGATTCAAGTCTTTTTCTAGAAGATTCTCACCATGACTTAATTAATTCATTTTAATTAATCATATTTCTTAACTTTACACTTAGGAAATATTAAAAATTGACTAATTAATTTAATTAAGTCGTCTCTAGGTGGAATTTCCAGAAACGATTTATGGGTATTGGAGAATACATGTATTCTAACCTCTCTGCCAAATCTCGAGGCTAGAACACATCTGATGCTACAAAAACTAACAAACACTAGCTCTAGAAGGGCGCACGCATGCATGACATCATCATTATCTCTCTTACAGCTCACACATGTGAGTAAGAGTTATGTTTTACCATTGGCTACTAGGTCATCTTGTGACCTAGCTTGTGATTAGCACATTATTTTATGATTTTGGGGGCCAGTATGCCAAAATAGGCCTTATGAATCCACATATAAATAGAGAAGAGATCATTTGTATCAAATCATCATCACAACATTAGAATTTTGGCCTCTCTAGTGAATTCGGCCTTCTTGTGGAGAATTCAGATCTATGAATGCATTTTGACATTTGGAGCTAAATCGTTTGCCTTCTTTGGAGCTATGCTTTGGATCAACGGACAGAATCTTTTGCATGTTATCTTGTAAGTGTACCTATTGTTGAATATTTATCTTTCATGATGTCTAATGTATGGAATAATGTTGAATCTAGGTCTTGCTATTGTAACCTAATTTATTGAAAATTTATTAAATGCTATCTAGATGATCTATTGCATGCATTACTCATACGTAACATGTGAATTAATGTCCTAGTGGGAAACTTTAACTAGCTCTCCCATGAAAATTCCATTATCCATTGCACAGATAATTACTTGAGTTTTGGTGCTAGGGCATCAAGATTTCAGCCTCCTTAGAAACTTTTTGGCTGATCTATCACATCATAGACTCCATATTCCCAAGGAACAAGGCACTACCCTGTTTTGTTGGCGATCAATCCTATATCTCATCCATAAATTATCTCTCTAATTCAGCCCCTTTAAGGTCAAGCTTCCTAACTAGGGCTTGGTGTGAATCCCTAGGCAAAGAGTATTTTTGGCACTGAACAGCCTAAACATCAAGAGGAGGGTATTTGCCACAAAATCTCTTCTTTTGGTGGGCACCCACTTCAATCTTTTCCATAAATTCCTTTGCCTTAATTGTTAGCCTTGTGTAAAACCCTAGTCTAGTCCTGCTTCAACTTAGGGGCTTGTTTGAGGGTTTCATGTGCCTTGATCTTGTTGATATACATTGTTGGAAACCCTTTCTCCTTCCCTTGACCTTTGACCATCCAACACTCAACTTACCAATCAAGCCCTAGTTCTTGTGCATCATCTTATAGGTCTCTATAAAGAAAGCGAATTGCCTCCTATTAGAGCCTTGAGCCTAAAATGTGTCTTTCTAGTAGAAAGTCTTATTGTGTCACCTTGTACCCTAACCTTAGAATATCCATTAGGTGACCTTCTCACATACCAAGACTCCTTCCATCGTTGAAAATCCATAAAGAGCAGGGGGTTTTGGCTGTGGTGACATGGGCCATCACTCAATTGCTGTCACTTGCTCTAATGTTAGCCTTGTAGGGCACCCCTCTCCAAGGCCGGACAGATTTTGCAGCAAAAGGTCTGACAATAGAAATTACGAAGTATCAAACTTGAAAGAGGGAAACAAGTATTGGAAGGAACACAAATTATTATATGTGCATGGCCAGATGTTTGAAATTGAAACTATGACTAGACAACACCACTGATATGAAAGAACGTGACACTTTAATCATGAGGCTTCAATGCTGAAGTCCACCATCTACCAAGAAGGTTGAAAAAATGACTATTATAACTAGTATAAGAATAAGTTGATATTTGAATGACATCCATTGAAACTTTCACTGAAATTTAACCCTCACAAAGAAGCCACTTTCAGAAGCAACGGGACTGGACCACATAAAACTTCAATCCACAATCTTTATTCTTAATCATGACATGATTCATCTAAACAGAAGTTAAAAGACACCTACCATTCAACTTCATTACTTCACCAGCAAGAGGAAGTGTATCTACAAAAACCCAATCAGAAGGCATTTCGACTGAACAGCGGTTAAACTCCTTCACAAGAAATCGTGCATCAAAGCGGCGACCATTGTGAGCCACCCAAATAACAGGACCACCAGCTTTCTGTCGACTCTTTATATAACGGATTAAAATAGGAGCAAGGTCTTTCCACCTATTTGAGAAAAATCATTTATGTATCAGATTTATTACAGTAAATCCACAATGCAGATAGAAAACAATACTTACACTAATGCATACCAGAACTGAAATATGATGTGCTTCAACAATGTATTGGATTTAGCTAACTGGTTCTATGGCTAAGGTACAAATATGACTGGAAATACAGAATCACAAAGATTACATATGTTGTTCTTATGAGTTTATATCAAATGATATGAATGCTCACAGGCAACCAAAGAACCCTTGCCAATGAGATGTAAGCAAATATCCTGAAACTCACCAAAAACAAAATCCTTCTAATAGGTCGATTATCAGCAGAACATCAAGTTCATGTTTTATTCCGTCAGATTCATAGAGTAACATCTCAGGAACTAGAGTCCCAAATCCCATGGCTATAGTCTCAGGAACTAAAGTCCATGGGCACTTTAGGTGTCATCTATATTAGAGCACAATAATAAACTATGTTAACGATGCAATTGCATCCGTCACTGTTGTGTGCCTGTATCCAAATGGCATTGATGCTGCAACTATAGAAAGAACTAAAACTAAAAACAAGGTGTCAACAATATTAGAGCATCAAAACTATGTTAACAATGTGATTGCATCCCTAATTGTTTTGTACCTCTATCCAAAGGGATTGCACTACTACTGCAACTATAGGAAGAGCTAAAACTAGCAAGAACTAAACAACGAAAACACAAAAGATTAGGGCACCTGCACACCCAAGTGGGATGCACCTGCATATCTATATAGCATGGAGGAAGAGCTATCAAATTCAGCTCTTAAAGATATGGCCCCAAGGCTTCAATGACCGACCCATATCCTCCTGATTCACAGGCCAATGTTTACATGTGTTCTTTCACAGGAAAACCTCTTTATAAAAGACTATGGCAAGCTCTTCCCAAATTCATATGCTGAAAAATATGGCTGGCTCAAAACAAAGCAATCTTTCAAGAAACCTGCCCTCATCCCACAGTTGTAGAAGCAAGGGCCATCTCCCTACTAACAGAACACCTCAACAAGGAGTCCCAAAATATCACACCCTTGAGATCTAAATTGTTTAGAAGAAAGCAGGCTTTCCCAATTCCATATAAAGACTCTCGTCCCTAGCCCCTCTTCTCCCAGCAGCACATGGAGGCTGGGAACTAAAAATCCCCCCTGCAGAGTTTGATCAGTTAACAAAATCTCAGCAATAGTATGTTTTCTGTTTCAACGGGGCCTTAAAGCGCAATCTAGAGATGGTAGGTTCCAACAAGGTATTAGAAAACCCCAGAGGAATTGAACGATTAGCGTTCTCTTGGAGCCTAGGCAAAGCCACAAACACTCAAGCTGAGGCGTATGCAGTGTTACAAGGAATCAAACAAGCAGTTGCCCTGAGAACCTGTCAACTAATTATTGTGGGAGATTCATCCCTTACCATTAAGCATATACACTCAGGCAGCTTCCCTTCAAACTTCGGACTCAGTTTGATTTTGAAAGGACTCACCAAGCCTGCTAAGTCCTACAACAAAACAATCATAGGGCTGATGCTCTAGCAAATGAAGTAGGAAGATACAATTCAAATTAATGAGAGGGAGCTCGACGTCCCAATCCTTTAATGATGGTGCATATGACATTACTAAGAATCCATCACTTGGCAATCACCAGCAGTAGTCACAAGAACCACTTGGAAATCGCAAGCACACATCACCTGGCAGCGCAGTGGTCTCCCTGGACAGTTAGATGATGCTTCTGCGTACAAAACAATACATGGACTCACCTATTCCGTCCTCCCCTCACTCTACATGGCTTCACACATACCATATCCGATTACCTCAAGCAAGTACTACATTATGATGATTCCTCTACAGAAAAATTATCCCACTCGGTCAGCTTTCGTGGATGCCTTTCTCTCAATTTGCTCTGTGAATTCAGAGGAGACAGGCAGTTTAGATTGGATGCTCCTATTTTCCGGCTCATCCCTCCAGACAACTTCTGCATTGGGAAAAAGCTTCGGAAAGTTTATTTGCAGGATCAGCATGGTACATGGAGCAAGGCAATGTACAACTAGGACAGCAACGCAAGGCCAGGCAAGCAGAAAGAAGACAGTGCACTGTTCATCCACTAAAATCTCTAATCTCCAGGATAGTACGGTTCATCTCCATCAGCAGTACTCTCAGCATACTCTCAGCAGGCAACTCAGTGGTCCTCCACCATGGATACAGAAGAGAGATAGCAGCTCCAAAGGATGGAAGATGAAATCAGTTCACTCAAGGGCTAAATTGAGGAACTGAAACTCTCTGGTCAGCACGGCACTCAAGCTCGTTCCTCTTCTGCCCAATCTGTATGCTCTCCCCTTCTCACTATACCTGGTCTAAATGCAGAAGCTCCTACTCAGGAGCCTGTTCCACCTCCAGATCTCAATAATAACCCTGTTTCTCTTTAGCGTCTGTGTATGTAGAGACAAGTTTTATTTTGGGTGTACACTACAAATTGCTCACGACCAGGATACCAATACATGCAGTAATTTTGTTGATATACTGCAGAAAGGAATCAGGATAGGCATTTAGATATTAGTACTGTCAGATGATTTCAGACAGGATTACAAAATTTGGAATTTTACTACACCCCAGATGCAGATTGTTCTTAATATAAATATTCTTGGTTACAGTTAAAAATAAATAAATAAATCTGTTGTAATAAGCAATTCTCAGATCTCTTATAAGTTGGGAGTAATGCCCCAAAGGCTGGAAAATTATTTCCGTCGAAGTACAATTGTTTAGTGTTTATTTTAATGGGCTTCTTGTGTATTCAGTTGGACAGAAATGAAATATATACTACTATAATTTAAAGTCCAGATTCAGCCTGTTACCCCTCATGTTGTATGAGGCCCTAATCCACATTTAAGGCCCTGCCAAGCAGGCTGCATAAAGAGGTTGTCGGCTTGATTGCTATCTGTTGTTACTCTTGAAGCCTTTTTCTTCATTATGGAACATCATTTGAGGCACTACACATATTTGAAGGCATAGTAGCACATGTGGCTTGCTGTTACCCTACGGAGCTTTTTCTACATAGTATCATGCATATTTGTTTGCTTGAGGGGACATTTCACACCTCCCTATGCATCGGCACATATGTGGAGGCATGCCACATCAACAAGAGCTAGAGTTGGATGAGCACCTTGCAACCTTGGCTTGTATATGAGGTCATGTGATGTGATGCATGGGTTTAGAGCCTTGGCTGATGGAGCACTGATCTTACAGATGGATGGTTTAACACTAAGGGGTTCCAAGGTGATTTAGCACACGTTTTACTTGTGTTGCACATTTTCCTAAAACACTTGACCTTTGACCCATGGTGTTGAGGTGGTTTGATGGCTTTAACATGAGGATTCAAGTTGTGGCTCGTGGTTTTGATTGTTTTGGGTTATTTTGAAGCATTCCAGCTCCCATGGCACATATCTCTAGAGTGCTCACCTTGGGAGGTGCATTGGTTTGTTGGGAAGATGAGATATATGCATTTATTGAGGAGCACACCATCATGCATGTCCCTAGAGAACCTACCTTCCTTTGAGACCTCTTGGAGGTGGATTGAGTCAAAGACACATGGATTTAGGTCCTGATGCACATTCTTTGAGGGCCTCCTAGTTTTAAAGGGGTAGTTCTAACTATCATTGCCCACATTTGCAAGTTTATCTATGAGATCCACATACTGAGGTGGTAGTTGTCTTGGTTAATAAAGCAACATAACTACTCTTACTATTTTTCGCATGATTTTGGTATCTCAAGGTTGATTGAACTCTCTCACATAGTTGAGTGTTTCCTTAAGCATTCCATCTTGGCACACTTATGGAAGCATAATTACCATTTACACATTTACCAAAGGTATCCACCTTTGGAGAACTATTTTAGTATTTTTGTGGTCCCAAAGCCTCCTTTATGCAATTCATGTGTGCAAACCTTCTAAGGATATTTTAATATTACATGATTTTGCCAAGCCTTTTCTGGAGAGCCCCTATTGGCATAGATTCTTACCCCTTCGAAAAATAGATTTTTTGATGAATATGGAATAAGAAATCTCAATGCAACATTTCGAAAAAAATTGCCCTCTCTATCATGTGCAAACTTAGTCTCCATTCATGCTAGTACTTGCCAACCATAGGGGGGTATCCCTGGTCTTGCATGTACAGTTTCCACTAAAATAGCATAGAAAAAACAGCATGCAATGGTTGTTTGACCAGCAATTGGTGGCAAAATGAGTTTATAAAAATTGTGTTTTAAATTGATCCAAGAGGATCTCTAAAACCAAGAAAATTTGATTATCTCAAATTTTGATGTAAATGCACTCATGTCGAGGAGCTTGTTGAGAACTTTCCAACAACACTTGAAAAAAGTCGAACGAACATTGTATGAAAAAACTAAGGCCTTCTAAAGTTTTGAAGAAACAGGGAAAAGGTTTGCAAGGTGTGAAACGAGGCAGCACGACAAGAGGACATGTGATTGTATGGACAATACAAACGCTCACATGGATGCTAACAAGTGGCATGACATATGGACCGATCCAGACATGACACGTGGCATGTTGATTGACAAGCAAGTTGATGTAGCATGTTGATTGTACAAGCGAGTTGATGTGGCATGTTGATTATACAAGTGAGTTGATGTGACATGTTGATTGTACAAGCGAGTTGATGTGGCACGTTGACGTGGCATCAATGTTTTAAAAAACGGAATCGGTCAGCTACCAGGCCGAGGTAATGACTCGGTAATGACTCGGAATCGGTAATGACTCGGTCGACTCGGTTTCAATGACTCGGTTTTTGTAAAAAATACATTAAATATTAATTTTTTTTGTACAAAAACATAAATTTAAATATTTTTATTCATGTTTCCAAACACATAGCATTACAATATAGACAAAAGACAACATTGATTTGTGATTAGGGCTCGCCCCTTTACATTTCATTGTCATATCATTGTTCAGGGCCCTGCTGCAAGCATAAAGAGTTTCAATATTTACAGTTGTGAGTCTTAAAGGAGATCAACAGCCCTCTCACATCTGAAAAGTGCCATAATTAAAGGTTTTGAATTCATAATTAATCACAAGACAAGGCCCAAAATAAGCAAAATTTACCTCACATTACTCACAAGAAGTTTGGAAAGTATTCTAACCCTTGTTCTTGCATATTTGTGGATTATCCTTGATTGACAGTGGGCTATAACAACTGATATTTTTTTTACAGTGGTATATTTGAAAGTCTGGTGCACTCTGTCATCACTAGTATTCACGGTTTGTCTTTCTATTTTCTAGCATCCGCATTTGACAGATTGCATATAGTGTCATCTCATTGTTGACTTGTAAGCAATCCTCAATTTACTTACATCATCTTTCTGTGTATTTGTCACTTTCTCTTATATTGGTAGAATTGAAGTAAAGAGATCCTTCACTCATTTTCTGAGTTGAAATTCAAAGATTTCAGTGGATCATCTCCAGTGCTATTCATTTCTTTGGAGGCTAATTTTGTTACCTTGCAGGAGAATCTATAATTTAAACTCCAATTCTCTTTTGAAGCAGAGGTTTACAAATTTTGTGAACCTAATTGACTGTCAGTTCATCCCTGTTGGAGGTAGTGAGCTAAATTGACCTTTTTTTACAAAGGTTTCACATCCATCGGCTGGCTGTTTTGGCTCGGCCTGGTTAACTCGGGCTCGGCCTGGTTGACCGGCTTGTTACCGAGTCGGCCGAGTCATTACAAAAACCGGCCGGCTCGGTAACAAACCGGCCAACCTAGCTGGTTTTGTGCCTGGTCGGACCGGCCAGCCTAATGGCTTGGTCGACCAAGCCTGGTCGGAGTTGAGCCGGCCGTTTTTTAAAACAGAGCGTGGCATCTAGGCAGTAACATGGCAGATCGATTATGCAATGACGTGGGCCAATCAAAAAAGTTGCCATGTCGTTGCCTCTAATTGGCCAGGAAGGTTCAATAAATGGTTGCAAAAACCCGATCAGGGAGTAGATCGAACACCCAACCTTCTCGACCCAAATTCAATGTATTACAAATATGCCAACCAACATTCATTATAAGGCTATGGAACAAAATTATATTTAAAGTTCATATGACTGCATGTGTTAAAATGGCATCGGCGAGGATCGATCTTATGACCTCTGCCGATAGTCCAAGCTATGTATGCCAATGGGCCAACAATATTTAAAGTCCAAATGTTATCCATTGTCAAAATTTGGAAGGCCTCGAGGTTGAACCTGCGACCTCCGCAGTAACAAACAGCAACCTTAATTATTTCACCACACCATAATCCTTGCAAAGGCCGCCAACAAATATATTGCTAAAGTTTCAAAACTTTCCTAGTTCCAAAATATCCTAACAATCCATGGCCTTGACCCCGAGACCTCAATTTTATAACTCTACGTTATCACCAATGCACAGGGAGGTCGACTGCAGTGTTGAAACACTGTATGTAGGACATGATTTTACGCAAAGTTTTAAGACCAAAGCCAAGCAATGAGAAGGTCGAAATCAAACTAGTGACATGTTGTTTACAACTCTGCATTTTACCAGTGCGTCAAGGAGGTGTGAGTTGTTGTATAGCTCGACACCAAGTCCTTCTGTGGTGCTACTTTTGTTATGTAATTTGACAGAAATGGGGCTTTTAATGCCATTTCTGAGTAGCCTAAGATTAGAAGTCAGGAATGGATCTCGAGATTTCTCCATTGTAAATTTTGCAGGTTTCCAATGTGCCAGAAAGTTGTTTGTTGACAAAGTGTGCAAACCAAGTTAATTTTGTTCCAAGACAATGAAGGTGGAGAATGGAAAACTAAGGCAATTGCAAACACTTTTCAAGCAAATCGAGAGCAAGAAGACCCTGAGATCGGTGCAACAATCTTCCTCGAGCTAGTGAAAAGATTATGTTGCAGGTTTGAGTTCCATACTGATGTAATAAAGTATATAAAATGCTTCGCATTATAATAATGAAGCGGTTGTGCGCTTGAGTGGGCCCAAATATGTAGCCCAAATTGGGTGAACTTGTTTATTAAGTTGTGCCTCTCTAACTTTCTTCTTGCTATTCATTTCTCAGTTCTAACTTTTAATTGCTTGTTAAGTTTTTGAGTTTATGATAAGTCAATTCACACTTATAAGTTTGGAAATTAGACAATGTAATTTTTAGATCAAGTTTGGTATCAAAGTCGACCTAATAGGATTTGCAAGTGTGTCTGACTGTTGAAAAGTGTAACTAGGTCGGTCTTCATGTTGACTATGTTATTACGAAAAGAAGAAGTCAAAATAATAAAATGTATTTGATTCATGGGTTTCATGAGCAAGATTTGTTATGTAGATGGACTTCTTCTTGATGTCCTTTAGGTTTTGTGTCCTCTAGATATAAAATGTAATTAAGTGTCATACATGCTCCAAGACCTTACTGGAAGTCTAGCTCATAACTGCCCTCAATCAACGATGAAAGACAAGCTATAATTACAGTGGAGGTTGCCCCATTAAATAATGAAGAAATCTCACTTCATGTCAGCCTATTCACAATGAGAAAGTCGGCCTATTACTCAGCTAGATGGTCGGCCTAAGAGCTGACACCGTCATGTATACATACCTAAAGCTGCGGATCATTTGGAAGCAAGTTTTTCGGTGAACACACAAGAACAAAGTTGTGGATAGGTCTGAAATGAATGCAGACAACCCAAAAGCAAATACACAACAGAGATAATAAAGGAATTGCGGATAAGTCTGTGTCTAAAGCACAACAGAGATAATATAGGAATTGCGGACATCACAGCAGAAATTGCGGACACCACGGCAGAGACCGTAAGGGAATTGCGGATACCTCAAAGGAGACAGCATATATATATGTAAGATAGTGTGGATACTACAGTAGAGGCAGTGTAAATATATATACACAAAGATAGTATTCAGTGTGGAAGACAGATAAAAGAGACAGTGATCATAAGAAGAAGCAGGAGTAATAGTGAGGAAGGTAAATCCTTGATTTACCTTCTCACAGTCCAAGCAAATCAAATAGAAGCATACACAAGATGAAGGTCAAGGTTCTGGAAGAAAATCTAGGTCTAGGGTCTAAGTCTGGATCATAGTACTTGTCATTAGAAGATCAATAAGAAGAATTCTTTGCAGGTTTTCCTCTCCAAGAGGGAGAGGTTTTGCCCTGGCTCTAGGAGCCTAATCTTTGTGTCTTGTGTTTTGATAATTGACTTGATGAAAGATTAACTTAACCTAAAGAAGAGAAGACATAAGTACATTCACAAGTAACTATCAAGAAGAGAATTTGTATTAACCTTAAGCCCTCCAAATTCTCAACACTAACAACCATGGGAAAAAAGTTAAAGCGAGGAAGACTTTAGGAGCTTGAAGAGATTGACCAATAGATTAAGGAAAAGAATTATGAATTGAGAAGGTTACTGCGGGTCTCGAAAGACGAAAAGCAAGAGCTACAAGACAGATTGTTGCTTCATGGCGAATTTATTTTGGGAATCATACAAGAGATACAACTTTAGCTACAAGCCACAGAAGAGACTTTGTCAAAGTTTCAGAGTAATGAAGGATTGAAAGGGAAAGGAGAGTCTACATATACTCCGACTAAGGTATGTAGTGTAAGTGATTCATGATGTTCTCTTTCTTCCCATCAAGATGTAGATGCTCCTTTTGGTCCATTTGAGAAGCATAATCGAGGTGTTGGTTTTAAATTGCTAACCAAGATGGTTTTTGAAGGAAAGGGCCTTGGTATCAATGGCCAAGGTATAACTAATCCCATAGAAGTTATGGAAAGAACTCGCTATGTAAGTTTGGGATCTGGAAAAGGAGAAGTTGAAGAATGCTTCAAGGTCATTGAAGCAAGAGATGCTTTAAGAGAAGAGCCTAAGCTATTACAAAAATCCCTTATCTAAAGCGATGGCACATCACTTCATGGGCATGATAAAGAATGCAAGGCATCTCCAAAGAGAGATGAACATTCCAAAGTAGGAGTGAAGACAGTTTCTCCTCATCAAACTTGCACTAAGCACACCCATAAAAGGTATGAGAAGCATGATTACTCCTGTTGCACATTTTTTGTCAAAGTTCCAAGGAAGCAGATGTACCCGTTTTTTCTTCAAAGGATCAGTCATCAAGCAGTTTATTGAGTCATTATAAACCCAGTCTGCAAGTTTGTAATTTAAATGATGCTAGTAAGACCATGAATGTATTGAACAAGTTAAAACCTAGGTAATCCTATTATTTTGGCGAGAGTTTCATCCTAGGAGGTTTTTTGTCTCACTGACTCATCCATGCTTCTAAACATGGATGGTCGGCAGAGTTTTTCCCTCCAACCTCACCCCAAAGCTAGGGTGGAATTCTTCATCAAAGTCTTAGGTGAGTCTTAGTGTTTTAGTCAAATCTTATGTAAAAGTTATTTGGGAATAATTTAAGCTAATTAGCTACATTACTTTATTACAGATCACTTGGTCTACTAGATCATATCGTGTCGCAGAATTGGGTATGTAATTTGAGGGTTAAGTCGAATGGGTACTCCCCCTTTGAGGATTGAATTCTATAAATCTAATGTAAAAATTATTTTAGTGCATGGTCACTCATACTTAGACACCATGGCTAAAATAATAGAGGGTGGAAAAATATTAAATCCTCTCAAGTGTCAATTAATTAATTTTTCTGGCAAAAATTAAATAAATCCTAAGCCAGAAAATTAATTAATTAAAGTCTAAATTAAGTGTCTTAGAGAAATTGAATTCTCCAAGTGGAAAAATTCTTGGGTATCAAAAGAATTAATTTTTGGAGCTCCTCCACTAAGGGAATATTGGATATTTCAAGAAAAACTGGACCCTTGGACCTTGGTGGTTAAGTCAAAGTCAATTTTTTGAAAAAATTGGCTCAAAATAACTAATTTTGAGCTAATAAAAATGAAATCAAATAATAGATTTGAAAATTCCTCAAAAATAAAAATTCGACAGCCAAGATTTAAAAATGATCAATTATTTTTCGACGGCCAAGATTATTTTGACAAGGATCAAGGAAACTAGTCGTTATTTTTCCACTTGGAGGATTTATCTATAAATTAGAGTCATTTGAGTCTCTAGCCATCTGAAATCTGGCTAAGAAATTGTTGTTGAAGCATTGATGTAATACTATTGTCCCGCTCACCTCCTCCTCTAAGGTCTCTACAAGTTGGAGGCTCGCCAATCGTCTCAATCTCCTGGGATAGTTGCTACAACATCACAGGGCCATTACTTTCCACCATGTGCGCAGAAAAGCGAGCATCATTGTTGATCTCCTAGCCAACAAAGGCGTGGATAGCCACACAATGTTGCATTACTTCGACTTCTCTCAAATTGAGTACAATCCCTTGTGTGAGGAATGCCAAATTCTCATCCAAAAGGATCATCCCTCCCTGGATGCGGGTGACATGATGCGCTCGTGCGAAACCGGTTCATCCCATGCACAGGCTGACGGAGTCCTGCACTGCCAGCTCTAATCTGATGCGAAACCTCCCCTCTGCAACCATTTACATGAGCTCCATGATGCACCTGAAAAACTGCCACACCCTGAATCACATGCCACCCCATGAGAACTTTCCCAACTTGTATTTGTGATCGTGTCATCAAATTGCACAGCATCTGCGCTTGTGCCACAGCTCTTCAAAAGGCGAGGTCTCTCTCCATTGTGTCATCCCCTTATTGCCCCTGTTGGCCTCCAGAGCCCTCTTCGCCCCCCTTGCCATTCTGCTAATGCCTCAGTCTCTCCGCGTGTTCCACCAGTTGTGCGCCATTCCTCTTACGCACCTCCATATTGGTGCCAAGCAGCTAGGTACCCACCCTGCTGCTCCCCTCAAGGTTGCGTGGTCCCCGTGGTGTTCCCCCTGGCTGTGCACCCCCCTCTAGATTTCCTCGCCTTTACAAATTCACCCTGTTGCACGCATTCAGAGGCAAGCTCCCTCGCTTCGCACCCCCCGCCCGCGAGCTCCCCTGTTGCACAGTTCACACTCGCGCACATCCCTGCTTCGCTTCTCTGTTAAGCGCTCCCCTGAAGAGCAAGTCACCATCAGTAGACCGGCCCCCACCTCTCTATCACTTCAACTCCCCATGGCTTCGCGCCAACGCCTAAAGACCATCAGGGGTAGCCAGAGAGGCACGTTATTGGGACGCTATTAGCGAGGCCAAGACAATCGTCTGGAATCCATCGAGGGCTCCTCTTCTAGCAGCCATGACAGGGAGGCACCTTAGCGCTATGAGAGCACCCCGGAGGAGACATCCCCAGCTCAGGAGCATTAGAAGGGCACAAGGGATCCCAGGAAATCCACGATCGCGAAACCAGCGCAACATACTCCATGCAAAACCGGGCCTCTCCCAGTACAAGAGGCCTCAGGGGAGGACACTGATGTGTGGATCATGGACTCGGAGGGTGTCTGGACACATGTTCCTGATGCTGAGTACCCGATCGCACCCATACTCTACGCAGCTGCCACAAAGCCGCCGCGCATGCCTTCTACTGAGGAGGAGGCCATAGCACAAGCATACGGATGCCGTATCGAGGAGGAGGACCCTGTATCCGATGATGATGAAGGAACACCTTGACTGCTCGGCTCTTGTTTTTTTTCTGTTATTTCAGTACATATTATAGATATTTTGCTTTTTCAGATGTCACGGCAACCCTTGTAATTTTTTACTGTATGATGCTATCTAAGGGTTGGTTTCCTCCCAGGAGGCAACCCCAAACCTGCGCTACACTGGGAGGAAACCAACCCCAAATTTGTGCTACACTAAAAGCATTGAAGGTTGGGATTGGATAAGCACTGCTGGGAGGAAACCAACCCCAAACCTGCGCTACACTAAAAGCAATGAAGGTTGGGATTGGATAAGCACTGCTTACCATATCAGCCCGTCGCATATGTAAATTTTATCTTTGAATTAATATAGTTTAGCCTAACTTACCCAAAAAAAAAATACTATTGTCCCGCTGGGAGCTTTTATTTCTATCATAATAAAGGCTTTGGGGTGCAATTCAAGGTGTTCAATGTTCGTTGATTTGTGGTATGTGCTTGCTACGAGCTTTCCTATGTTGTGCTGGTAAATGATAAAATGTGTTTTTCATTAGATGGGGATAAAGTCATCATGTTGTTAGCTTTGGGCTAATCTTTGAGGATTTGATTCACCATATGATTAACAAATTTTCTTGAGATATATGCATAGTGTTTGCAGGTACCCCAGTCCTTGGTCTCCAAGTTCACAAACTGTGGGCATGTGCTGACTTTGTTTGGATACCAAATATTTAGGTGGTGGATTTAAACTTCGCTAAGGCTATAGTGTGCATTGGGTTTCTCAAGTATTTTTAGCCATTTATCAAAGAAAATATCCATATAAAATTATTTCTCAAAATTTGTTTATAAACCCTTGTATATTTGTAAATTTTGTAAATAGATTTGTAATTTAAAATTACAAATTATTTTTGCTAATTGGGGTTTTGGGGTTTTTTAAATTTTGTATATATTTGGGGTTTTGGGTATTTTATCTCCATTTTTGCAGGTGAAATCAAGAGAAGAAGTTGAAGTAGAGCCAGATCTAGGCCCTTGAGGGCAAGATATAGTCTCTCAAATTTTTTTTGTAGGGCCAACTATTGAAAAATATGCAGCAAAATTCAGATCTCAAGCAAATAAATTTGAGGGTAGCAGCGGAACTTGTAGATTTGGTTTCTGTAGCAGCAAGACTTGTAGATTTGTTGGCTTTAATAGCAAAAGGGCCTTAATTATAAAAAATACACAAGAGGTGTTTATATCAATAAACATTTATTGATATGACATAAGATGATTGAATGATTACAATGAGGTCTCGCTTTTATACCTATGCAGGTACCTTTTCACGAATGGGCATGTCTTTTAGACATGCCTTTTCATTAACCTAATGACTATTTTACATAATCCCTATTTGATTAATTAGTAATTATATTTATTATATCTATTCTATTAATGACTATATTTATTACATTAGTTATGAATTAGGTTCATAACATTGCCGCCTTCTCGAAAAGCTTTGTCCTCAAAGCTTAACTTTTCGACAATTTCCTTCACTTGGGACTATCTGCTAGACATGTCATTCATCACTAGTACCTTGGCATGTATAATTCTTCAATAATGTTGTCTTGAACTGGGTTCTCCCTTTTTTTTTCTTTTTTTTCTAATTATAAACTTTTTGCCTTCCTTTAAATGGAACTTGAATATATATATATATATAGTATTTAACTCATTTATATGATTAATTTAACTTCCTTCTCTTTTTTGATAATGAACCTTTTCCTTTTATTTGAATTTGTACTTCTATATATATATATATATATATATATATATATATATATATTTTGAATTTAATTAAATTAATTAAATTATGAAACGAGTGGAACTTTTCACTTTCCTCCCATATAAAGTAAGGAACTGACTGCAATTCTGGAAGGTGCTCCTTTCTCATATTATAATCGCAATAATAAGAAGCTGGCCTCATTTTAGTTTCCTTTCAATATTATTACGCCTTAAAAAAACAAATGGCAATCTTATTCCTCGGCACGTATGAGAAACACCGTCTAACCATAGGGATTATATCAATGAGAGTATCGTGTAATCCTCGGTGCTTTTCCATAACCATAGCGAGGAGCAAGAGCAGAAATATATGGGTTGAAACGCCTCCTTGGATATGGATATGGTACAGAGGGAGTGAAAACACGCCCACGAAAGTGTTTCAATCCAGGGTGATTTGTTCGCTTTCGAGTCACCTTAAGTTTTCGGTTACGTAACTCAGAATCGTTCATGCCAAAGCTCTGGGAATGGCCTCTGGTTTCAACGTAAGCAAACCCTTTTGGGTGCCCACATTGGTCAGTCTTCACTGTAATTCTATTAACTGTTCCACAAGCCAAAAAATGGAGTCGCAGATCCTTCACGTCAAAGGGGACTCCTTCAACTCTGCTGCAATGGCGTCTATCATATATATAATTTATAAAATCGACTTGCTAAACAACAGCCACGCTAACCTGACCACGATCTTTCCCGTGACGGTTCACACTGTGATTTAAATCGACACCCACACCATGGCCAGAAGCTCGGACACAAGACATGATGATTACATCTCGCTCCTAACCCTGAAAAGCATCTACTATGTTAATATATAACCCTTTTCCTTCTTCAGTGTTAAGAATACTTTCAAACTTCTGCTGCAAACATTTCAGTTGTAGCTTGTAAGGTGTGATAATGCCAACAGAAACCTTAATGCCTGCAGACTTCACAAATTTCTGAAGATGTTCATACAACTGTAGGGCAAATTGTGCTTCATGAATATTCTGATATGAAACAGACCCACCTCTATGAGATTCTCTTCCATGAGTTATATCATAAAATATATAAGGCTTTAATAAAGGGTCTTTATAATAAATTTCATCAGGCCGCTTCACAACACCTTCACTGTCACTTAATCGATTCTGATAAAAATATCTGGAAGGAAAATCACGTATTTGAGGATGCATTCGGTATTGCACAGACAACAACATAGTTGGACACCCTACCTGTTGGAATCGTTCAAAAAGGCTTCGACTATATTGCAAGGTTCCAGCTGCCTGGCTTATTACCGTTGCAGGTAGCTATTGTGGATCCCCAACCAGAACACACCGTGCAGCACGATTTTGTGAGTCCACACCGACCCTAGCAACATCAGGACGGTAAATCTTCATTTCTCCATCAATAAAGCCACGATCAAGGACACACTGCAACAACTCATATGTAGCAGCATTCGACGGAGCACAAACAAGCATTCGTGGTTTAGGACAAAGTTTATGTAGCATAGGAAACAGATTTTGATCCATATTCTGTAAAACATCCTCAATGGATCCTGTGCCAGTACCCCCAAAACTATTCAAATTATCACTGGCTTGCCTGTAGCTTTCAGGTGCAAGTTTCTTAAGCAATGCACCATAATAGTGTTGATATGGGACAAGATGAATTGCATTTAACATCCCCCACACCGTATGTGTCCCCATGACAACAACCACATGTGCAGACAAAGACAACCCCCAACACATTGAACTGCTTGCAACACACACCTGAATTGCCCCCGCACTAAACAGCTGCGTGACCAATTCTTTTTCCATCAAACTGAGACCTTCATGTAGATACCCAACGCCATGATTCAACACATGACTCAAGGTCGATTCTTTAACTTTTGCAATGAAGGGTGCCAGATCTTATTTAGTACATTGCAGAAATTGGGATCTCTCTCCACCATCTGCATTTGAGTACGGAACAGCAAGCCATGGCATCATTTGCAGGTGGTCCTCGAAATTTTGGCATTGTTTCTGCATATTTCCTATTGGAATATCCTGCAGACGATTGTCACTCTTAATTGGGAATTTCTCCACTTCTATAGACTCTTCCTTGTCCAGAGAAGAGCAGCTAGAATTGCAAGTCTGTCCGTGAAAATTATTGGATATAATGGAAGGCATGCTTTTATTAAAATGACACGTTTCTGATTCATTTACATGCATTACATGTATGGCTTCATTCCCAACTTGAAGAGCTTGGTTGGAAACTAACTTCTCATTTTTTATTTGAACCGTGGCAATTTCATCTCTTGTATAAAAGTCACATTTATGTCCTGTGAAATATTTATCTCCACACTTCCAACATTTCTCTTCCTTTTTTCCTTTATTACGCATTGGTGGGGGAATATATTTGCTTGAATTTTCCATGGATGTTCTACTTGATTTTCCCTTGACATAACTAACTGCTTTCTCATTATTACAGCATTTTTTATCTTTTTGTTTTTCCACATTTTTATGAAATTGTTCATCTTCTCTATTATGGATTACTGCAGAAATTTTTTTTGCAACATGCAGAAAATTTTTTATAACCGTTTGTGACTTTGCACATGAATTTTCTAATTGCTGAAGCTTTTCTTGAATTTTTCTAATCTGCTCAATTTTTTTGGGATCTTCGTGTAATGGCACATTATACGGTAAACAATGTTCCCGGGCTCGTACACTACGCTCATAGGCTTGTAAGACGATATTATGTGCCATAGCTCTGATAGAAGCTCTGATACCACTGTAGCAGCGGAACTTGTAGATTTGGTTACTATATAGAAAAATGGCTTTAATTATAAAAATACACAAAAGGTATTTATAATAATAAATATTTATTGATATGACATAAGATGATTGAATGATTACAATGAGGTCCCGCTTTTATACCTATGCAGGTACCTTTTCACGAATGGGCATGTCTTTTAGACATGCCTTTTCATTAACCTAATGACTATTTTACATAATCCCTATTTGATTAATTAGTAATTATATTTATTCTATTAATGACTATATTTATTAGTAGTCAAGCCCTCTACGGCCTTCTCCCTCTAGCATTTGCCTTTCTTGGTCTTCTTCTTCCTCCTTCGACCTCTCTTTGGCCTCCTAGCCCCTTTTTCCCTCAATGTTAGCCCTACTGGGCCTAGCATTGGCCCTCTTTGGCCTCCCAGCCCCTTTTTCCCTCAATGTTAGCCCTACTGGGCCTAGCCTTGGCCCTCTTTGGCCCTAGTTGCCCGAAATCCATATCTGAATTTTCTGGACTGAATACTTGGTGGTTTTGCAGGTTTTTGGCCTCAAAAATATTGATTTACAAGTAGGAAGCTCATCCTAAAGTTTCAGCAACTTTGGAACAAGGTATCTTCAAGGCCTTGGGCCTAGTGTTTTCTTTCTAAACCCTAGTTTTCTCACTGTTTTTCTACTGCAGTAAATTTTATTTTATAACATTGATATAAGTGCCCTAAAATCATACTAAGTTGGTCAAAATAACTCAAAAATTGCAAAATTTGATTTTCTCAAAATTTAGCCACTTGGGTATCAAGGATCTAGCCTAGATTTAAAATTTTGCTTGCTAGAATTTTCTGTGTAAATCACTGAATCAAATCTATAATTTTCTGAATCACACCCCTAAAAAAGCTCAAACACTAAACTTTTTAGTTCGGTAATTTTCTGCCAAGTTTTGGGCTTGAAGAGACACTTGTTGTAGCATCACTAATTCACTAATTTTCTGTTTTATTTAATGCTGTAACAAGGTATATCAGATCTGATATAATTCTGAGAACTACATCTTAAAGTGGGCAAAAAACGCATATTTCACCTTGGCAAAGTGTTGGTCATTTTCTAGTTGCTATATGCTTGTCAATTACTTGGATTTAAAGTGTCTTTCGTACTGCTGTCATAAGACTAATAAGTGTTGAAATTTCTAAAGTAAAACTGCTGATTTTTGTTGTTGGGAATCTAACTCTCCGTGATCTTAGCTTAATCATAAGGATTGTTTTAGTTTGCACTTGAAAACACTCAAAGATCTAGGTCTAATCTTGTTAATCTAGTTGGCATTGTGATATTGGCATAAGAGTATCTTGACTAATTGTTATTGGCATCTTATGATTGATAATCATTGGTGGAAGTGCTCTATGTTCTTTTAATTGTATCATTGGTGAAACATCTTGTGGATTGATACATTATTAGCACTAATGTTGACTAGTACTTTTCTTGGTTGTGAGATTGCATATAACTAATTGATAAGTACTATTGTTGTCAAAGATTCATCATAATTTGAAGTGCTTAAACCTTAAGATAATCTCTAGCTAAGAATTTCACTCATCTATCTTGCATATGCATCCTAGGACTAGTTGCACTAATAACTTACCTCCAAGCATAAGCTTGGTTGATAGACTCCTAGCGCAACCCTTTTCCAAATTACTTGAGGGATTCAACCCTTCTTAGTGGTTAACACAGTGACTCTACAGTCGTCAGAGCCAGAGTTTCTACAGCGCCGGAGGCACTGGGTGGTTGGAACACAAGGGGAGGTATCATTAATTAGGCCATTCCCTGCTTCCTGTTGGCTTCGATTCCACAACCTACTTTGCAGATTGTTTCTCAAAACATTTAAGGGAAAGGTGTTAAAATTACATGATCTTTGCATAGGACAATTACTTCAGAATTCCATATAAGCACATTTATTTAAACCATATCATTACCATTAGCAATCATATGAATCATAACTGAAAGTAACTGAAGAAATAAAATAAGCAATAGATCTAGAGGACAAGTCAAGACAAGAGGACACAAGATATGGCTCAAGCTAGGGAAAAACCCCAAGATGGGGGAAACCCTTGATCAATTCTTCTTAATATTAATATCAAATGTTTAACAGAGAGAGAGTACAATTATTGACTTGCCAATTTGGAGATTCAAGATCAATGTCCTTAGATACATAGCAGCCTCAACAACGCAATTTTGGAGAAGACAATTTGTGCTCTCTTAGGCCTGAAGCAAACTGTAGTAAAGGCTTCTGAATATTGGTATTTTGATTAGGGTTTAATGTCAAGCTACAACAGCAATCTATCACTGCTCCAAGATGGACTTCCTTCAAGATGATCTACCCACATATGGTGGAATAATTTTGATCGCAGGTAAGGGTTGTTGGCAGGCTGGTGTAACATCCTTGTCTTACCTTCCAAACTTCTTGCTTGACTACGGCCACCTTCCAAATACCTCTGCTGCTGATCTAGGCTAGTAATCAGCCTCAAAACAAGTGATACAGCCTCCAACTCAAAAGCTCCAAGACATGCGACATCCTATCGGTCCTTCGGTCCCTTTTCTCGGGATGATCTAGGCCTGCGGCCCTCCTAAAGCACATAGCTAGGTCTACGACTTACTATAGGGGAGAAAGTCCAACCAAGATATGAGCCCAAACATCATGCAAATGACCCTCATAACTACGGCTTCCTTTCTATTGCAATCATGACCTGTAGAAGACACAGGACTACCCACTAAACAGTCCAAACAAAATTGAACCAGCCTCAAACAAGCTCGGCCTCCTTCCTGAGGAACTCGGTCCTTTAGAAATCCCGTCCAAGACATCAATTTATCCCTTCTTTCTTCGTTGGGGCATTCCTTCCTTCTGCGGCCATTTCAGAGAGAGATGTTTGATAGGATGTGACAAATGAGGATGGGGGAGTGCCCTTATATACAATTTGACACGATGATTTTGGAGGCAAATTCAAAATTCAAATTTTCAATTTTTCCCGCCTAAACAAAATCATGTCTTGAAGCATTTCATTTTGAATAAACAAATATTTTCCTTGAACAAATTTGACGATCTTTAGATCGATTTTAGTCCTCTCAAAAAGAGGAATTCAGTGGGATTATTATCTCCATCAATTGAACAAACCAAAGTGGAATTTGGCCCTCGTTGCCAATTTTAACACTACGTCTAAACTAGGGAGAATTCCACCTGCCAAACCATTATCAATCATGATGCCATCCTGCCATCATGAACCATCTCTGTATTTCATCTCTGCTCTGCTCTGTTGAACACTGATATGAATAATGAATAAGAATCGATCGAGAGTCACTCACAAGACCTTGCCACTCTCCACTAACAAAAGTCGGTCCATAAAACCAAAGAATGAACTTCCAGTCGGACTTGATCGCAAGTGATCAAGTTGAAGAACACAATGCATCCTAGACATAGGGAGTACGGCTGTACACGATGCGTCCATCGATAGTGCTATGGTCCCTATCCACTTTTCCCAACTCATTGGCCAAATGAGAGGTACTTCCCATGTGTGGACTACATGGGCAGGATGATGCAGGAACACCAACAGGGAAAGAATATATCACATCCTACTCATAAGCACATGTAGGGAGAGGAGAAACCACATCCTACAAACACACATCACAAACACATGTAGGGAAAGGATGAACCACATCCTACAAAACACATATCACAATCATATGTAGGGAAAAAATGAACCACATCCTACATGCATGCAAACCATCAATAGTAGGAAGGATCCTACACGTGGGGAAAGGATGAACCACATCCCACCGACATGTCAACCATCAATCGTAGGGAATGAGCATGCTATATGTGGGGAAAGGATGAACCACGTCCCACCGACATGTCAACAAATGCCTATATGCATCTCTAACAGGAGAACACGTAGGAGAAGGTGAACCACTCATCATATGCATATGTTATCAACAGTAGGGAAAGGTGAACCACTCACCCTACACACATCGCACCTATAAGGGAAGGTGAACCACTCACCCTATGGTTGCTCATAGCTCAAAGAAGAACCCCATGCCCCCAGGAGCTCCCAGAGCTCTACGTTTAACCAAGACCTTCATAGTAGGGTCTTTCTAGACTCCCAAGAGGCTATGTAAGGATGACAGAATGACAGAAATATGCTCATCCAACCAACAATGATGGAGTATGGTGGCTCTTCAATGTACCATATCAGCGGTACCCAATACTCGAAGCTGTCGTGGAACATGGATTCTCTGAAGAATGAATCCTACCAAAAAAATATCGCAATATACAATGGTGGTTACTAGCACATGCTCTAATGGCTCACTAAAAAGCTTCCTCAACCAACTGTCTTTATAATAAGCCATACTTGCTACTATATACATTCATCCTCAATAGTTTTTCCAAAGCAACCAACTCAAGAGATATAACACTCAATGTGCTCTTTCCATCTATCATACTGCCAATCAAGTCAATATCAGCATATCCAATATATGAGGCTTATTCATAGATCGACTCAGAGTCTTCATAGTGAGGCACATGACTGATAGGGTGTTTATCAAGAACACCAGGGATCCCAGAAGATAGACATAAGGAAGCTTGTTGCTTTTCCATTTCATCAAACCTTTAAGTACAGGATATAGTGCAACATGACTAGGTAATTTATCTTGTCTTAAAAGTTCAACTCCCTCTCATATTGATAAACGAGAGGGTCATTAATTAATAGTTGCATATTTACAAACTTCATGGATCGTCCATAACTCCCTCTGAATATAGGGAAAGTCACCATGCCAAAGCATAATCACCGATCCATTTGAAACCTAACCCTTTTCCTTAGGTTCATGTGACAAAGTCATCAACCATAATATGTTGCCATGACTAGTCTGTGTCAACAAACATCGGTCAGAAAGAATCATCGGGACATACAGCCAGGGTGTTCTATGGCTTCCTCTGAAGCCTAGCTTGATGAGCTTCTTATGTGAGAGACTTTCCACAAGCCAACTACAACAGCAACCTAGAAAGAAAAATTTTATAGGATTATCATGGTCCTTCTTCAACCAGAATGAAGAAATCGCTGCATTCTCCTCCTGTGCTAGATGACGATGAACAATGAATTTAAATTACCCAAACCATGATATCCAAGTATCCATGTTCATAAGACTGTCTTTCATAGGATCTTGGCTTAATGCATCAAGGTGCCCAATGACATAATCAAGATCAGGGTCCTCATACTTGCTTCTGCTTAAGTGCTTGTCAAAGCATAGGATTTGATATGCACATTCTTCAAGATACCATTGATTTTGCTGATAAGGGTTGATATAAGGAATACTTCCAAAAAGTGTCATGTACTTTTTCTCCTAGTGGCCAGACTTCGAGGATACCAAGGTAAAGGTGTTGCATAAACTTTCATTGCTCCTGCGTCTAGATAAAGAGGTAAATGTTTGCTTCCAGACACCATCATTGCTCCTTTAAATGACTATTGTCGTTGCTCCTCCATTCCTCCTGTACTTCTTTGATTAAAAACATTATGTAGGTAGCTTAACCCATCAAGTTCTTGTATTAAATTCAAAGATAGTGACTTATTGATTATTGTCATGAACATTCCCAGTAGAGCCTCTAGCATCTCTAAACTTAAAGGCTTTTGATCTAGAATCATATATAGATCCAAAACCTCTGAAACAACATGCCTACTATACTATGTTATCTATGTGTTAATGATAATTACACTTCAAGCATCTTGTTATCACAAGGACAAGGCTGGTTGATGTTTTTAGGATCCCTTCAAGTGGACTATTTTAAATTTATGTAGATGTTCTATGCTTGATGCAACTTTACTTTTTCTCCCAATATTAGACAGCAATCACATAAACAATAAAGTAAAATGTTGATAGAACATACCAGTAGATCGACAGAAGACAAGCCAGAAATATATAAGTGTGTTGGTGCATTACGGCGGTCAACAGGATGCTTCAACCAGCAAAGTCTCAATATCGTCAGCCAACCAGCAATGTCACACAACCCTCTAGGACAGCCAAACGGTCAACTCAAAAGTCAACATTGTCAGCCAACGGTCAACGCAAACAACAGAAGCAGCTAGGTCAACGCAAAAAATTCAAAGTCAACGTCTAGCCTCGGGAATGGTGCCAAAAAATGTGGATTTGGAAAATCGAACTTTTGGGAGAGTTTCAGGGCCATTTGACCTTGCATTGACCAAAGTCAACGTTGATCAAAGTTTGCTGCAGAAACCCTAGACCGAAATCAGAAATGTGCTGCTGCTGGTATTTTCCCACATGTGGAGAGAAGAGCCTCCAAGGTCATCGAACCAATCAGATGAGAGAGAAATGTGTGAGGATGAGATGAGTGAAAACTCCTCCAACGTTGACCAATTTATATCCATCAATGAGGGTGTGTGACACAACTGCTGGGGCACAGAACCTTAAGGCCGACCTGTACATATCTTAAATAAATTCAAAATAAATGTTCTGCTCATCGGATCAAGATGATCTTTAGATCGATCTTGCACCTCTCCAAAAGAGGAATCCAATAAAAATATTGGTATCTTCATCTGAGCATCACAACATGGAGTTTGGACCCACTAACCTAGTTGTCCAAAATTAACACACCCTCCCAATTAGGGAAAACTCCATCCACCTGTGCAATCCAAACATCGTGCGTCATCCCGTCGTAACTTGCTTTGTTGGCTTCTTTATTTCAGAACAGAAGTGGGTCAGTCATAAAGACATCATTCCCGGCTGACAGATTCAGCCCAGAGGTCCGAAACCTCTATAGGACTCACAAAGATTCTCATGCCAACCCGAAGTTGGTTTACCTGACCCGAAGTCAGTTGGAGGTCCAAAACCTCACTATACTTGATCCCAGATCAAGTGGTTGGATTGTGCCATCCTAGATAGAGAGTACGGCGATCTCTGATGCGTCCATCAGTCTTTGCTACTAGTCTCTAGCCTTTCCCACCTCACTGGCCAAATGAGAGGTACTTCCCATGAGCCCTGAACTCAATGGGTAGGATGCATACGGGGCACAGATAATGAGAGGTGAACCAACTCAATCATCACAACGTTGGGGCAGAAGCACACCAACAAGGTTCGGCAAGCCTAGTCCTGTGGTTTCTTATAGCTCCGAGAAGCTATCCCCAAAGCCCCCTAGAGCTCCCAGATCTCATCGTCCAACAGGATCCTCAAGATAGGGTTGTTCCACGATACCAAGACTCTCACGGAAGGCTAGGAACTTGACCTTCCCCAGAGGCTTAGTGAGAATATCCACAACCTGCTCATCAATTCCTATATGATCAAGCCTTACGGTGCCTCGTTGTACCATATCCCGGATAAAGTGGTACCTGATATCAATATGCTTGGATCGATCGTGGAACACGGAATTCTCGGACAACCGAATCCCACTCTGGTTATCACAGAGCATCACGGTGGTATCTAGCACATGCTCGAACAACTCACTGAAGAGCTTCCACAACCAAACTGCTTCACAAAAAGCCATACTCATTGCAATGTATTCAACCTCTGCGGTGCTCAAAGCCACCGACTTCTGCTTCCTGCTCGTCCATATATCAAAGCAGAATGAAGTGTGATCCAGGCTCAGATTGTGTACAATTGTAATCATGGTTGCTAGATACCCCTGGTATCTATTCGGCTTCTTGCTTTCGCGGAATGTCCCCCTTGGGGCCATACGTCCCTTGGCATCCTCAAGAGTGTTCCTGAGCCATGATGGTCTCTTCCCTATTGAAGGAGGTGGATCAATTGGGTCCATCGGTCCTTCAGCATCAGGCATCATCTCATCCTTTGGTTCTCCTGGATTTCCGGGCCTTGCTTCATGATCTTCCTCAGATCTCGAAAGATTGACTACTTTCCTCAGGGAAGCATCTTCGTCAAAGGTGACATTGTGGCATATCTCCACTTCCCTTTGACCAAGCACATAGACTCATAGGCCTTCGAAGTTTCGTTGTAGCCCACAAACGTTCCCTTCTTCCCAGAAGCATCCATCTTGCTCCTCTTTTCTTTTGGCACATGAAAATAAACAGGACATCCAAAAACTTTAAAATGTGAGACGTCAGGTTTCTTACAAGAGAAAACCTCTCCGGGAGTTTTGGAGTCCAGAGCGGAATGCCGACATTGGTTTTGTATGTACACAGCAGTGTTCGCAGCTTCTTCCCACAAAAACTTTGGTAGACCCTGGTCACATAGCATGGCACGAGCAGCTTCCATAATGGTCATGTTCTTTCGTTCAGCAACGCCATTCTTCTCAGGAGTATAGACAGTTGTGGTCTCCCTCTTGATGCCATCTTCTCTGCAAAAGTTCTTGAACTCATTCGTCTCATATTCAGTGCTATTATCGGTCCTCAGTATCTTGATCTTCTTCCCTGTCGAGTTTTCCACCACGGCTTTGAAGGTACGGAACCACATGAAAGCCTCATCCTTCTTCTTCAAGAAGTATATCCAGGTTTTGCGAGAGGAGTCAGCTATGAATGTCATATAATAAGAACATCCTCCCAAGGATGTCACGGGCAGCATCCCAAACAAATCACAATGTATCAATTGCAAGACATAAGATGTCTTTGTGACACTCGAGGGGAAAGGTCCCCTTGTATGCTTTCCTTCGGCACAACCCTGACATACACCTTCATGATTATTTGAGAACTCGGGCATCCCCGTCACCACCTTCCTTGTTTCGGGAAGGGCCTTGTAGTGAAGGTGTCCAAACCTTCGGTGCCATAGTTCAGTCTGTCACATAGTATCACATGTCATAGCTCCCAGTGGACTTCCTCCAACCTGGTAGAGTGTATCAACTCTAAACCCAATCGTGATAGCTTCCTTGAAGCTCTTCCTCCAGATGTGCACCTTCCCATCAATGAATCCCACATTGAAATTTTTGTCTTCCATGGCCGATATAGACACGAGGTTCTTCTTCAAATCAGGTACATAGAGTACATCCTGCAAGCAGAGGACTTGACCTTGAGACAAGTGGAGGGTCACAGTCCCTGTCCCTTTCACGGGATATGTGGCATTATCTCCAAGGATAATTTCCAAATTAGTATCCTTCTCAACCATATCAGAAAGTGTTTCCTTGAACCCAGTGATGTGCCTTGACGCACCACTATCTATCAAACAGGCATCCATAATGTCGAGTGGAGATGCAGCAGAGAGGGAAGATACAAGAATGAATTCATTTCTTTTATCAACAACATTTGATTCCTCGTACCTGGAATTTCTCGCCCTTTTGAAAGGTTGACCATTTCCGCCAAAGGGAACCTTCCTCTTTCCCTTGAACCTGTTGTTCCTTTGATTGCCATTCCTCCGATTGTTGTTGTTGTCATCACCATCGAGAGAATCCTTCTTGAAAGGGCATTCTCTAGCATAGTGACCTGGCTTGTGACAAGTGTAACACTTGCCCTTCTTTCCTTGGGCCCCTGTTCTTCCTTTGTTCCTTGGACCACCAAAGTTCTTCCTCCTAGAATGAGCAGCGAAGGCAGCATTTCCTTCATTTTCATATTCCTTCATTCTTGTCTCTTCTTGTACGCATCTCGATAGTACTTCGTCAAAGTCAGGTATCACATTGTTATTGAGAATGGTAGTGTTGAACACATGTCATTCGGATGAGAGACCTCCAAGTGCAGTGAGTACCATCTCTCGATCAGCTATTGTCTGCCCAATATCCAGCAGATTATTCCTGATCTCGGTCAGCTTCAAAAAATATGATTGAACAGACTCATCCCTGCCTTTCTTCAAATTCTTCAATTGGTTCTTGAAGAATAGGACTTGATTCGCATTGTTGGCCTTGAACATGTGGACCAACTTATCATACATCTCCTTGGATGTGCCCAGCTCAGAGATGTAGGCAACCAGACTCTTGTGAATTGAGTCCTTGGTCATCAGCTTTGCTTTGATCTCCCACTTCCTATACTTTGTTTTGGCAGCAGCAGTTGCAGTGGATGGAGGCTCTTGGATTTTACCCTGCACATAGTCCATGACATCTTGGTCTTCCAAGTTAAGATCCAATGTCATCTTCCAAGCATGGAAGTCATCCTTCCCAGTCAATTTGTCATCAGCCTAAACCCATTGAGTTTGAGGAACCCATCCTCTTCTTCGGTGATTGCTACAAACTAGGGCTTGTCTTCACCTCAGCTCTAATTCCATGTAAATTTATGTAGATGTTCTATGCTTGATGAAACTTTACTTTTTCTCCCAATATCAGACAGCAATCACATAAACAATAAAGTAAAATGTTGATAGAACATACCAATAGATCGACATAAGACAAGCCAGAAATATATGTGTGTTGGTGCGTTACAGCATTCAACAGGATGCTTCAACTAGCAAAGTCTCAATATGGTCAGCCAACCAGCAATGTCACAAAACCCTCTAGGACAGCCAAACGATCAACTCAAAAGTCAATGTTGTCAGTCAATGGTCAACGCAAACAGCTGCGGCAGCTAGGTCAACACAAAAAAGTCAAAGTCAACATCTAGCCTCAGGAATAGTGCCAAAAAATGCGGATTTGGAAAATCGAACTTTTGGGAGAGTTTCAGGTCCATTTGACCTTGCGTTGACCAAAGTCAATGCTAGTCAAAGTTTGCTTCAGAAACCCTAGACCGAAATCAAAAATGTGCTACCACTGGAATTTTCCCACGTGTGGAGAGAAGAGCCTCCAAGGTCATCGAACCAATCAGATGAGGAGAGAGAAATGTGTGAGGATGAGATGAGTGAAAATGTCCTCCAACGTTGACCGATTTATATCCATTAGTGAGGGTGTGTGACACAACTGCTGGGGCACAAAACCTTAAGGTCAACCTGCACATATCTTGAATAAATTCAAAATAAATGTTCTGCTCATCGGATCAAGATGATCTTTAGATCGATCTTGCACCTCTCCGAAAGAGGAATCCAATAAAAATATTGGTATTTTCATCTGAGCATCACAACATGGAGTTTGGACCTAGTTGTCCAAAATTAACAACTATCTTTAGGACTATGTTACTGGATCCGACTGCCCATGGTCCAGGATCCAGGGATCCACGTCTCTGATCTGGATCCGGATTCGCCGAGATCCGTCAAAAAAACGTCACGAGACGTTTCTTTGTTGGATGGAAACGGCTCAGAAAAAAAGAAACGGATCCTGCACATCATAAACTGGATTTGAATTTTATTTAATTGAAGTTTATCTAATTTGAAGTTTATTTAATTTTGAAGTTTACCGTATTTAATCTTCAAGTTAGATTTAGCCACGGCGGATTTCAAGTTAGGTTTACCGCGGCGGATTGTTTTGTTGCAGCTGACTGTCTCGGCATCAAAAATACGAACAGTGAATACACTTCAGAAACCAGATTTGAAGTTTATTTAATTGAAGTTTATCTTACATGAAGATTGATTGTTTTGTTGTAGCTAACTGTCTCAGCATCAAGGATATGAACAGTGAATACACTTCAGAAACCGGATTTGAAGTTTCTTTAATTGAAGTTTATCTAACTTGAAGATTAAATACGGTAAACCTAACTTGAAATCTGTCATGGCTAAATCTTGAAGTTTGAAGATTTGATGACACGGATTTGATAGTTTTTTAATTTGAATCTAGTTCAGATCATTTTATAAATAATTTATACAATATACAATGTTTATATATTCTAAAAAAGATAATATATTATTATTATTTTGAATTTAATTAAATTTATAGTTTTTTTTTTATTTTGTAAATAATTTAAACAATATATAATGTTTGTATATTTTTAAAAAGATAAATCATAATATACTATTATTATTTTGAATTTAATTAAATTTTATATATAGAAAGATATAACATATTATTATTAGTTTTAATTAAATTATATTTATATATATTAAAAACTTAATATATGAATATTAAATTAGATTAAATTTTATAATATACTATTATTATTTTGAATTTAATTAAATTTTATACATAGAAAGATATAATATATTATTATTAGTTTTAATTAAATTATATATATATATATATAGATTACAAATATTAAAAACTTAATATATGAATATTAAATTAGATTATATATTAAATTTAAGTAAATTAAACATATATATATATATATATATATATATATTCGAATTTAATGACTAACCTCATCCAAACCTTATTAGGGAATTCGAATTCGAATCGAACTTAATAGTTGTCGAACACAAACCATGTGACATAGCCTTGGAGTGTTTTTTAAAATTTAAAAATTATTATTATATTTTAATTTTTTTGTACTTGACGTATCCTTGCCGTATCCGGATCCTGAATTTTCAAAAAAACTAGCAGATCCGGATCCATTCATATCCGAATCCTGGTAACTTAGCTTTAGGATAACAGTCATACAAAAGGTTATTATTACAATGGTGATATGTCAATTTGGTGGCTGTAGGGCCATGGTGAATTTGCTCTTTCCATACTGCTGTGAAAGGGTGCTTGACCTGTTGTAGTAACACTGCAAATATTGAAGAAGCCCTGTCAGCTATTATATTGCAACTAGCCTTTAAGTCTTTTCACTATAAAGGCCGTATCAGGGATACATTTACAGTCATTTTGATGATCCTTCAATTTTCCTTCTACCGAAAGCGCATTATAGCTTTCCTCAGGAATTGTTCATACAAATTTCAAGAGAATGATTTCAACAAGTCTCTTACTTTTCTGTAGGCAGATACTCACTTTCCAATCAGAAATTCTGCAATAAAGATCGATTTTGGAGGATGTCTTTTCAAAGGCCTGAGCCTTCAAGCTCTTTTCAGAATAGGTGCCCTAAACTCTTTGCTACCCATATAATACAAAAGAATTGTCACAACGGCACGAGAGTGATGTCATATATAGTCTTGCGTTGAACCTATAGAAGATGAGACATGACTTCTGTAACGATACTTCAAGACCTGAAGTATATTCTCATATTCAAAACCTACAAAGCTTGGTCACCAACTTTGTTCTTCACCTTGCAGAATAGATGCCCGTGAATAAGAGAATTATGCCATGACTTAGGTTGAAAGCATTGGAGTTCTGTAATTGATGTCTGTCTGAGAGACTCATTCTTCTACCTTAACAATGACCATAACCCAAGTGGACTACTTGAGGATGTCCCCAACTACTTCGGTTCAAAAGAAAAGGAATACATCTCAGCAAAATACAGGGCTGCAAAATATACAGCATCTTGATCTAGAAGAAAAGAAAGAACAAAAAGAACTTTTGTTGTGAGATAACACCCTAGGACTGTAAATATTTAGAGAGAATCGAGTTCTCTGACTTGGACCTTTTACTTAGTCAGAATGCTCTGAAATAATGCACTTGGATTTTGATTTGAAATAATCCTCTCTGAAGCTCTGAGAAACCATGGATCTGCAACTTCAACTTTGGCTATTCCATACATATTCTTCAAGAGAAGAAGCTCTAAATCAGACCTAGATCCAAAACAAAAGGATCCATCCTTCTTTCTGTTGTTGATCTACAAACTTCACTTAGTGATGCTTTCTCTTTTGCTCTTGCTCGGGCTTGAACCCACCTGAGCTCTGAAACCGTTTTAAAATTACATGATCTTTGCATAGGACAGTTACTTCATAATTCCATAGAAGCACATTTATGTAAACCATATCATTACCATTAGCAATCATATGAATCATACCTGAAAGTAACTGATGAAATAACATAAGCAATAGATCCAGAGGACAAGTCAACACAAGAGGATACAAGATATGGCTAAAGCCAGGGAAAAACCCAAAGATGGGGAAAACCCTTGATCAATTCTTCTTAATATTAATATCAAATGTTCAGCAGAGAGAGAGTACAGTAATTGACTTGCCAATTTGGAGATTCAAGATCAATGTCCTTAGATACATAGCAGCCTCAGCAACGCAATTTCGGAGAAGACAATTTGTGCCCTCTTAGGCCTGAAGCATACTGCTGTAAAGGCTTATGAATATTGGTATTCTGGTTAGGGTTTAATGTCAAGCTACAACAACAATCTATCACTGCTCCAAGATGGACTTCCTTCAAGATGATCTACCCACATATGCTGGAATAAGTCTGATCACAGATAAGGATTGTTGGCAGGCTAGCGTAACATCCTTGTCTTACCTTCCAAACTTCTTGCTTGACTGCGGCCACCTTCCAAATACCTCTGTTGCTGATCTGGGCTAGTAATCAGCCTCAAATCAAGTGATACAGCCCCCAACTCAAGAGCTCCAATACATGCGGCATCCTATCAGTCCTTCAGTCCCTTTTCTCGAGATGATCTAGGCCTGCGGCCCTTCTAAAGCACACAGCTAGGTCTGCGGCTTGCTATAGGGGAGAAAGTACAACCAAGATATGAGCCCAAACATCATTCAAATGACCCTCATGACAGCGGCTTCCTTTCTGTTGCAATCCTGACCTGTAGAAGACACATAACTACCCACTAAACAGTCCAAACAAAATCGAACCAGCCTCAAAAAAGCTCGGCCTTCTTCCTGAGTAACTCGGGCCTTTATAAAACCCATCCAAGACAACAATTTATCCCTTAGTTCTTCGCGGGGGCATTCCTTCCTTCTGCAGCCATTTCAGAGAGAGAAGATGCGTGATAGGATGTGACAAATGAGGATGCGGGAATGCCCTTATATACAATTTGACATGATGATTTTGTAGGCAAATTCAAAATTTCAATTTTTCCTGCCTAAACAAAATCATGTCTCGTAGCATTTCCTTTTGAATAAACAAATATTTTCCTTAACCGAATTTGACGAACTTTAGATTGATTTTAGTCCTCTTGAAAAGAGGAATTCAATGGGATTATTATCCCCGTCAATTGAACAGACCAAAGTGGAATTTGGCCCTAGTTGCCAATTTTAACGAAAGGCTTAATTTAGATTAGGCATTTAATCTAAAATTAACCAATATCCTTGCATTACACCCAGATTTTAGGATTTGCATTGCATATAGGATAGTCTATCATATTAAGCAGCAGGTATCCATACGGTTACTTGGTTTTAATTTGTAATAAGAAAGAATTGTGACTCCATAAGGCACTGGTCTCATCTTTAAATCCAATTAAATCCTTAAGTCTTGCTAATTTTAACCAAGTAGTTAGGCCACTCATCCGTGTCTCCCAAGTAAGTTGGTTCCCAACTTGTTTTCCTTCACCTCATTTCCATAGGGACTACCCCCAATAGCTTGTTGTCGGAAGACAGCGAAAACGGAGTGGGTGGGAATCAGAGTGACAGCCCCCACACTAAGTGATTGTCGCGGTGCCTGTACAATCTAAGCAACAATATGCCCTAGACGGGAAACATCTAGCTTGTATCTTCTTGGTTTGGGGACTTCTTTAAGGGTTGTATGAGCATAGTATTCGTTGGAATAAATCATAAGAATCCCTTTCTCCTCCTTACCTTGACCTTTAAAGTGCATTGGTCCACGATATTTCTCAAAACCCTAGGTCTCGTGCAAGTCTTTCTTAGGTCTCATAAAGGGAGCGAAAAAACTCTTAGAAGTGTCAAAGCATCACAAGGAGCTTCCTTGAGAGGTCCAATCTCATCACCTAGAGTCTTCATCTTAGGAATACCTATTATCATCATCATATTTAAAACCCTGCGTCTTGGTCTATTCATATAAGGCTTTTCTTGGAGAGCGTGTTAGCTTCCTTGAAGCATTGAGCCATTGTTGTGTCTCTCCTTGAATGGGCTTTGTGGAATCACATCACATCACAGCTAATCATTGATCTACTTATCTTAAGTGATTTCCTTCCCACTAGGACTACTCCCATTGGTGAAAGTTTGTAGAGAGCAAGGGATATTGACTGTGGTGACAGTGGGTCATTGTCCCATTGTTATCACTTGGTCGAGCTCCTTGTCCTATAGGGTTTCCCTTCTTAGGCCTACTAGATTGTGTGGTAACAATGTTCATATAAGGAAGTTATGCTTTCAGCAGGTTGACTTATGCCTTGACCATTAGTACCAAGTAGATGCCATATCATCTCCCATTATTCACACGTGTAGAACTATGTTATGAATAAAATAATATAAATAATGTAAACAATAAATAATGATTAGATAATTAGTAATTGGGTTGAAAAGGCATGTCTAAATGGGACATGACTATCCATGAAGAGGCTCCTGCCTAATATATAAGCAGGCCCCTCACTTTCAATTGTATCATCAATCATTCTTCATACCTTTTATATAATAATATTTGTATCCTCAATGGATAGCTTTGTATTCCAAGTCTTCTGGAGTATTTAAATTGAGGTATGAGCTTTGTTTGTTCCATTTGGTATCAGAGCAGTTTGATCCTCTGGCTGCTCAACCGCTGCACAGAGACGTATTCTCCGATCCAGGCCTTTGGCCATCAACATTCCGTCAACCTTGTTGTCGTATAATTGAAGCGTTTCGCTACCTGCTTTTGGAGTTTCTCCATTTTCTCCATTAGGCCCTTGGCCATTAACGAAGGGAGTATATAATAAATATATAAATAAAATGTCTATAAAAAAAGGATTAAAAAAAAATTATAAAAAAAAAGAAAAATTCTTATAAATAAATATATATATATATATATATATATATTAAAATAAAATAAAAATATATAAATGAAAAATATATATATATAAAAAAAATCAAAAAATATAAGAGTCAAAGCCAAAACTTACCTACGATCGCCCTTGCCGCAGCCCGCTCCTGCACACTGCATCATTTATCCTCGACCTGCACGTTGCCAAGTTCTGTCGCACTCTACTCCCTCCAGCCGTCGTCTGACCTCTTATCTGACATCGGCCTCTAAACTACAGACCTGCTCCAGAACTACCCGCTGCTCGCAACAGCCAACTGCCACCAAAGACTGATAGACCGTCGTAGTAACATCGTTGTGTCGCTTCTCTCCAGACTTCCATCCACTGCCACCGCAACGTCCATTGCCGCTATCTGCTCACCTGTTCTGCTATGCCATCGGAACACTATGCCACAGTTCGGTCCCCTGTCGTCCAACGTTGCCCGAACTTGATTCCATGCCATTCCCAACATATATCTCTATCCCCAACCACGCTCCTCATCCCTATCGACAGATTGTTGTAACATTGCACCCATCCCTATCCCCCTACCTTGTCTTGCCAGCAGTCGACCACACCTATGCGCAACACAACTTCGAGATTCCAATGCTAGTCCATTTCATATCGCCACATCTCTGCTGCCTTCAACCGTCGTGTTTCGATCCAACAGCCACCAGTTGACCCTACCCTGCAATCTATTAATTCGTCAAATCAATAGGCATACACGTGCATTATTTTCAAATCACAAGATACCTTAAAATATATATATATATATATCAAGTTATACAATAATTATAATTAATTAATTAATTAAATTAATTAGTTAAATAACAAAAGAAAAAAGGGAAGTTCAAGTCATTAAAAATTCAAGTTTTGAATTAGGAAAAAGGGTTATTTGAAGTTATCCAATAGTTGAAGGATATTAATATTAAAGGAAGGCTATCGGAGGAATTTGAAGAAAGTCATCTCGACAAGCAAAATGACATCTAATTCCGAATTGAAGGAAGGAAGATTCCCTGAAACTTCACGTAATTATGCTTCAACGTTATTTAGAACTAAAGGGTCCATTGCGGGAAAAGACGTCACTATTGCTATCTCACCTGCCAAGGATAAAAATTATATAACGCCTAAAATTGCAAACCAATTGGTGATTCCAGAGTTAAATATAATCGAAAATTTGGACTTTTTCGGCAAAAAACAATACGAAATAACTAGTTTACAATTAAACATTGGCGATTATACATTTATATCGAAATTCTCTGTTCAATCCTTACTTTTTGACGATAATGACATTATTTTGGGTTCGCCCTGGATGGGAACTCTAGGGTCTTTTATCCTAAATACGAAAAAGAAGTTTTTGACATTCTCCAACAAAAAGAAAAAAATAACGCTATATGATGTTACCATGAAGCCAAATTCAGTGACGCCTAAAGACATACAAGAAATCTCAAAAGTAATTCTTCAAGAAAGTAAAAAGGCGATACAAAATATGCAAAGAGAAGTTGACAAGATCACCACTGATAAAAATGAAGAAGTTTCTCGACTTAAAGACCATAGTGAAAAATTATTGACACAAATCAAGAAGCTTAAGAAAGATAAGAAGTCATTGGAAAACAAAGTGCAACAATTTATTGAGAAGGAAGCATCGAATGTAGAAGTCCAAGTTAAAGATAAGGCAACAGATATTGATCCAGTGAATGTCACAAGTCAAGAAGAAGACAAGCAAGTTGAAGAAAATACACACTTAGATGTTGCAGTTCAGACGATGAACATCCCAAGTGAAGGTTCTACAACCAACTCAACAACATCCTCGCCAGAAGAAAATCAAAAAATTGTCACTAACCTAATAAGGGAAAGTCAAACCAAAAAAGTTCTCTATCGACATCTGAATCACGAGAGTAGACAACTCAATCAAGCTACGTATTCAGAACAAAAACAACAAATTGATGTTCCGAAGAATACTAATGTCAGTGCAATCCACTCATGTGATATCAATCCATCACAAGTTTCAAGTCACCGCCAGACTCCACAGAAGATTGACCTAGGATGGTGTGATCCCTCCTCCGTGCGACAATTTTATATATCACTCCAAGGATCGTATTGTCTAGTATCAATGAAGATTCCGAGATGAGAAGATAATCGAGGCCGAAAAAAGAGTTCAAGCCTTTTTATCAACAAGCTTTTTGAGGAGGAAGGCAATGTTACGAATAAAATAATATAAATAATGTAAACAATAAATAATGATTAGTTAATTAGTAAATGGGTTGAAGAGGCATGTCTAAATGGGGCATGACTATCCATGAAGAGGCACCTGCCTAGTATATATGCAGACCCGTCACTTTCAATTGTATCATCAATCATTCTTCATACCTTTTATATAATAATATTTGTATCCTCAATGGATATCTTTGTATTCCAAGTCTTCTGGAATATTGAACCTAAGGTACGAGCTTTGTTCGTTCCAAACTAGTCACATGTCGGAAGAAGATTCTAGGAGGTCCAAAAACCTAACCCTAATGGATAGTTGAAAAATGCAAAATCCCTAACCTTAATGGCTGTCAAGACATGTCTAAAACTGAGCCAAAAGAGAAGAAAGGGGCTGTGCTCCTATTCTTTTGACTTACCATTTGATAGCCAAGCAAAGGAAATGAGTAGGATACGATTGCAACGCAGAGGTGGGAGGCAATCATGTAATAGCCTATTCAAGCCACCATTTCCATCAACTCCATAATGAATGATTATCTGTCTTTGATATTTTCCTTGAAAATATGAGAATATAAGTGCAAGGAAATAACCATTCTTGATAGAGTTTTCCCAAAACAGGTTTCTCCAAGGTACTTCATGTGTTCAGCATGTTAATGGTCTGCTCCTTCTAATACTATAGTTTTGTTTTCATTTTCTCAGTTCATTTCAATATTTTAAGCGGTATGCTTCTAATATTACATATTAATCATAAGTATTCACTGCACAGTAGAATATTATCTCACCACAGTTGCGGTAGCATATTCAGGTTTGTTGTGACAAGCTGTCTTGTAGAATATCCATAGCAGTTTACAGACCACAACAGATGGCCATCAAAGATGCCAGTTACAAATTTTAAGTTTAAGAATTTAGTCAGGGAGGAGCTGACAGCAACCAAGAATGAGATTTAAATTTTAAAGGCACAGAATTGGATTCCCATCGTAGAATAGAATCTGAAGAAAACCCATGAGGAATATATGTCAGGCCTCGATGCCGTAGTCAGTCAGAGGTTCTTCCAGATCATTTTGGAGGGCCTTTCCTGATCATTCTAGCTATGTTTACAAGCTTTAATGTATGCATTTCTGAAGGTTTCCTCTGTAAGGAATTCAACCCTGCTGTAGATCATATATTGTATCCAGAGATATGTTCCCTGCTGTAGATCATATTCTGTATCCAGAGATATATTCTTATAGACACTCCAAAGCTGGTGTAAATATCATCACCCGAGGCCCAAGGGTGATTTTGGTAATATATAAGCTATATTTCAGCACAGAAAAAAATATATATTTTCCACAGGCTTATTCAAATTCTAGAATATGCATGCATGGTTACATTTTGTGTTCTCATCAAAAGAAACTGGAAACATTCAAGTTGCACTCCAAAAAATCCGAAATCTTACCTTGGAACATCAGGCCTATTGACCATTCCATTGCTGATACCATGAATCCTTCCATTTGACACAAAGCATTCAGGATTTACCAAAGACTGAAATGTACTGTATGGTCCACCAACAAGATCTTGAGCAGCAAACTCAATAATTCTGTGATGGTTCCAACTCAAACCAGTAGTTTCAAGATCAAACACAATAACTATAGGCTTCTGACTCAAATCTTTTCTTTCAGAATGCTTCAATGGAGTATCTGCAACTTTTTGACCCAAATCTTTTCCTTCAGAATGCTTCAATGGAGTATCTGCAGCTTGCTTTATTTTTGACCTACGAGTGTTGCATTTTTTTAGGGCCATTTTATCTGCCATAGTATGCATATAATGTTCATTAGCAATAATTCTACCTGCTGGAGCATTCTCTTCATTGATGCCATCCTGCTTGGATGGTGGGAACCCAAAGATGTTGCTCTTAAAAGTGCTTGCTACCTTGTGAAGCTGAACTGGTTGAAAACTCAGGAAGGATAAGCTTTTAATGAAAGGAAAGTATCTCATGGAGAAACCAATATTTTGCATAGAAAGGTTTGTGAAATCCAAAAGGCAGCACAACTGACTTTTGTACTGAATACTCCTCCATATCTCATGGACTCTGCATATTGAAAAGAGCCCTCCATATCTGAACACCCGACATGCACCTGAGCATGGATTTATCACACAATATCAGATCAAATGCTCTGTACACAAAAGAGCCCTGTTTTAAGTTTTGCTCTTTAGTATTTTAAATGTCATATTTAGTTCTGTCAATAAAATCTCACATAAACACATCATTTTTCATTGCAATGCAAGCACTGCATTTCGAAGGCAGGCAAATAACACATCCTTTATTAGATTTGACCATTTTTGTACATTTTGCGAAGGAAAAACATTTGCAACCTTTTCAAGGCAAGAGGTAAACCCAGCTTTAAACCTGCTACTAACAACAAAGCAAACTGAGATATTTTTTCAATGTTTCATACCATCTTCCCAAGACATGGAGAAAAATAAATGATTGGGGAAATGAAAAATACAGTCCATTTCTTGTAACCCAATATTAATTTTACCTTTGGCAAGCCTCCACGCTTGAGCATAAACTCCTAATCATAAAATACAAAAGATTCACCAGAGAAAGGAAATGTTCGAGTCACAATATTTAACAGAAAAGCAGCTCCCAAGTATATTTCTAAAAGTAAAAAATCTATCCACTTCTTTGGTTCACCAAAAAACAAAAAACAAAAAATCTCTTGCTTTGAACCTTCATACATACCAACAACTGAAGAAACTAGATCAATTGTGAGTATTAGTAATTAATACTGAAGAGATGAGCTCTCGGAACATCATATATAGAAAACATTGCACAAAAAATCCCTTCTTGCCACTCAAATTTGATTTAATCTAGGTCTTGAGGATAGACATCATGAGCCCACAATATATGAGAGAAATCATAAATGAAAGAAAATTAATACAGATTACCTTTCAATGCAGAGGAAGACATGGACCCACACACATCAAAGAGTATCAACACAAGAATATCTCTCAAACATCTACCAAGTGCACATCCATAGAATGCTTCTTTTGCCCACACCAATCTGTCCTATCTTGAAACTGAGTGAAACTTTTCATTTTGAATGTCATCTGTCATGGCAATTCACTATTTACGTACCAACCGACACCATAAGTATTATTATTAAAAAGGCATGAAACCATGGAGGAGGAGGTTTCAAGCTTGGATGCAACTCAATCCATTTTGGCAAAAAGTATTTGCACAAACTCATCCACTCTAGCAAAGGAATTTGCAGTTCTTGCAAATTGCTTCTGTTGCTGCTTACATTTTACTTTTCTCTTCTCTTGCCATTGATTAGGGAAGTTCTCTTTCTTGTGACACTTGTAACACATTACATGACTCCATTTCTTAATATCATGACCTGAAGAAGATCTCTTTTCCTTACCCTTCATGGGTACCCATTTATTTCTACCTTAATGGAAGTGTAAAGTCTTGGTTTTCTTTCCTTAATGCCAACATTGTTTCCTACCTTATTTCTTATTGGTCCTCTTCTTCATGCTAATATTGCATCCTACCTTATTTCTTGTTTGGACAAAAATTTCGTTAGCTTTCAGGGCTAGTTTGAAAGTGTTTACACCATGTATGTTGGTCCTTCATGAGATTCGGGGTACATGGTGTATGATGAGCCCCTAGATGGTCTACGATGGATTTACAAAGTGGAAATGGGTTGTTCAGTGGTTGCTTGACCTCACTTGGTTGCGTGGATGACATTTTAAATTTTTTCCTTAGGGTGTTGGAGATCATCAAGCAAATTGGTAACACTATACATGTTGGCCAGACGAAGGATGTTGCATCCTTGGAGAACACCTTGCATTGGAGGAGGAGCATTTGGAATACAAGAGGTGTTGAGTCCTAGATAGCATTGGGTAGCTACGATGCTTGCATGGAGGCATGGACTTGACTTGGGGATGTGCAGGTTCCAATAGTGTCCATGTAGCGGGAGCAAAACCAACGGAGTTCATGACTTCTAAGGTATCATATCTCTCCTCCTCAATACCCAATGGTGCACATGGCCTTCCAATTGTCTTGAGGAGGACAGATATGATACCATGATGGAGGATGATGCTAAGATTGATTCCATGATTGCAATTGATAGGAATATTACAAAGTACAGGGACATGGTTGTTGGATTCTTTCAAATGAAGGCAACCGAACGTGATGTAACTCTCACTTCAAGATTCTCTCGGAAAGTGAAAGTTCACCTAGTTCACATTCTTTCAGTTGCTAGGGGTTTTGAGGCACATGAGTGGGATTCTCATGTTCAGACATTAATAATAGCCCTGTATCGGTTGTCACCTATACCACGAGATAGCCCGGTATGGGTCATTACCTATACCATGAGCTTGGTATTTCATGAACAATGAGTTGACTTGTGCATACTTCCATCTTTGTGATTTTGATAGATGTGATTCACTTGTCTTGGTCTTGTATGGAGAGATGGTTATGGTGTTCATTGATTTTACCTTGAGATTTGGGGGATGTTGGAGCTTGGCACGTTGCTTATGATCTAGAGTCGTGTTCCTTCATATTCAAAAGCAATCAATATTCTCTAGAGGTTCAAGATGTTGTGATAGCATCTTGTGATGGATGGTTAATAGTTCCTTGCCAGGATACTATAGTTGATATCAAGACAATAGTAGGCATAGAATTGTAGTTGTTAGGCTTGGTGGAGTTGCACAGGGAGTCAAAAAATGTTAGCAAAACACTTTCCCTATAAAAAGAGAGTGTTTGGCTTCAAGGTTACTTTGTAAGTGTTTACATCATGTTTCTGGGTGGTTCCTGAATTTTGGGGTACATTGTGTATGATTAGCCCCTGTATTGTCCATGGTGGATTTGCACATTGGAGATGGCTTACTCCAAAGTTGCTCAACCTATGTTGGGTGTTGACATGACATTTTTCCTTAGGGAATTGTAGATATTCAAAGTTCAAACAACTTGATGACATTTTGCATGCTAGCCACATGGAGGACGTTGGTTGCTTGGAGAACACCCTGCATTCGAGGAGAGTTAGACATTCAAGAGAGAATGTTGAGCCCTAGACAGCATGGGGTATCTTGGATGCTTGCATGGAGGCATAAAGTTGACTTCATGACACCTATATTGTGACAATGTTTATGTAGGGGGAATGGACCCAGCGGAGCACATGATTTAGGAGAGGAGTGTTGAAGCCCTTGGAAGTTTGGACAAGGAGTATTGAACAACTCTTGTGGAGCACCCTTCCATTGTGTAGGCTTGTTTATGTACAACTTCACCTTGGAGCTTGACATGTGTACCATTTGGAGTGTAGCACTCCACATATGTGAGCCTATTTTTCCTTCGTAGATTGCTTGTAAGGGTTTAAGCCTACATATGCTTTGTTGTCCTCCCTTAACTGTCATATATAGAGAGGAAGGAGAGAGTCCCTTCATCATTCTCATTTCTTGTTCATTATCTTGTGTTAGAACTTAGAGGTATGACTAAGAGTTCACTAGTCTTGCTCTCTCTTGTGCATCTTCATCTATATGTTATTTATTGTCTTGGAGTCACCCAGGTATCTTGGACTTTTGGAACATCTTGAATACGAGGGTTAGAGTTTTATTCCCTAGAGATTAGGGTTTTGTGATGAAAGCCTAAGCTATACTTGTTGAAGGGAAAAAGAAAAGAAGACGTCTTGCCTTGGAGGACATGTTTGTCTGATACTTGCTTGTTGGAGCTCCTTGGTGTGAGCTAGGGTTCTCTTGGTTTTCCCCAGTTAGGATTTGGAGCAATGTTGATAATATCGGCATCAACAAAAAATCGGCAAACTGCGGCAAACATTAAAAAATCAAAATAGTTTCATGTTTTTCAAAATAGACATATAAAGCAACAACAACTTTAGATGAGCACATTAGCTCATAAATATGGAGAAAGCACTAATATATAGCATGTAGTGGATGCCAAATGATACATCAAAGTCGATACTGAATCTTGAACCTTGATAGCTATCCAATCAAGGACTCAAAAGTGGAGAATCAAAATATTACACATACAAAAATGAAATATAGACAAAGATTCAAATCTCTTTAGAATTTAGAATCTAAAACATTTACAGTTTTACATGATGATGATACAACTTCAATCATACAACTAGTGCATATAACCAAATAGCACCAAGTGAAATCCTTCTTTGAACCAAGAATACATCAACAAAGAGGCTCTAAATGGCCTCTAGAGTCCAAAAATAATCAAGCTACAACAAACAACTCCATATTTTCAAAATAATTGCCTATATTGGGATCTTCATCATCAATATCACCCTCTAAACATTAAACTATGATCACAATATTAAAAGTCAAACCAAGATTTTTTTTGAGTGATGGATACATTTTTACAAGGGTCATGACAAAGGAGTTCAACAATCACTACCACCAACATTGAAGTATATAGAGGGCTTGGTGCTCTTGATTAAATGATAATTCCATACCCTCATACATGAAAGAATCAAATGAAAACATTGCAATCTCACCAATCCTAACATCTTGAAAATTGTATAACCTATTGTATTTGTTGGTGTCTTTAGCATATTTGGCTTTCTTCTCTTCCTGGTGCACTCTTCCTTCCTTCAACTCTCTCTCTATCTTCCCGTGTGTGTAATCTGCCTCTCCTCTCTTGTCTACTGCTAGTGGATTCTCCTCACTACCGAGCTAGGTGGATAATATTGTAATTGGATTAGAATTGATAATGCAAGGAAAAGTTTATAAGAAGAATAGTAGGTCAGTGGGCCGAGATAATAAGGTGCTTCAGTAGGGAGGAAATAAAGAGAAGATTTGACCTAAAAGATAAGCAAGTTGTACTTGTAAATAAGTGCTTCAAGTTCTCAGTGAAGACTACAATTACTTGGTTACTAGGACAATATATGAGTGAATAGTACATTTTAAGAGATTGAGAATGATCCAGGATAGGGCCAGCTTCGAAAGGTCAATATTCCAGCTTTATAGGTGGCCCGGTTCGCACTCTCCTCAATCCTAGGTTCCACCTACCTCAATCATGACATGTATGGCCAAGATTAAATCCCAATCCAAGTCACTAATGTTCTAGAACTTCAACAACGTTTCATGTGGATTCCTAAGGCTAGTTGACTTTAAAACATGATACTTTCATTTTTCTTTTTATTTTGAAGTGAAATTACAAGATAGAATTAGTGATCACCTTTCTAAGGTGGTCACCAAAGAAATGTCTCAGGCCACTTCCTGCACATTCACACTGAACCTATGCAAAAAGTGTTGAAAAGTGTAACTAGGTTCGGTCTTCATTATGACATGTGTAATTGTGAATTTATGCAATTAATAATAAAAAGAAAAATAAAATTATTATTATAATGCTTGTCTCATGGGTTTCATGAGCAAGGAATTTTATTTTTATAGTAAAGGCTCCCATTGTGAGCCCTTAGGTTTGGTCATCAAGTCAAAAAGTCTATTGAGTCAATGTCAAAGTTTAAAGACCCATTTGGGCTCATTATATATTGTGAAAATTGTAGTTAAATATGTCACAAACTCTCCAAGACCTACTCACAAGCTATACTTCAAGTCAGCTTTCAAAAGGAATAAGAGACGTATCTAGAAGGGAAACTCGGCCTACCCCTTGGCTCATGTCGACTTATTTCTATAGGAAGATCACTATATATTGAAGTATCTCGGCCTCCATTTGGACACATTCTCGACGAAGCAAGGAAGACATAACGAAAGGTGCGTAGACCACAAGAAGAAGTCCCATCACCAAGAAAAGGAAGAAGGACCATCACCGAGCTAGTTTTCTTATAAGTTTTTGGGTTGATACTCTCCACACGTGCGAAGATCTGGTACTATCTATTGTAGGAAGGACCGAAGTATCACAGTCATATCAAGAGGGTAGTTTTAAGGAGAAAAAAAGTTGACCTTAAAGTCGAGTTCAACAAGAACATATCTCCAACTAAAGCGAAGGAAAAGGAGGAATATAATTTCTCTCATATGCTGCAACTAGGGTTTCTAAGGAGGCCGAAAGGTTGCAGGTCTGTCTCAAAAAGTCGAAATTTGAAGTATAGTCGAGAAACAAGGAGAAGTCAGTGTTTTGACCATCGTTGACTAAAGGAAGAGGAAAAATCCTTGTGACTTGGTCTTGGAGAGGTTAATGGGTCAAGGGTCTCGATCTTGGTATTCGTCAATTGAAGTCTCTATAAGAAGAAGAATTCATTTAGGTTTTCCTCTCAAGAGGGAGAGGTTTTGGCCCTGGTTGATATCCTACATTCGGTGTCTCTTGTCTCTTTTGTTGAAGATTGTAACTAGAATCGATCTTCATAATTTATATTTATTGTACTTATGAAAAGAATTAAAGAAAAAAAAATTATCTTAACCTTTGACATTTATTTTATTATTAAATGGCTTATTAAAGCATGGGTTTCAGCTTGGGTCATATTTAGTATAAGGTCCCCATTGTGGACTTCTAGGTTAGTCATTACACATTTATATTTACCCATCTTGGGCTTTTGAATCATGTAATTAGGTTTATTTTTAAGTCAAAAATGGTTTAGAATCCCTCCACATCAAGTCGACCTTCAGGAGATCAAGTCGGCCTCAAAGGGAGAAATTCGAACTCATATGGAGCCTATAAAAGCAAGGATATCGAATTCATTTGCACCATCACTTCTCAAGCAAGTTCGATATTTACTACATCGAGGGAAAAAGTGCAAAATGGAAGGAAGAGGCAAAAATAAGTGTGAGTTGGGTCTAGAAGCAAGAGGAAGAGAAAATCGAAATTTTGGTGAAGGAATCTCTGCATTTTGTGCCCTCTTTTGGGAGATCGAAGTCTTCTAAGGCTTGATGCTACTGCTACTGTTGAATCTGCTGCCTAGTCAAAGATGTTGGAGGACAAGTTGTTGTTGTTGGGTCGAAGATCTGGAAGGCTGACTTGCTATGGAGAGAAATTTTGGCTCATGTCTAGGGTGAAGAGTCTCAAAGAATACTATTGAAAGGAAGAATTATCTTGATTGGGTTTTCCCCTCGAGGGGGGTTTTCCCTGGCATAGTGCCTATATCTTGTGTCTCTTGTTTTTTATCTTCATACACACTTAATATGGTAATTGCTTGATGAAAGATAAGATGATAAAGAAAGAAAAGAAACCAACACATTCGCAAGTAATTATCAAGATGTTAGAATCAAACCCTAATATAACTGCATTGATTCTTCAACATGGTATCAGAGCTAAGGTCGAGAAGGATTGAAGATCACTTTGTTGGCATGAATTATCCCTCTTTGACGGACTACATAAGGATGGGTATCAACACTACTAGAAGATGGATCAAGAAGTTCATCCACTACTTATTCATCGAAGTCAAAGGTCAAGGACTTTTGGCTGCCCTTATAGGATCTCTCCATGGTGACAATGCATGGATCATTGATAGTGGAGCACTAAGGCACATGACAGGAGAAAGTAAACAACTACATACACTATCAAGGGAATCATGCTCTCATGCAATGGAATTGGGTGACAACAAAAGCTATGTTGTGAAAGGCCTGGGATCAAATTCGTTGGAATTAGAAAGTGGATCGAAGCTGCACCTCAACAACATACTATATGTTCCAGGTTTGAAAAAGAATTTGATTTCTATTTCTTGTTTAGAAGATAAAGGTGAAGGAATTGCTTTTGTTGATGGAAAACTATTGGTCTAGGCCAAAGACTCTAGCATTGACAAAGCTAGATTTATTGGAGTTCGTGAAGGAAGTTTGTATAGGGTTACTACACCATCTCCTCAAGCTTTAGTTAAAATGGAAATTAGTCCTATTGAGCTATGGCATAGAAGATATGGTCATCTACATTACAAGGTCATTCCCACTTTTAGCCAATTGGTTAATGGCATCCCCAATATAAAGGAAGATCATGAAGGTGTCTATGGGAAAGCATACAAGAAAGCCACTTCCAAATAGTGAATCTAGGGCCAAAGAAGTTTTGGATCTTATTCACTCTGATATGTGTGGGCCCAAGTCCGATTTTAAATCTCTTGGAGGTCACATCTATTATGTGACTTTCATAGATGATCATTCTAGAAAGACATGGATCTATCTTCTCAAGAAAAAGGACGAAGTATTTGATAAATTCAAGGAGTTTTGAGTTGGAAAACCTCACCGAAAGAAAGATAAAGACTCTAAGATCCGACAATGGTGGGGAATACACTTCCAAGGAACTAATTGAATATTGTAAGGAAGCGGGAATTAAGAGGGAGCTCATTGTTCCCTACTATCTCGAACAAAATGGAGTTGCTAAAAGAAAGAATAGGTCTATTGAAGAAGGCATTAAGACAATGCTACTTGATTAAGACCTACCAAAATTCATAAGGGGAGAAGCAGCCATGATAGTCGTGTACATACAAAATAGAAGTCTCCATAGAAGTTTGAAGAACATAACTCTCGAAGAAGTATTTACACGAAAGAAGCTGAGTGTGGATCACCTCCGAATCTTTGGAATCCCTGCCTGCATCCATGTTCCAAAGGACAAGCGAAAGAAGTTGGATTCTATAAGCATCAAAGGAATATTCGTTGGATATAGTCTCTCGTCAAAGGCATATAAAATCTACATCAAAGAAAGAAGGCAAATCAAAGTAAGCAGAGATGTCATATTTGATGAGAGCTAAGCCTACAAGAAGTCCAAGGATATTCCCATAGATTCTGATGACGAAGAATCTCCTATATTCGAAGAAGAAGAACCGCATCATGAAGATCCTCCTACAAATCAAGAAGAAGAAGAAGGACCAAGTGAGCCTATTCAACCTGTGATCATCCCGACCACAAGGAAAAGGCCAAATTGGTTAAAATCTACACTATGAGATGCCGAAGACATGAAGCTCCCATAGGAACCTTCATGGTGTTGAGAATTTGGAGGGGTTACGGTTGATACAAATTCTCTTCTTGATAATTACTTGTGAGCTAGCTTGTGTAGCTTATGTATTCTCTTAGTTATTCTTTCATCAAGTCAATTATCAAAATGCATAGGACACAAATATTTACGCAGAAGTAATACTTTTATTATAGGAAGGTAAATCACAGATTTACCATCCTTACATTACACTTCAGATCTGCACTTCAGCACTTCACTTGCCTTTAGCATTTAGCATTTTACTTTCAGCACTTTGGGGTTACCTTCAGCACTTCAAATTTTTACTTCGGATTTACCTTCAGACTTTCGGACCTTTAGACTTCGCTTTTATCTTCAGACCTTCAGACCTTCAATCTTCGCTGTTTCCTTCAGATCTGCACTGTTCCTTCCGCAATTTATACTCTTGAATCCGAATTCCCTTTTAACCGTTGTACAACCTCAGAGAAATCCGCAAAAAATTGTCTCTTCACCGCAGCATATGTAGGGGTATAAATAGTTGTTCAAGCCAGATTTTAAGCTGACCTTTCAGCCATCATGTAGGCCGACTTCAACACTATTTGTAAGCCGACTTCATTACAGCAAATAGGCTTATCTTCAACGTTGAATATGGGCAGTCTAGAAGGCCATTCTTTTGCAATGTCTTGGAGGATATTCTTCAGACTAAACACACCATTTACATGACTCTTAATTACACTTATGTTCCTAATAGACATCAAGAAGAAGTCTATAGACCTATACTAAAAATCTTGCTCATGAAACCCATGAAGCAAGTAAACCAAAAATACATTTTATTATTATTGACTTCTTCTTTACATAAGTATATAATTACATAGTCATCATAAAGACCGACCTAGTTACACTTTTCAACACTCCCTCTTAACTAGGGAGGTATTCATACAGGTACATTGTCACTTTTAAAAACGAAGAATCTTATAAGAAAAATCGAATTGGTAATCGCATTTGTATAGCATCATATCAACCAGCATTGTACTAGTGCAAGGCCTTGACTAATAGCCCCATCTCTTTGACGAGACAATGGGCTTCAATGCTGGCGAGACACATGACTTATAGACACCTTCGTCATTGTCTCTCCAAGGTATATACTCCAGCCGGGTGTTCCCATAGTATGACCTTCCTGGATTATTCTTCTCTTGGGTAGCTAGCCCTCAAAGAATATCGGTCCTCAACTACTCTTATCTTGAATGCCCTATCACATTCTCAAAGAGTATCGAATGCCAGATGATTACTCAATCCTCCATTCTATCTTCCAAAGACCAGAATGATGTGTCTATCTCTCCCTCTCAACCAGGGAGGACCTTATTCCACAAGGGAATGTACTCATTCTTATACAAAGAATGTAAGAATGTACCTAAGCTCATCCTTAGGAATTACCATGTTTCTTCAAAGTAAGAAACTTACCATCAGGCTCCCTCTTAACCAAGGACCTTCAGCAGCAATGGTGAGACACCAAGCTGCTCATGAAGAATTCCTGTTCTCGATGTCATGAATTTCGATATTGAAGAATCTCCAACATTTAGCTTCATAGGACACAGATCATCCATCACTTCCATCCTGAGTCATGTCAGCTATCAAAGTGATTCATCAGACTTCCTTTATCTGGTCCATTGTTATGCCATGCTGCTTTCCTTTGAATCATTTCCAAGGATCATACATCCTTTCTCATGATTAGCAACCCTGCACAGATTCATCCAAATAAACATATTCATATTAATTTTTAGAACGAAAGTTACCTCAGTGATGATCTTTCACCTTGAAATCTTCTTGTAGGCATCAGTATCCTTCATACAGATTGACACATCTCCTAATGATATGTTTTTGCTAAGGGTTTCCAGACTTTCGTCGGAGTCTACATATCTTCCCAAGAGATCTTCTAGTCACATTTACTTGGCCTTTGAATGATACCTACCTCAAGACATGGTTGCATTTCATGATCTCTTCCTTTCCGCACATTTTCCATTTCTAGGAACTTTTAACAACCACCTCATATACTATGTGGACATATTATGTTGATTTCATCTGTTCGTGCACTAAGAGATACTCTTTTATAGTTCACACTTCTAAGTACATAAGTTCATTACCTGCAACCATATAACATGACATCACAGCATCCAATGTCAGCATATAAATATATACATACCTCATACCTTTTTCCCTTGAGTCATCCTGTAGCAATATATCATCAATATGTCATCACATCCCAGAAGTATGTTTCTATGATGACCCTTGCTCTCGATGACTGCTTTCTTAAGGTTTGTCAAAGAGGTTTTCCCGAAGCTGACTTACCAGGAGTTCCTGCCATGCTTAGATCAGGACGCTACATTGCTTCCTATCAACAGAAAACAATTCCTTATTCATAAGTTTGCGTGATTTTCCTTGAATCTTCTTTTCTTTCTCCTATTGAGATTGTCCCTTTAGGACCATCTTTCTTGTAATTTCCTCAACTTCCCTTTTTCCTTCTACAAATGTTTGAGTCTTTTATCCTTCAACATTTTTTCCCTTGATTTGTCTTTTTCCATCTAGTATAGAGACCACTAGTTGAATGAGGTAATTTTCTTGTCTATTTGTTACGTTGTCCATCTTATTGTCTTTTCCAGATCTCACAGTTGAGATCTTATGAAGATATCCCTTCATTATTTGATACCTCAATTTTGTGTAAATTTGGTCTAAGTGACACAACCTTATTTATTGCATAGAATAGTTCTTTCAACTTATCTTATATTCTCTTGATGTCTCCAATCCTTCATAGGCTTTTCATGACTTTACATTCTTCGAGGACTATGACTATTCTCTTCATGCAAGGATTCTTGGTAATCCAACCAGCTTATAGATCTCCCTGCAAAACAAAGTCATTTAACCAAATTTTGATTATAGAATGAAAAATACTTACTTGATAAGTGAAGATAAAGTCTTCAGCTTGATTTCTTCGATGGTGGTGAAAAGATGTGTTAGTGCTTTCTCTTTGAATGATCTTCTTCAAGGGTAAGGATTAGATCTTTGTTGTAATGATGATAAAGCCTTCTTTTCTGCACTCTTCTGCACCAATCCTAGGAAAGCTTGGTTCGTAGTAAACTCCTTTTTCTGCACTTCTAGCCTTGGCCTCTTACAGTCTTCTTATCCTTGATTCCAATACAAAGATCTTTCTTGCTTCGGTGTATATCTTTAGTTCTTCTCTAAGTTATCTAAAATCTGTTAGCTCAAGACCGAGATCTTTAGCACACCTTGCAACCTTTGAATCACCCTTGTCTGCACTGTATGGTAGACCTGTATATTACTAAAGAAGTCCTCGGCCTATCTAAAGTATATACAGAGATAACCCTTAGATTTCCTTGACCCAATTACTATGATGCACGATGCTGAAGTGACTTGTCTTGTCACACTTTTTAGCTTCTGATCATGGTCCTGAACTTCGCACTTTTATTATAGATGTTATCCGAGATGTTTTATACCCAAAACATATATGTGTGAGAGCCTTCTCTATTCACTGATCTGTCTCCTTATTTTGCACCGAATCCGCGGACCTTATCTTTGCAATTCATCACAGAACTTATCCAAACTTGTTGTATGAAGTTGCACTGAACTTGTATCACTGAATTTGCATCGAACATGTATCTTTGCAATTGCACCGACCTTGTATCAATACCACTGAGCTTGTATCTCTGCAATAGCACCCAACTTCTTCTTTGTAATAGCACCAAACTTCTTTTCTCTGAATTTGATCTCAGACAGTAACTTTTATCAAAATTTTCTTGACGATAAGGTGATCTTTTACCATAGCTCTGAAACCATGTTGAGAATCTGGAGGGGTTACGGTTAATACAAATTCTCTTCTTGATAATGACTTGTGAGCTAGCTTGTGTAGCTTATGTATTCTTTTAGTTAATCTTTCATCAAGTCAATTATCAAAATGCATAGGACACAAATATTTACGCAGAAGTAATACTTTTATTGTAGGAGGGTAAATCACAGATTTACCTTCCTTACATTACACTTCAGATCTGCACTTCAGCACTTCACTTGCCTTCAACGTTTAGCATTTTACTTTCAGCACTTCGGGGTTACCTACAGCACTTCAAATTTTTACTTCGGATTTACCTTCAGACTTTCGAACCTTTAGACTTCGCTTTTACCTTCAGACCTTCAAACCTTCAAACATTCAGTCTTCGCTTTTTCCTTCAGACATACACTGTTCCTTCCGCAATTTATACTCTTGAATCCACCTTCCTTTTTAACTGTTCTACAACCTCAGACAAATCCGCAGAAATCTGTCTCTTCACCGCAGCATATGTAGGGGTATAAATAGTTGTTCCAGCTAGATTTTAAGCCGACCTTTCAGCCATCATGTAGGCCGACTTCAACATTGTTTGTAAGCCGACTTCATTACAGCAAATAGGCTTATCTTCAACGTTGAATACGGGCAGTCTTGAAGGCCATTCTTCTGCAATGTCTTGGAGGATATTCTTTAGCCTAAACACACCATTTACATGACTCTTAATTACACTTATTTTCCTAATAGACATCAAGAAGAAGTTTATAGACCTATACTAAAAATCTTGCTCATGAAACCCATGAAGCAAGTAAACCAAAAATACATTTTATTATTGTTGACTTCTTCTTTACATAAGTACATAATTACATAGTCATCATGAAGACCGACCTAGTTACACTTTTCAACACATGGAAAGTAAAAGGCCGAAGAGATACTCTGGCTATGTTGCATACATGACAATGCTCATTCAAGCTGAACCATCTACATTTGAAGAGGCTACTCAACAGGATGACTGGAAGAAGGCCATGCAAGAAGAATACCAATACATTATGAAGAATGGGGTTTGGGAAATCGTTCCTAGACCTAGTCAAAAATCAGTTGTCACATCCAAAAGGATCTACAAAATCAAGCATGTTGTTGATGGAAGCATAGACAAGTACAAAGCAAGGTTCGTTGCAAGGGGCTTCTCTCAAAAGGAAGGAATAGATTATGAAGAAACCTTTGCACCTACAACAAGGTATACTACCATTAGATCTTTGGTTTCATTGGCTTCTACAATGGGTTGGAATATCCATCAAATAGATGTGAAGACCACATTTCTAAATGAGACCATTGATGAGGCAAAGGTTTCGAAGTAAATAGTAGGGACTCTCACGTCTGCAAACACAATAAAGCCTTATATGGCTTGAAGCAAGCTCCTAGGCCATGGTACGCGAGAATGGATGCATATCTCCCAAGGAATGGGTTCGTGAAGGGTACCATTGATCGAAATCTCTACATCAAGGTCGTGAATAATGAGCCTGTCATTATTCTACTATATGTGGATGATCTATTCATCACAGGTGTAGAGCAAAGAATTGAAGAATGTAAGAAGTTGTTGGCAACCAAATTTGAGATGAAGGATCTAGGACTCATGCATTACTACCTGGGTCTCGAAGTATGGCAGAAACCTGGGGAAATATACTTGGAGCAAGGAAAGTACATCATCAAGATATTGCAATAATTTGAAATGATGGACTCCAAGCCCATGACTACTCCTATGATCACCAATCTCAAGAAGTTACAAGGTTCTAACTCAAGTTTCGTGGATCCTACCTCCTATCGACAGTTGGTGGGCTCCCTAATGTATCTGGTAAACACTAGGCCAGATATATGCTATGCAATGAACATCCTTAGTCAATTCCAGTTGGAACCTCGTAATGAATATTGGATAGTTACCAAACACATATTAAGATATCTTCGTGGTACTATACACCACTACCTAAAATACAATAGTAAGGCAGTCAATCTAATTGGCTTCTGAGATTTTGACTGGGGTGGCAGTGAATCTGATGGAAGAAGTACTACCGGTTGATGCTTCAACCCAGGGTCTGCTATGGTATCATGGATGAGTAGAAAGCAAGGTCCCGTTGCCGTAAGTAGTGCTGAAGCTGAATATGTAGCTGTATGTGAAGTAGGAAAGGAAGTAGTATGGTTAAGGAAGCTTCTGACAGACTTGCTCGAGAGTTCTCTAAGTCCTACTATGATCAACTGTGATAATCAAAGTTGCATGGAGATGTCTGGAGATCTCGTGTTTCATTCAAGAACAAAGCACATCAACAGTAAGTTCCGTTTCATTAGGAACTTGGTACAAGATGGGGTCGTAAAGTTGGAGTATGTCCCGAAGGAAGAACAGGTAGCAGACATACTAACGAAGGCTCTTCCTAACAAAAAGTTTGAATATTTAAGAGACAAGCTTGGTTTGGTAAATATTGCTAATTGTATTAATATTAATGATTTGGAAGAGATATGTTGAGGCTTTGCGAGTGAAGCATTGCCTGGAAAGACATCAAGCCGGAAATTTATGTTGATGTCTGGTAGGGAGGGTGGCATCGGGTGGATGTGCACTTAGTTCCCTGGGTTGGTGGTTAGTAAGTAAGCTTGTGGTACCGATAGAGGTTGAAAGCTTTAGCCCACCATAATCCCAATTGGATAGATTGCCTTGGTCAGGAATCTAGTCCATGGCATTGTGGTGCCTAAACTGTTGAATGACCAAATGGATAGATTGCCCTGGTCAGGAATCTAGTCCATGGCATTGCGGTGCCTAAAATTCTTCATAGTTTCACATAGTTTGAGATCTTCCCGTTGTATATTATGAATACCTCCCTAGTTAAGAGGGAGTGTTGAAGATTGTAACTAGGTTCGGTCTTCATAATTTATATTTATTGTACTTATCAAAAGAATTAAAGAAAAAGAATTTATATTATCAATTCACATTCTTTTATTAAATGACTTATTAAAGAATGGGTTTCATGCTTGGGTCATATTAAGTATAAGGTTCCCATTGTGGACATCTAGGTTAGTCATTACAAATTTATATTGACCCTTCTTGGGCTTTTGAATCATGTAATTAGTTTTATTTTTTAGTCAAAAATGGTTTAGAAGCCCTCCACATCAAGTCGTCCTTAAGGAGATCAAGTTGGCCTCAAAGCGAGAAATTTCAATTCATTTGGAACCTATAAAAGCAAGGAGATCAAATTCATTTGCAGCATCACTTCTCAAGCAAGTTCGATAATTACTGCACCAAGGGAAAAAGTGTGAAGTGGAAGGAAGAGGCAGAAAGAAGAGCGAGTTGGGTTTAGAAGCAAGAGGAAGAGAAAATCGAAATTTTGGTGAAGGAATCTCTGCATTTCGTGCCCTCTCTTGAGAGATAGAAGTCTTCTAAGGTTTGATGTTGCTTCTGTTGCCTAGTCGAAGTTGTTGGAGGACAAGTTGTTGTTGTTGCTGGGTCGAAGATCTGGAAGGCTGACTTGGTGTGGAGGGAAAGTTTGGCTTATGTCTAGGGTGAAGAGTGTTAAAGAATACTATTGAAAGGAAAAATAATCTTGATTGGGTGCTTATGGGAAAAGAAAAAGTCATCTGATGCAAATCTCATCATACATCAAGGAAATATCTACTAGATGAGGATACTTAATATCCTCTATTGGAACCTTCATCGGAAGGTTCACCAATCAAAAGGGAGCAAGTGTTTCATCAAGAATTCCAACTTGGAGGAATTCATCAAAAGGATGGTATGATGTCAATAAGCAGGTCAAGGGATTGAAGTTCTCTCAATCATGGAAGCTGCTAAAGGAAGATGACCTAAAAGAAGAATGAGGTATGTATTCTTTTATTGGATAATTTGGAGTCATGTCATATGGTTGTTGGCAACTTGGATGAATGCTCTACTTTGACAGCATGATCAAGAGAAGAGCATGTGACAACGTTGGTTGATATGATGCTAAACAAATGGGTTACCAATCCAACTCTTCTTATGAGAATTCTTCAGATTGAGAATGACCAAGTACCATTATGAATACCTCCCTAGTTAAGAGGGAGTGTTGAAAAGTGTAACTAGGTTCGGTCTTCATTATGACATGTGTAATTGTGATTTTATGTAATTGATCTAAAGAAGAAAAATAAAATTATTATTGTAATGCTTTTCTCATGGGTTTCATGAGCAAGGAATTTTATTTTTATAGTAAATGCTCCCATTGTGAGCCATTGGGTTTGGTCATTAAGTCATAAAGTCTATTGACTCAATGTCAAAGTTTGAAGACCCATTTGGGCTCATTATATATTGTGAAAATTGAAGTTAAATATGTCACAAACTCCCCAAGACCTAGTCACAAGTTATACTTCAAGTCGGCTTTCAAAAGGAATAAGAGACGTATCTAGAAGGGAAAGTTGGCCTACCCCTTGGTTCATGTCGGCTTATTTCTATAGGCAGATCACTATATATTGAAGTATCTCGGCCTTCGTTTGGACACATTCTCGACGAAGCAAGGAAGACAAAAAGAAAGGTGCGAAGATCACAAGAAGAAGTCCCGTCACCAAGAAAAGGAAGAAGGACCATCATCGAGCTAGATTTCTGATTTATTTTTGGGTTGATATTCTCCACAAGTGCGAAGATCTAGTACTATCTACTGCAGGAAGAATCGAAGTATCACAGTCATATCAAGAGGGAAGTTTTAAGGAGAAAACAAGTTAACCTTAAAGTCGAGTTCAAGAAGAAAGAATCTCCACCTAAAGCGAAGGAAATTGAGGAATATAATTTCTCTCATTTGCCGCAACTAGGGTTTCTAAGGAGGCCGAAAGGTTGCAGGTCTGTCTCAAGAAGTCGAAATATGAAGTATAGTCGAGAAAGAAGGAGAAGTCAGCGTTTTGACCATCATTGACTAAAGGAAGAGGAGGAAGCCTTGTGACTTGGTCTTGGAGAGGTTAATAGGTCAAGGGTCTTGGACTTGGTATTCGTCAATTGAAGTCTCTATAAGAAGAATTTGTTTGGGTTTTCCTCTCAAGAGGGAGAGGTTTTGGCCCTAGATGATCGCCTACATTTTGTGTCTCTTGTCTCTTTACTGTTTAAGCATTGGGAGTTGTTTGATGAAGAAGAACACTATAATAATGTAAGTAAAGAGAAGATCTTAATCTAAAGAAGTAAAAAACATTCACAAGCAGTTATCATAAGAAGAACAATCATCTAATTACTATGCCCTAGATTTCTCAACAAGAAGTTCCCACTCAAGCTACATTTCTCAACAATGGTTGTGTTAACCCTCAATTTCACTTCAATCATACCTCATTTTCTACATTGGATATGCCTACCATATCTGCAGATCTTTTACCCATCTTGAGATGATGTTAGAGCCCATAGTACCATGATCAAATGTAACATCATGATAATTTGTATTATGTATCATGATCAGCCAAAAGTGTCACTGTTGTATTTACGTATCGTACTAGATCATGCTTAGCTATCTATGTCAAATGTTTTGTTAATCTAAGTGGAAGCTCTAGACCCTTTGTGGCTTGTCATGGGTCATATTCTTAGTCTCCATTTTAAAATAGGCCCTGCCCTTGTGACTCATACTAACCATCTCGCAGAGGTCGTTTATGGTCATGGTGCATGTGTGAGGTTCTTGAAGTGGATCTACTAGACACATGACTTAGGGATCCCCTAGGTTTTTTCATTTTACCCTTATGCAAAAGTGTTGCTTGTGTATTGTAAACTTTTAAAGGTTGTTATAACTAGAAAGCACACTTATCTTATGCCTAAGCATGGATATCCCTACGTATTTGTCACACTTTGGCCTAGGTGATCATCTCCCTGACACTTTAGGAACTCTTAACATGTACCCATCACTTGAGGTTGCTCTACATATTTTCATGCAAAGACACAACTCTCGAGGCAGCTTCACAACTCTCTAAGCATTGGTCACAATGCCTTAGGCCGTTGAGGGCCCTTCTTCATGCACCTATACTATCCACGCCATGCCATGTCACAAATGTTAGAGCACTCAACCTTTTCACCCATGCGGAGACATGGGACATGTAGTTTGATGAGACAAGCACCTTGGAGAATGCATTACTTAGTCATTGGAGCATCTATTCGGCACATGTGGACCTTCTTGGGCCTCCCTTCACATGAGGATGTTGTTAGCATCATTTGAGCAAGAGATTATGCATTAGAGACCTCCCATATGACCATAGAAGTTGATTTTAAGGTGAGTTGTCCCCTCATTGAACCTCCCACATGCCACACATGTGGTTGGACCTTCCTCATCTTGAGCATAGCCATTGGCATATTTGGTGGTTTGAGAGGTATCTTCAGAAGGCTACCTTGCATTATGGAGGGTATTGGGCTACCTTGACCTAACCTTGACCATTTTGGTAGGACGCCCCCCCTCTCTTGGGATACATTGTACATGTCGCACATCTACTTTATATTTTAAGTATTATTTGACTTTGTCTTCATAATTAGTTGGAAAACTAGTATTTTGTGATATTTCCTAGGCTATATCTAAAGAGATGGAAAACATTATTGCAATAAAAGGGATGTTGAAGCCTCCTCTAAAAAAGAGGCTACCTATCACACTTATAGTTGTTCTTGTCGGCTATTGAGAATGTAAATTTGTTGAATATCCACCTACTAAGGCAATTTAGTCCCATTCATGAAGCTCCTCTCTTGGGTTCTATTTTGGTGAATAAAGATTGATTGTAAAAGCTCAAGTCTTCTATGAGCTAACAAGGTCGATCCTTTGAAGCGTAAATCTACCGCATGGAAAGAAGACACTTTGGGGTAGCTCCTTTCTTTCTTCCTTTGTTAATTTGATAATTATTTGATTCCTTGCTTTATCTATCGATTTAGGAACCCTAGCAAGGGTATTAAGTATGTTTATTAAGTTATAATTGATCTTGTTGCTGAAAGTGCTCCCTTGAAAATCCCTTTTGTGGGGCCATAGTCTTCATTGTTTATCCTGATTAGATAAGAGACTAGTTCACCCTCTGAGTTCTAATCTCTTCAACCTAATCCTTAGACAAAATAGACCAAATTTGAAGAGGGATTTTCTTCTTAACCCCATAAGCCCTAGTTGGATAAGGAACTTGTCTTCTCACATCAACCAACCAAAAATTACAAAATACCAAAACTTATTTTCCTTTTTTAGATTGCAAAGAAATCTAAGAAAAGCATTGAAAATCACAAGTTAGATTTTTTTCCATAGTCTAGCATTAAATTAATTGCTTATTTCATTTTCTAGACTAGCTTAAGTTAGGATTTTATCTTAATTTTCCATCATAAAATCCTAAGAGGCAAATAAGCCTCTTGGGATTGTGCATCTAAAGTTTATTTATCTTTATTTTGGTTGTTTTTATATTTGTGTAAATCTGAAAATTGCATAAAAATTTTGAAAAAAGAAAATCAAAATTACAAAAACCTTAAGTCTAGCTCTTATGAATCTAAAGAATATCTAGCACTAGACTCGGGAACTAATTACATATACTAGAAGGTTTTGTCAATCTTTATCTTCTTTTCTAGTTGCGAGAATTATCTTTAAATTTGTACTACTTGCTTATCTCACACTTAATGATTTTCTTGGTAAATCCTAAGCTAATTTTGATAAACCTTGAAGTGAATTTACCTTTAGATTCAAGCTCTTGTTACTTTAAACTAGTTTACTTATTGTGGACTTGATTCATTGCAAATATGGGTTAGTATTTCACTATACATCTTAAAACCCTAACTCTCAATCCAAGAAGTCTTGCTCTAAGGTTGATAATTCATCTTCTTGGATTGATATTTATAGAATTTCAAATCTGGAATCCTGCCATAAATCATTCATTAAACAAATATTAAGGTTAAGGACAGCCCAAGTTTCACCTTTGACTTCTGCTCAACTAAGCACATAATTGATTTGCACTTAAAGGCACCTTCTTCTTGTTAATATTCCAGTGTTCTATGCTTAACAAAATCACTTATTCAAATTCTTCTTCAATTAGTAATCAATTTATCCAACATAATTCAATCTTCCAATAACAATAAGAAATTGTAGATAGAACAGCAACCAATGCACAATAGAAGACAGCCAAGAACAATAGACACAGTATTTGGTCAAAGACCAGGGCAAAACCCCACAAAGGGGGAAAACCATTTTCATCTTCTTCTTCTATTAGATTGTTATCAAATGTTCAGCAGAGATACAATGTTCAAGTACATCCACAAAGAGTCAAATTCAAGCCTTTAACCGACCATTATCCATTCAAAGATGAGCCCAAAAGTCAGATCTGGTCAACAAGTCAAATCTGCAAAATCCATCAAAGTCAACAGCAACAGTAGCAGCCCTAATCAGTGAACAATCAATGTACAAATCACTTCCAAAGCAACATGGTCAGCAGTAAAAAAATGCAGCCTCCTTTTCTGATCAAAGTCAACCCAAAATAGCTCCTGCAAATCTAGTCAAAGTCAAACTTTGACCTGAAAAAACCCTAGCCCAAAATCTGAAGTCAATGATGGTCAAACTGCTCCGAAAAAGTTTCGTCAACCTTCCAGTCAACTCGGTCTTCCAAACAGATCAGAAAGTCAGATCCAACCAAGTCAAACTATGCTCCAAGTCCCAAAAGTCAATGATGGTCAAAGGCCCAAAACAAAAGACATATTGGCCAACAAAAAATTATTCTCTCCTTCACACGTGTGAAGATGAACTTGCAATTTCAGAAGTAGTCAAAAGTTAAAACACAAAAGATAAGAAATGCTTGATGTGATGATGCCTCCAAATGATGTGACATGAGGTGTATTTATATGAGACATAGAGGTTCGAATTTCCTTGCCCAAGTTGATTTGTAGTTTTGTGCACATGTGGGTTTCACATCTAAAATAATATTTTTCCTTGACCAAATTAAATTCTTCCAAGGGCTAGCAAGGGCTTCTTTGGATGAGGAAGGCTTCCCAGAAGGGAATTTCTCCCTGAGCTACCAAATTTTAACACTCCCTCTTAGTTAGGGAGGAATTTCTAACTACACCAAAAATCTCATCTCAAATGTCTCGACATCGCCATCACTAAATAATATCATATCTCATCTCTACACATTTGCTGAACACTCTCGAATCTAAAGAAGAACAATTATCATAGGGGAGCTCAGGCTTCTACCCTATATTTATAGACAATAGGAGACATACTATTTACCATGAGAGGTAAGGATCACACTGTATCCTATTGATCGGTGACAATAGGCGAGATACTACTTACCATAAGAGGTAGGGATCACACATTATCCTATTGTCCGTTGATCTTCCCACCTTGATCCTCAAGAATCAAGTGGCAGAACACCTAAATTCCATCACTTGAGCAAGATACCACTTACCATAAATGGTAAGGATCACACACTATCTCAAGTCTCCTCACCCATTGGCAATCCCAACAAGCCCAACTTGTGAGTAGGATGCATACTAGGGTATACTCTACCAAATCCCAAACTTGATGGTAGGATGAGATACCCACTTGTCAAAAATAACAAGGATCACACACACGACCTACAGTGACAATACACGAGATACTACTTACCATGAGAGGTAAGGATCACACCCTATCCTATTGTCCAAAGTTCCCTCAACCCCAGAAGCTCTCCGGCTCAATACCCCTCCCTGGGAGCTCAGACAGGGGGGAAGAGCATAGCTCAGTGTCCTTGATCAGTTGTGACCCTTACCTAAGAGGGTCACCTCCATCAGTCCAAGTTGCTCTCTGAAGACCAAGAACTTCCCTTTTGACAAATCCTTAGTAAGAATATTTGCTAATTGTTCATCAGTTGAAATGCAATGGAGTCTTATGTCTCCTCCCTACACCACATCTCGAATGAAGTGGTATCTAATCTCAATGTGCTTGGACTTGTCGTGGACGAAATTCTCTACCAAACAGATCCCACTCTTGTTGTCACAATATATCATTGTCGTATCCAGAGCCTGCTCAAATAGCTCTCCAAAAAACTTTCTCAAGCATACTGCCTTACAGTTAGCCATGCTAGTAGAAATATACTCAACCTCAGTCGTGCTAAGAGCAACGGACTTTTACTTCCTACTCATCCAAGATATCATGGCAGATCCCAGGCTAAAACAACATCCTGATGTACTCTTCCTATCTATGACATTTTTGGCCCAGTAAGCATCAATGTAACCATGAAGTCTCACATCTCTGGCAGTATATCTCAAACCAAGATTAAACGACCCATGTAAATATCTCAGCACATGCTTAGCAGCGACCCAGTGTGCATGTAGAGGCTCAGTGATAAATTGACTAAGACTGTTAACTACAAAACATATGTCTGGTCGAGTGTTCACAAGGAACAATATATGTCTGGTCAAGTGATCGATACTCAAAAGGATTCGCCAAATCGAGTCCAACAGCTTCTCCACATATCTTCTTGAAGTTCATCTCCATCGGTGTGGCCATGGACTTGCATTCTACCATTCCAAATATTTCCAACAATTTCACCACATATTTTCCTTGTGAAAGGAAAATCTCACCAGGTCAATGCCACACCTTTACACCCAGGAAGTAGTGCATCAATCTGAGGTCTTTCATCTCAAATTCCAAGGCCATCTCGCTCTTACACTCAAGAACCAAAGGCTCTCCACCTGTCAAGAATAAGTCATCAACATATAAAACCAAAATCAGGGGTGTTATCGTTTGCCGCCTACACCTACCTACAAGTTAGTGAGAAAAGTCTTTAACCCCACAAGGTGTGGTTGGTGGCAAGGAACTCAAAGAAGGGTTTGTCACACTAATCCCGACTCTCTCCATTTAAGCTATCTCCTAGGTTAGCTATGGGGGTGGTCCCTAAAGAAAAATTATATATTTATATGCTTGTTTACATATTGGAATTGAGTCATCTTTGATAAGTAATTCCTTCTAATCAATTATCCTAGAAACCTCACGGTGAATTAACACAATCATGCATTGCACTAGTTTTGCATGCACCTTAATCTAATTTGCTACAAATTTCTAGTCTTTCTACTTTCATAGCAAGTTCAAACTTTTGCATGCATGCACTTTTAAATTTGTCATAAATTTTGTTCCAAAACCACTTATGCTTCACCTTTAATTACATCTTACATGCAATAAGTATTTGGGCAAATTTTATCCATAAAGTAGCATTCTACTTCATGACATGCAAATACATGTCAAGTTTGAAAGTTAATTTTCATTGTTTGACTAATTTACTTAAATGCCCCAAGCAATCACTAGAATTTTACCTCCAACATAAGTTGGTTGAATAGACGTTTTAGGGACACTCTACCTCTATGGACTCCTCACTATGAGATCCAAATATTTGGGCGAGGGTGAGGTCTGAGGATTAGAGTTCAATTGTAACTTTGTTTTAGAACTAATTAATAAAATAACCAAAAGCATTTTTTCATCACATTTACCTTACTTCCAAGATCTAAATTTTTCTTTCTTGATAGTTTAGAGTCTCACATGCAACATCATTTCCTATTTTCAAGAAGCATTTCCTTTCATGCAAGTATTGTAATCTCTTTTGCAACAACTTTTGTTTAATTTTCTTGTATTTGGAACATTGTCTACTTTAGCAAGCCCCATTTCATGTTTAATGATCATCATGTTCATGAATGGTTTATGAGTCTCATTTCCTTTCAAGTACTCTAATTTTGGGTTGCAAACCTAATTGCATGTTGTTATCTTGGTCTAACAATTGAGTTTTTTCTATCATCTCATTTGCATTTTCATAAGTAGATCACTAATTGTTTCCTTTTGAGCAAGATAGCTTCTCATGCTTTGATTTATAAATCTATTTATCTTGAAAGCATTCACAATATCTTGTGCTAACATTTTCTTGTTTCAGTTTTCAGGATTACTTTTGCTTTCCATTTGAAAGCATTTTACTTCATTTAAGCAATTACATTTTCAATTAAAGAGCAGTACTTTGAAGGTACCGGTTTTCATATGCTTTATGCTTATTTTATTTATGTATTGATGGTTATTGCTCATATCATTTTTTGCTTATAAATCTTAAGAAGTAATCTATTTAACTCTTACAACTCTCCTAGAAACTCACATCTTTTAACTTAGTTTTCCATTTAGGGACCACCCCCCATAGTTAACCCAGGAGATAGCTTAAACGGAGAGAATCAGGATTAGTGTGACAGCCCCTTCTCTGAATTCCTTGCCACCAACCACACCTTGTGGGATTGAAGGCTTTTTCCACTAACTTGTAGGTAGGTGCAGGCGGCAAGGAGAGCGATAACAAGGGGCATACCTTGTATAACTCTGAAGTAGAGGCTCGGGTTGGCATTGCTTTTTTCTGAATCCAAGCTTCATCAAGTAGTTATCAATGCGAGCATACCAAGCCCTAGGGGCTTGCTTCAATCCATAGACTACCTTCTTCAGCTTGCACACATGAGTCTTCCTGTCCTGAACTTCAAATCCCTATGGTTTCTCAACATATACTTCTTCCTAGAGTATGCCATGTAGAAATGCAGTCTTCACGTTCATCTGGTGAAGATTCCATCCCTAGCTAGCAGCTAGAGCAACAATAGATCTAATGGTAATGTAGCAAGCAACTGGTGCAAAATTTTCATCATAGTCTTCTCCCTTTTTCTGGGAGAAACCTCTAGCCACGAACCTTGCCTTATATTTCTCGATACTTCCATTTGCTCCATCCTTAATCTTCTATAGCCATTTAGAAGTCACAACAGAATTCCCTTCGATCCTCGAAATTATTTTCCACACATCATTCTTCATTATATATTCATATCCTTTAGCCATAACGTCCTTCCAAGCCTGCTCTTTCACTGCTTCTTCAAAGGTCGAAGGCTCAGCCTAAATGATGGTGCTCATAGCTACAACATAACCCTGGTATCAATATGGCTTCTCACTTTCTCTGAAGGTTCCTCTAGCGGCAGCATGTCTTTCAGCATCCTGCAAGGTATCACGAAGCCATAATGGTTTCTTCTTGGTAGGAGAATCACATGGAGGTGGATCCAAGGGGTCCATGGGTTCCAAAGGGTCATCAGCAACATCAGTCTCAGGTTCAAGCATAGAAGAACCTTCCAGAGGATCATCATCCTTGTTCTCAACATTCGTGGGAGGAGGCAGAATGTCCCTTGCTTTCCCAAGGGCAGCACCTTCATCGAATGTCACATCCCTACTAAACTCGATATTCTTTTGACCAGGCACATATATTCTAAAAGCTTTAGAATTTTCACAATATCCAACAAACGTACCTTTCTTCCCTGAAGCTTCCAGCTTGTTCCTTCTATCCTTCGGCACATGAAAATATACAAGGCAGCCAAAGATCCTCAAGTGTCCAACATTGGGCTTTACACCTGTGAAGACTTCTTCGGGAGTCTTGTCACCCAAGGCTTGATGAGGGGTCATGTTTTGAACATAGACCACAATGTTGTCAGCTTAACCCCACAGAAACTTTGGCAACCTTTGATCATAGACCACGGTGTTAGCAGCTTCACCCCACAAAAACTTTGGCAACCTTTGATCATGCAACATAGCTTGGGCTGCTTCAATGATGGCCCTATTCTTTCTTTCAGCCACTCCATTTTTCTCAGGGACATAAGGTACAATTGTCTCCTTCTTGAATCTTGCTCTCTTGCAAAAGTCTATGAAGTCATTTGAAATGAATTCTCCACCATTATCAAACTTGAAAACCTTGATTCTCTTCCCTGTTTGACTCTCTATTAGAGTCTTGAAGTCCATGAACATATTGAATGCCTCGTCCTTGTGTTTCAAGAAGAATGTCCATGTCTTCCATGAGAGGTCATCCACAAATATTATGTAGTATAGATAGCCCCCAAGAGATTTCAGTAGCATAGGTCCACATAAATCAGAATGTATGAGTTGAAGACTATTGTTGGTCCTACTCTTGCTAGGAGAGAATGGTCCCCTTGACTTCTTTCCACTTGCGCATCCCAGACAGACACTATCACGATTAGCTTGAACCTCAGGCATTCTAGAAACCATCCTTCTAATTTTAGGCAGAGCCTCATAGTGAAGATGAGCAAACGTTTGATCCATAGCTCACTTTGATGATTGATATCATGTGCCAATGCTCGGATTGGTCTTCCATTGACTCTATAGATTGTTAGTTTTTGTAGCATCAGATGTGTTCTAAGCCTCAAGATTTGGCAGAGAGGTTAGGACACATGCATTCTCCAAAACCCAAAAATTGTTTATGGAAATTCCATCTAGAGATGACTTAATTAAAACAATTAATCAGTTTTTTAAATTTCCTAAGTCTAAACTTAGGAAATATGATTAATTAAAAGGTATTAATTAAGTCAGATGTAAATCTTCTAAAAAAAGGCATGCATCGAGTTCTAGTTAATCTTAGCCATCAATTAAGTTTTAATCATGGTTGTTGATGTCTCAACGAGAGATTATAAGAAGAAACTCGAAGGGGCTTGGAGAACACACTTACTGAGATCGAATTCACTTGCAGATCGATTTCCTGAGTAACAGCGCTGAGTTGTCGGAGAGAGAGAGGCAGGGATAGTAAGGTCGAAGGAAGATTTCCCAGATCCGGTGAGTGCACAGCAGAGAGGCAGCGCAGTGCTTCAGAGGAGATCCGTATTTTTGCTAGGAGGCAAAGGTGACTCAATGCCTGAAGCCGAAGAGAGTTTCCGAAGGCCAGGAGAGTCCAGTTTCCAGACAGCGACTGATGAGTTGACGAGAGGGAAAGTAGTTCTTAGCTGTGGGGACGCAGTACTGCATAGGCTGACGCAGTGGCTGCGCAGAGCAGCTTATCTTGAGCCAAGGTTTGTGTCGGATCGCCAGTGGGAGTGAGATTTTCTCACTAGACTCATTTGTCAGTTAGTTCTCTATATGGTTTACTAGATTTTAGCAACCATAGGTTTGTACTCAAATTTACTACTGCATAATAAACAAACCCTCAATTGTTGCACAAGTTTTCCCGAGTTGGATTTTTTCGGGGACTTAGTCCAAAAATAACAGTGTTATTTGTGTGTGTGTGCATCTATATTTCCACCTCTATTTTCTTCCGCAGTTTTTTTATTTATGAAGGTTGCAGTGTATTAGTTTTGATATTTACCATAGAACACAATAAATAATTTGTTCAGTTATTTAACAAATAGAAGAAACCTCATTAGTTGCTACAGTAGGATTCCAATTTGTAGAATTTTCACATGGTATCAAAGCGCAGGAGAAGCAAGAAGAGCTCAGTTGCAGAAGGAAAGAGGGAGCTTCGAGGCACTACGTGATCAGCTACTCGAAACCCCAGGTGGCTGTAGAGTCCATTGGCCAAGACGGCAAATTTTTGAGGAAATATTATTTCTCTGAGTGAGTCGACAGAGAAATAATTTTCCAGATCAAAGATTGTTAAGAGGCAGGAGCAGTAGCATTTCTTCTTACAGAGTAGATCTTCAGCTGGGACGCAGTTATTTTGCAACACTTTGTTGGTGGAGAATAGCGTCAGAAGGAAAGAAGAGCACACACTAAGGGAATTCTTTGCTCAAGGGATTTCTAGCCTAGAAATTTGATTTCTCAATGCAAAGCAGCAATAGTTGTGAGCAAATTTCCTCGCTCCAGTAGGGAGTGCGTAGAGCCTAGCAACAGCTACGCAGAGGAGAAGAGGAGTTCGACATTTTTGGCGAGATGGCATCAGCAGGGTTGAGAGATCAGGATCGGTTGGACGGTTCAACCAACTATGTGATCTCGAAGGCCAGGATTTCCTTCCTTCTAGATGAATATGATCTCAAGACCTATATCAGTTCAGTGGTGGTTGTACCCACGGACCCAGATCAGCTAAAGGCCTACAAAAAGGAGATGGCGAAGGCAAAGAGGTTGATTCTCAATGGAGTTCGAGATCACATGGTGTCACACATAGCTGGCAAGGACACTACTAATCAGATGTGGGATACTCTTGCCATGTTGTACCAAGGATCTTCCGAGCAGTAGAAGATGTATTGGAGGAGAAGTTGAGGTGTACCAGGATGCAAAAAGGGGAGCATATAGACCCCTTCCTTACTAGACTTCAGGAAGTCCGAGATCAGTTGTCTGCAGTCGGGTTAGCACCCCAACCTACATAATTTGTGTGGTTTGCTCTGAATACCGTTTCTAAGGAGTGGCAAGCATTCGTCCAGAGTATCCTGGGTAGAGAAAACTTCCCAAATTGGGACAGAATGTGGGCAGATCTACAGCTGGAGCAGATGAGGCAAGACTTGGTGAAGAGCACCATCAGTTGCAGCAACAGCAGTGGGACGAAGGAAGTAAAGGAAGAGGAGAACATAACCCTCGCATCAAAGGGGCAACAAGAGCAGCGCAGAAGGAAGGACATATCCAATGTCAAATGCTTCAGATGTGGTGAACTTGGTCACTACAGCACTCAATGTCCTCTCTGGAATAAGGACAGAGAGGAGAAGCAGGATCAGTAGCCTGCATCCGCGGAGATTGATAGGTTCTCCTCCAGACTAGAGGAAGAGTTTTCCATGATCATGATATACCTTCAAGAGTGAGGTGGGGTGATTTGGTTTTGTAGCCCCAGAGAGCTACAGATGGGTAGGATCCTTGAGGAGTCCACCTCTTGGATCAATACCTTGCTACAGGGGCCCATAACAGCAATAGCATGACGGACCAGTGGTAGTTGGTGCAGTCAAGTGCCAAAGTGACAGATGCAGTAGCTAGTAGTAGTCAGCGACTGAGCAGCATAGAGCAAAGTTGTTAGCAGTGCAGTTGGCACAGTGCAGAGGCAGCAGCAACGCAGAGACTAGCAGCAGTCAGGACTCGGGTAACAGATGCATCAGACTAAACACAGTTGGTTCAGTTTAATGGACAGCTCTTAGTTGCAGCAGCAACAGATGAGAGAGTTCCAAATGTTGCAGTAGCAATAGCAACAGAGATGCAGTGCAAATGTAGTAGTTGGCAGCGGTTCAGCAGGGTCAGCAGCAGCAAAGATGCAGTGCATATCAGAGTTGCGCAGTAGTTAGCGCGCAGCAATAGCCAGACATCAATAGCGCAACAGGAGATGGTGCAGAGGCAGTGTATTGCAGTTGTTGTACTAGAACACTTACCTCACTAAGAGGGAGTGTTAGTTTCTATAGCATCGAATGTGTTCTAAGCCTCGAGATTTGGCAGAGAGGTTAGGACGCATGCATTCTCCAAAACCCAGAAATCATTTCTGGAAATTCCATATAGAGACGACTTAATTAAAATAATTAATCAGTTTTTAATAGTTCCTACGTCTAAACTTAGGAAATATGATTAATTAAAGGGTATTAATTAAGTCAGATGTGAATCTTTGAGAAAAAGGCATGGATTGAGTTCTAGTTAATCTCAGCCATCGATTATAATTTTTAATCGTGGTCGTTGATGTCTCAACGAGAGATTATAAGAAGAAACTCGATGAGGTTTGGAGGACATACTTGCTGAGATCGAATTCACTTGTAGATCAATTTCCTTAGTAACAGCACTGAGTTGCTGGAGAAAGAGCTAGTGAGCTCGATGCAGTGAGAGAGGGGCAGGGATAGTAAGGTTGGAGGAAGATTTTCTAGATCCGGTGAGTACAAAATAGAGATCCAGTGGGTGCCACAGAGAGGCAACGCAAAGCCATGCAGAGGCAGCGTAGTGCTTCAGAGGGGATCCGTATATTTGCTGGGAGGCAGAGGTGATTCAGTGCCAGAAGCCGGAGAGAGTTCCCAGAGGCCAAGAGAGTCCAGTTTGCAAACAGCAACTGATCAGTTGACGAGAGGGAAAGTTGTTCTTAGCTATGGGGATGCAGTAACTGTGCAGAGGAAGCGCAGAGCAGCTCATCTTGAGCTAAGGTTAGTGTCGGATCGCCAGTGGGAGTGAAATTTTCTTACTAGACTCATTTGTAAGTTATTTATCTTTATCGTTTGATCGATTTAAGCAACCATAGATTTGTACTCAAATTTACTATTGCATAATAAACAAACCCTCAACTGTTGCACTGGATTTCCCAAGTTGGGTTTTTCCGGGGACTTAGTCCCAAAATAACAGTGTTATTTGTGTGTGTGCTACCTTTTTAGCGCTATTTTCTTGCGCAGTATTTTTATTTGTGAAGGTTACAGTGTATTAATTTCGATATTTACCATAGAACACAGTAAATAATTTGTTCAGTTATTTAGAAAATAGAAGAAACTTAATCAGTTGCTGCAGTAGGATTCCAATTTGTGGAATTTTCACATAGAGTCCTTCAATTGTTGATCCCAAAGTGAATGTATCCCTCATGCGAGATTCCATAGGCCAAGTGGGGAAATTTCCTCTTATAAAGGCAACTCTCATCCCTTTGTCTTCCAAGGAAGATATGGATACAAGGTTCTTCTTTAATCCCAGTACATACATAACATCATATAGATGTATGATTTCACCATAATCCAAATGAAAAGAAACAAAACCAAATCCCTTCACAGGATAAGTAGAATTTGTTGAGAAATCTATAGGGCAATGATTAGAATGATTTCTCTTACTTGATAATTGATTGTGATGTCTTTTTACTTATTAGATTTGTTACTTATTATTATGTGAGTGAATCATCAAACAACTACCAAAAACAAGAAGAACAAGAACACAATATGTAGGTTGCTATCCAGGGCCAAAACCTCTCCACTTGAGAGGAAAATCCACAAATCCCTTCTCTTCCTTATAGATTCTTCAATTGATGAATTGCATGTAAGACTGAGACCAATACCTCCAACACCAAGACCATCCTCTTCGAAAGATGTCCTAACCTTGATCCAGTCAAACCAAGTCAAATCTCTTCCAGTAACACTTCTTCGACCTTCTACTGCAGAATTTTTGTCCTCCACTACAGATCTGAAATTTCGGGCCCCCTGTAGTTGTTATTGCCACACGTGTGAGCTTCGATGTGCCTTATGAGCGTTCCTTTGACCTTTGCTTGCCTTTCTTTGACTTCTAGAGCTTGAGGATAACCCTTGATGACCTTCACTTGACCTTCTTTCCTTCTTTTCTTCAAGATCGAACTTGTAGATAGAAACCCTAAATTTTCTACAGAAACCCTACTCCTCCTTAGCATGTGTGAGAGAGAGATAGCCCAAACAAAAGTCTCCTTTGTCCACTTCCTTCTTTGTTGCCTTCTTCTTCCTCTTCCTTCGCTAGAATCAGTGATGAGAGAGTGTGTCTCAAGGAGGATGAGTTCCCTCCTATATATAGACTCTTCAAGGTGGACGTGGATTTTTCTTTTAGGCCGACTTGCCAGCTGCTAGGTCGACTTGGTCTAGGAGGGTATTTTGACACTTTTAAAGACAAAAATAATTTTCTTTACAAGTTACAATGTGCCCAATGGGGTCTTCAACCTGTGACAATGACTCTTTTGACTTCTTGACCTAGGACAAATCCTAGAAGCACCTAATGGGTGCTTGACCTATAAAATAAAAGACCTTGAGCCTGAAACCCATGCTCCAAAATAATAATAATATTTTTTCTTTCATTTTACAATTTACAAGAATCAAAAGTACATTTCATATTTATGAAGACTGAACCTAGTTACACATTTTTCAACACTCCCTCTTAACTAGGGAGGTATTCATAAGAGGTATATGGACATTCTCAATCTGAAGAGATCTCATAAGAAGAGTCGCATTGGTAACCCATCTGTCTAGCATCATATCAACCAACATTGTCACATAGAAAGGCCTTGACTAACAGCTCTATCTCTCCACAAGATTAGAGCACAATGTTGGTGCGACCAATGATTTATAGACACCATCATCATTGTCTCTCAAAGTACATACGCCACTCGAGTGTTCACAGAGTATGACCTTCTTTGGACTATTATTATCTTGGATAGCTAGTCCTCAAAGAATATCGATCCACGACTACTCTTATTGTGGATGCCCTACCTCATCCTCAAAGAGTATCGGATGCCAGAGGATTACCCAATCCTCCATTCTGTCTTCCCAAGTGAAGATGAGAATGTTGTGCCTATCTCTCCCTCTCAACTAGGGAGGATACATCAAACAAACCAAGCTTGTCTCTCAAATACACAAGCTTCTTAATAGGAAGATAATTTGTCAATATGTCAGCTACCAGTTCATCAATGGAGATATACTGTAGCTACAATACACCATCTTGTACTAGCATCCGAATGTAGCGATGCTTGTTGTTGATATGCTTTGTCTTTCCATGAAATACTGGGTCTTCAAACAATCGTATACAACTGGTGTTGTCACAATGTATCACTGTAGGGTCCATAAGTCCTGCAAATAGATCAGATAGCAACTTCCTTAACCAGAATATTTCTCTGCTTACTTCACAGGCTGCAATATACTCGGCCTCAGCACTACTCAAAGCAATTGTATCTTGCTTTTTGCTCATCCATGAGATCATGGAGGATCCCAAACTGAAACATCCTCCTATAGTGCTCCTTCCATCTTTCTCACTGCCTCCCCAGTCAGAACCTATATATCCCATCAAGTGGACACTATTCCTCCTATCATATCTCAAGCAGTAATGGATGGTTCCTTGCAGATATCTCAAATGTTTTGTTGCTATCTAATGATCATGCTTCGGCTCCACTTGGAATTGAATGAGAACATTTACTGCAAAACATATGTCTGGCCTAGTATTCACCAAGTACATTAGTGAGCCAATCAGTTGTTTATACTTGGAGGGATACACAGGGCTCGATTTGGAACTCCTCAGTCTCTTCAATTTTGTGATCATCGGAGTGGTCATTGGTTTGCAATCCATCATGTCAAACATCTTCAACATCTTGATCACATACTTCCCTTGACCTAGATAAATTTCATCAGGTCCTTGCTAGACTTCTAGTCCCAAATAGTAATGCATCAGCCCTAGATCCTTCATGTCAAATTTTGTTGCTAGTCGTTTCTTACATTCTTCAATTCGACCTTCTACACCTGTCAAGAGAAGATCATCTACATATAAAAGAATGATTATCAGTTCTCCCTTCACAACCTTGATATAAAGGTTCAGATCAATAGAATTTTTTGTGAAGCCTAACCTTTGTAGGTATACATCCATCCTAGCATACCATGCCCTTGGTGCTTGCTTGAGGCCATATAATGTTTTTTTCAATCTGCAAACATATGCCTTTTTGTCTTTAACTTCAAATCCCAAGGGTTGTTCTATATACTTCCTCAGCAATTGTGCCATTCAGAAATGCAGTCTTGCCATCCATTTGGTGGATGTTCCATCCCATCGATGTTGCCAAAGAGACAAATAAACGAATTGTTGTATACCTTGTTGTTGGAGAAAATGTCTCTTCATAATCGATGCCTTCTTGTTGAGAGAAGCCCCTAGCCACAAATCTTGTCTTATACTTGTCGATGCTTCCATCTACTGCATGTTTGACCATATAGATCCATTTTGAAGTTGCCACAAATTTGTCTTCGAGCCTAGGTACGATCTCCCAAACTCCATTCTTCATTATAGATTGATATTCTTCATTCATGACCTCCTTCCATTCTTGATGGTTGACAACTTTTTCAAAGGTGGATGGCTCTACTTCAATCAGTTTGTTATGTATGTTGCATACACAGAATATTGTTTGGCTTTCTTGCTTTCTCTGAATGTACCTTGCGCTGCTCCATGACCTTCCGCATCAAGTAGTGTAGAATTCAACCAATTAGGTATCTTTCTTGATTCGGCGATGACCACAGGTTGAATAGGTTCATTGGGACCTTCATCTTCATGGTGAGATTCTTGTTCTTCCCTCTCAACTTCTTCTTCAAATACTAGAAGCTCTTCATCGTCAGAGTCCATGGGAAGTTCCTTAGATTTCTTGAATGCAATACTTTCATCAAATATGACATCTCGACTGACTTTTATATGGTGACCTTCCTTTATGTAGATTCTATAGGCCTTAAAGGAGTTGTTGTAGCCAACAAATGTTCCTATCATGCCTGACAGATCCAGCTTCATTCTTTTGTCCTTCGGTATATAAATATATACAAGACAACCAAAGATTCGAAGATATTCTACAAAGGGTTTCTTCCCAATGAATACTTCTTCGAGAGTCCTGTCATCCAGTGACCTGTGGGGACTTCGATTTTGAATATATATAGTTGTCTTCGTGGCTTCTCCCCTCATAAATTTTGGTAGATCTTCATCATGCAACATTGCTTTTACACTTTCTTCAATGGATCGGTTCTTTCGTTCTGCAATTCCATTTTGTTCGAGATTGTGTGGGAATATTAGCTCCCTCTTAATCCCATACTCCTTACAGAAGGCTATAATTCCTTGGATGTGTACTCTCCTCCATCATCGAATCTTAATATCTTGATTCTTCTTTCTGTAAGGTTCTCCACTTCAGCTTTGAATTCTTGAAAGTTTGTAAATGCTTCGTCCTTGGATTTGATCAAGTAAACCCAAGTTTTTCTTGAATGATCATCTATAAAAGTGACATAATATAGATGACCTCCAAGTGATTTAGGAGTCATAGGGCCACATACATCAAAATGAATAAGATCCAAGATTTCTTTTGACCATGAAGCATTGCTTCCAAATGGTCTCTTGGTGTTCTTACCCAATGCACATCCCTTACATACTCCTTCGTGATCTTCTTTCAATTCAGGGATTCCATCTACTATAGAACTTAGAATTGGAAGCATTTTGAAATGAAGATGACCAAATCTTTTATGCCAGAGTTCACATGGGTTGATTTTGATGTGAACCAAAGCTTGTGCAAGAGAAGATATCAAAATGTAAAGTCTTCCTTCTCGAATACCAATTACTCTAGCATTCACTATGCTTGAGTTCTTACTCCATACTACATATTTTCCATCAATGAAAGCTACTCTATCACCCTTATATTCTAGACTTGAAATGGAAAGTTAGTTCTTATGCAAACCTGGAACAAATAAGATGTTGTTGAGATGAATGTTGCTTCCATTCTCCAGCTCTATAAAGATTGATCCAATTTCTCTTACGTGAAAGCTCTTATTATCTCCTAGTTCCACTGAGTAAGAAGATTTTCCCTTTGATAATGTCTTCAATTGTTTGCGATGACCAGTCATGTGTCTAGATGCACCCCTATCGATTACCCAAATGCTCTCGTCTTAGAATGTGCCAGTGAGTGCTGAGAAGATATCTTCATCCTTAGTCTTGATTATTTCCTTCTTTGTAGTAAGTAGAAGATTCCATGCTCCCTTGATGCCTTTCCTGAGATGACCCGCTACATTTGGACACTTCTTGAGGAACGTTTTCAATGTGGTGGAGATCTTCATAATGCCCTTCGCCAACCTTAGCTTTGATACCATGCTGAGAAATCTCTAGGACAATGATTAGAATGATTTCTCTTACTTGATAACTACTTGTGATGTCTTTTTACTTATTAGATTTGTTACTTATTATTATGTGAGTGAATCATCAAACAACTACCAAAAACAAGAAGAACAAGAACACAAAATGTAGGCTACAATCCCGAGCCAAAACCTCTCCACTCTAGAGGAAAACCCGCAAATCTCCTCTTCCTTATAGATTCTTCAATTGACGAATTCCATGACCTTAAGACTGAGACCAATACCCTCCAAGACCAAGACCAACCTCTTCGGATGATGTGCTAACCTTGACCCAGTCAAATCTATTCCAGTAGCACTTCTTCGACCTTCTGCTGCAGAATTTTTGGCCTCCACTGCAGATCTGAAATTTCGACCCCCCTGCAATTGTTGTTGACACACGTGTGAGCTTTGATCTGCTTTCTGAGCCTTCCTTTGACCTTCATTTGCCTTTCTCTGACTTTTAGAGCTTGAGGATGACCCTTGGAGACCTTCGCTTGACCTTCTTTTCTTATTTTCTTCAAAATCGAACTTGTAGATAGAAACCCTAGATCTGTTGCAGAAACCCTAGTCCTCCTTAGCACGTGTGAGAGAGAGATAGCCCAAACAAAAGTCTCCTTCGTCCTCTTCCTTCTTCGTTGCCTTCTTCTTCCTCTTCCTTCGCAAGAATGAGTGATGAGTGAGTGTGTCTCAAGGAGGACGAGTTCCCTCCTATATATAGGCTCTTCAAGGTGGACGTGGCTCTTTCTTTTAGGCCGACTTGCCAGCTGCGAGGACGACTTGGTCTTGGAGGGTATTCTAACACTTTTAAAGACAAATAATTTTATTTACAATTTACAATGTGCCCGATGGGATCTTCAACTTATGACAACGACTGCTTTGACTTCTTGACCTAGGACAAATCCTAGAAGCACTCAATGGGTGCTTGACCTATAAAATAGAACACCTTGAGCATGAAACCCATGCTCCAAAATAATAATAATAATTTTTCTTTCATTTTACAATTTACAAGAATCAAAAGTACATTTCATATTTATGAAGACCGAACCTAGTTACACATTTTTCAACAAAATTGTCCCCAAGAATGATCTTCAAATTAGTCTCCCTCTCAATTACGTTTGAGAGGACTTCACAATACCTAGTGAAGTGTCTAGAGGCCCCACTATCTACCAACCAACTATCAAACAAATCTGGAGGAAAGGAACTAGAAGGAGCAGAAATAAGAAAAGATTCATATTGAGTAGCAGTTGCATTATTTCCATACCTTGAGTTCCTTGATCTCTTTTGAGGGCGATGGCCTTCTTCACAAACATTTTGAGCATCTCTCCTTCTATCATTTAAATCATCTCTTCTTCTTTTATCGTTAAACCTTTGGTTGTTGTTTCCATGGTTGATGTTGAAGTTAGACCTTCTCTTTTCTATATAGTCTCGGGCATAGTGACCATGCTTGTGGCAATTGTAGCATTCAATTCTTTTCGATCTTCTATGGGAATCCTTAGATTCAGGGGCAGGCTTTCTTGAATAAGATGATCTTTCTCTTCCTTTCCTTTTCTTGCCTTGAGCAACAAATGCAAAGGGTTCTCCTTATTCACGCTTTTGAATTCTCCCTCCAAAAATCATCCTGGCCTCTTCTTGAGTGCACTTACCAACGAGCTCATCAAATGTAGGGAGCTTGTCATAGTTGTTTATAGTAGTAATAAATGTCTCCCAAATTGGAGGAAGAACTCCAAGTGCGATGAGCACCAGCTTTCTATGAGACATAAGTTTTCTAGCAGTCGTTAGTTGATCTTTGAGTTGGGATATCCTCATGAATCATGACTGCACAGAGTCTCCTTTATTCATTTTGATGTCCTTGAGTTGATTTTTCAAGGAGAGAATATGGTTCAAATTGTTGACCTCATACATCTCAGTCAGCTTATCATAGATTTCCTTGAACTTCGTCAACTTAGAAATATAAGTAAGCAAATGATCTCTTAACGAATCAATAATGATTTTATTTGCTTTGATCTCATCTTTCTTTTACTTGGCCTTGATAGCACCAGAAGCATTTTTCCAGAGGCTCAAGAACCTTTCCTTCCACATATTCCAAGACATCATTTTCATCCAAGCTCACCTCCAAGCTAATTTTCCAAGAAGCAAAGTTTGATGAGTCATTCAGCTTCTCTCCTTCCTTGAAGTATGAGGTAGACATCTTGACCAAGTCAAATAAGCTTTCTTCAAATCTTTCCAAAGGTAATTGTTTGTCTCTTGTCTCCTTGGGCTTGTCTTCACCTTAGCTTTGATACCATGTTAATTTTCCAATGTTTTATGCTTAACACAATCACTTATTCAAATTCTTCTTCAATCAACAACCAATTTATCCAATATAATTCAATCTTCCAGTAACAATAAGCAATTGTAGATAGAACAGTAACCAATGCACAATAGAAGACAGCTAACAACAATAGTGACACAGTATTTGGTTAAAGACCAAGTAAAACCCCACAAAGGGGGAAAACCCTTTTCAAATTCTTCTTCTATTCAATTTTCAGCAAATGTTCAATAGAGATACAATGTTCAAGTACATCCACAAAGAGTCAAAGTCAAGCCTTTGACTAACCAATATCCAATCAAAGTTCCAAAATTTGGCATATGTCTTCATGAGATTAGAAACCCGGTCCTTCATGCAACAAGAAGTGCGTAGTCAAAATTTGAAAAGAAGGAATGCTTTTAGGTCTACATAACGCAAGCCAATCGTGGAGGGGCAATGGATAGGACAAACAATTGCATTTGTTCACAAGGTTGAGTTATATTTTGCTTTGAAAGATACCTCGTGAACCTTACCACGTGATTAGCTACGGAATGTGGATCCCCATCGAACGTTGGCATATTCTTCATGGATTTCGATGAGGGATATCTCGGGACCCCTGTCATATCTATGGCGGGAAAATATGCTATCAACATGTTGTTGGGTCCTTGATGACATGGGAGTCGCCAGGGTGAATGAAATTGCCTCAACAAATGCTTGCTTCACCCTACAAGCATTGACCTTAGAAAACAATGAAGAATTTAGGGCTTTGTTCTTCCAAAGAGTCGTTAAGAATGAGATATCAATATTGTCGTAAGGGGAACAAACCTCGGCAACAGAGATAGAAATGTTACGACTCAATCCAGCAAGGGACCTAAAGGGGTTCCTAAGAGGGCCACTGCCAAGCTAAGGGCAACGGTGGAGACTTAACCCATTGTCGCCACGGTTAAGACTCCCTGCTCTATACAGGCTTTCAGCGATGGGAGGAGTCCCGATGTTTTTGGGAAGCCACTTATAGAGGATAAATCAATGAGTAGGTGTGAAGTGATCCCAAAAGCCCTTTCCCAAGGAAGATGTAAAGAGTGGAGTTTGCTTGCTCTTAAAGCAAGTGGCTTGATTCTCTAGGGAGAAGGGCGAAGGATTAGAGGGTAAGGATGAAGGGTATGACTTGTAGAGGTACTTCCCGATCCCTACAATCCTATAAGAACTTGGTTTCCCAAATAGCCCTTGATGATTAATCTTTGATAGGAAACGGGACCAAGTGGACCCGCCCTAGGTTCAGGGATGGAATATAGCAACCAACGATGTTCCTATCTTGGACAAGGTGAGGGAAAAGGATCAAACAAGAAATTTTGCTTCAAAAGGTCAAAATCATCCTACTAGGTTCTAGCCTTGGGGATACCTAGGCAAAACTTGGTCCTAGAGCTAGGGTTTGAGGTTCCCGGAGATTCCACTATCGGAATTGCCTCAAATTTGGAGGAGAGTGAGGGGACCCACCAGCGCAGTAGCCTCTAGGTGATCGAAGTTTTCTTGTGGGTGAATTCCTAGTAAATTGATGCCCTAGGTGACCTATTAGGGCTAGACCTAGGAAAAAGGGGGAAAAGGTAAGAAATAAGGGGAAACTGACCACCATTTTGAGGGACCAGTGCCTAATTCCCTTAGGGATATGGAGTCAAGTATGATAATGATTGAGAATTCGGTTTCTTGATCAAGGAGGCTTGGAAAGTCAACTTCGTCCAATGTCAAGGGAAAGAGAAGAAAAGTGACCTTCAAGCATTTATACTTCATACAAATGGTGCAAGCTTATCGAAACAAAAAAGCTCTAGGACACTGCATTCATCTAACAATGGCCCATACATTAAACGAGCTAAATAGATACTTAATTCCACATTCCAATCACGCAGTAATTAGCCCTAATTATAGTGAAGTTCAACACTATGCGGCAACAAAAATATATCATCAAAATTCACTTACAGTGCTAGAGAGTATATCCAACCAGCATTACATTTGCAAAAAATGAAGCTCCAAGATATAAATGGCCCAAATCCATACATCAAAATTCATCCATTATCCAAAATAATCCTCCAAGAAGAAATGTGAAGTTCTCTAAAGATAGAGAGATCCCAAGTGAAGTGATCATACAAATGAATGTACCTAACATAAATTTATACCCCTCTTAAGAGTTTGAATTAACCTATGAGCCTACATTAGCCCCTACTAATAAAATAATGTGCAAATAAAACCCCTATTGGTGACAAGCCCACAAAACTAGCTCATAAATGGAAAAATAAGTCTCTCAAGGGGTCAAATACTAATATGTACATGTCGTGGGGCCCTCCAAAGGCCTAATAATATCCTGAAGTGCCACGATAAGGAATAAACTCCTCAAAATATGTTGGACAAGGGGGTGGCCCCTTGTTCTCCAAGTAGTAGACCTGTGGTGCTCCTAGTGGGTGTGGGGGCACATAAATGACCCCATGGGTCTCCATATGAATCGAAGATACATGTAGATCCTTTGCAAGGGCTCGAGTGATGGAATGAACGCTGCCATGGCATCATACAAGTCATGGGATACCTAACAAGAGTGTGGGGCTCCTATGGGGCTTGCTAGGCATAGTGTACCAAGCACATCATCATCATCCCAAAAGTAGATCGCTAGTAGTCTCTGAACATCGATGGGGATCCGTGGAGTGTTGTTTGCTGCTGTGGAAGCCCATGGCTCTTTGCACACACCCTATATGTGCCAATGTAGCCCTCTGGGGTTTAGGACCCCATATAGGGAGACCAAACCCAAATGGAAACCACCTGCAATCCTATATAAGACCCAATGCATCCCCTAGGCTTCCAATACAACTAGTCATTAGAGTAATCATGTAAAAGAGCTTACAAATCATGGATAACAAAGTGGTCACTTCACAATGGCATGCCCTTCTGTAGTGGGCTTTGGCATGTGCTAGTGTCTCCATACTCCAAAGGGGGTTAGCCACGTACCTTATTAGGTGGTTTCAACCCTTAAAGGGGATAGTAGGTCCAAGGTACATCCTTTAAATGGGGGTGGCAAGTGATAAATAAGTGAAATGGAGTAGGGAATGAGAGGGGCAATCCTGGGCCACATATTGGGGCATAAGGGCAGCCAAAGAAGGGGAAGTGTAATATTCCTAATTAGCACTGCTAATTGGAATATTTCATTTTTGTATAGTTTTGCCGCCTTTAGTTAAAATAATAAATAAAGTGAGAAATAGGGGGTCATCTCACTTTAATAAAATAAAGTGCTTTCCTAGTTGATGAACGTTGTGACTTAAAGGGGTGGCCTTGGGGGGTCCACACACACATGAGGGGAGGCCTCACGCTGACCCTAAGGTAACTGCGCAGGTCAAGGAGGAGGTGAAGGACGCAGTTAGGGTTTTGAGGGAGCTAGCACTATATAAGGTGGGGTTTTCACTCCATTTGGCATTGTTGATATGATATTGATATTGAGAGCTAGACTTATCTTTGTACCCATTAATTAGATTATCTTTGTACCCTATACATGTATTCTCAGACTAATAAAATGGCTTAGCGTTCTGGTATTCTATGTGTATTTGTTCCATATTCTAGTTCCGGCATTTTGTTCTATATAGCTGCTTGTTGTTTTTCTGTGTATTACTGTTTATTTCCCGTTGGGGATATTACAGTGGTATCAGAGCATAGTTCTGGCTCAGCCTGTGGTGCTAGCAGTCTATGACGCCCGGGAATAATCCCTACCTTGATCAGGGGAGACATAGGGACGTTGAGAGTAGGTGGAAGTTTCCCTTCGGAGGGGGGGATTCTGATCAGGAGCCACCTGAGACAGATTCAGAGCAGGAGCAGCCTGTGAGGGACACAGAGCAGCGGAACCCGATGGCAGACGAGGAGAGGAGATGGGATGCGCTCCTCCATCACATGCAGGAGATGACGCGGAGACTCACGGCCATAGAGGTCGGACAGAGAGAACCTCCCAGGGTTTTCCAGATCGGTGAGGGATCGAGTATGTCTCACCACGTGCCAGTGCATGATGCTATCCCCATTGTGGCATCTCATGCACCCACGCGATCCACTATGCCCACATTCTTGCCAGAGGACGCAGGGGCAGGGGTACAGGGAGGCGCACAGAGGGATATTCCCGCACCCACGCGATCCACCATGCCTACCTTCTTGGCAGAGGACGCAGGGGCAGCAGTACAGCGAGAGATAGATCCGGCTCGGATGGCTGGCTTTTTTGCAGAGTACCAGGCGTACGGACAGGCGTTCATGGACTCTCTCACCTTCAGAGACTATCTCCAGGTCCAGTATGGCATTAGATCCCGTGATCATCACCAGGGGCACAGGCACCACCGTGATGACCACCGCGCAGCTAGTAGATTTCATTTGCCCACGTTTGATGGCTCATCAAACAGTTCAGCAAAGTCTTGGGTGGAGAAGCTGGACATCTATTTCCAGCTTAACCCGATGTCGCAGTCAGAGGCCATTAAGGTGGCAACATTACATCTGGACGGTGAGGCCCAGGACTGGTGGTTCCATGGGATGACGACACTCGGACATTCTGCAGTGACGACATATGCCGAGTTTACCCGGAGGGTGATAGAGCGCTTTGACAGGAGGGATCTGGAGCAGCATTTTGTTGAGCTGACGAAGCTCAAACAGACTGGGAGTGCAGAGACATATATTTCAGACTTCTTGAGGGTTTCAGTGATGGTACCTGATTTATCTGCAGCTCGGATGGTTTACATGTTTGTGGAGGGGCTGTCAGAGCCACTTCGTGGCCTAGTCCAGTCGAACAAACCGGCTACCCTTCAGGATGCCATCAGCAGGACTCGGGACTTACAGGATGTCTTACCCAGGACTCGGCCACCTTATCCCCAGAGACAGGCCTTCCAGCCTAAGGGTAAGGACACGAGGGTTCCACCTCCCAAGGCGAATCCTGGACGAGGGCAGCTTGATGATGAGGCCAGGAGAGAGATGAGGAGGAAGCGGTTGTGCTTCACTTGCCAGGAGCCATGGGCACCGGGACACAGGTGTGCGGCAGGGAAGGCACATTTCATTGAGGTCTTCTCCGAGAGCAGTGGAGAAGAGGATGAGGAGGATGACGTGGAGGCAGGAGACAGCTATGCAGCGCAGGGTACCTTACCACCTCCACCACCCGCCGCAGGTGGGGCATCGTTTGCACCCACTGGGGGCGCTCTAGCCGCATTGCGGGGAGTCCCCAAGTATTTGATGCTGCGCGTACGAGGGACGGTGCGCGGGCAGCGGGTTTCAGTCTTAGTTGACAGTGGGGCCACCCACAACTTTATTGATGCCCAGATGGTTGAGCGGAGAGGCATCCAGACAGAGGGTTTTGATGGGTTTTCCGTCTTGGTCCCAGGAGATCAGACTATGGCATGTGCTCGGTATATTCCCGAGTTATCAGTGACGATGGGCACTTACACATTGACAGACCACTTCTTTGTGGTGGACATTCCGGACACCAACCTGATATTGGGTGTTCAGTGGCTTATTACTCTAGGGAAAGTCACGACAGATTGGAAGGCCCTAGAGATGGAGTGGGATGATCCCAAGACGGGGAGGCATGAGAAGATATGGGGACAGCACACATACCCACCCCAAACAGTGTCAGCACACAGGATGGAGGCGACCTTCCGCAAGGGAGACATAGAGTGGGCGGTAGAGTTGCGGGCTTCAGAGGCGGTGGATACAGGGCAGGCAGTGCATCCTGAGCTACAGTCTATTCTCGATAGGTATGCAGCGGTTTTCAGAGATATTCCACCAGGGCAGCCACCGGATTGGGGGTTTGAGCACACGATCGAGCTTGAGCAGGGGATACAGGCCGTGATTACCACACCGTATAGGCATCCCAAGGCCTATCGGGACGAGATAGAGCGGGCTATCCAGGAGTTGCTGGCTCTTGGTCACATTCGGCCCAGCACGAGTCCTTTCGCTTCTTCTGTAGTGTTGGTGAAGAAGAAGGACGACACATTGCGCATGTGCATTGACTATAGGGCTCTGAATAAGAAGACCCTGAAGAACAGGTACCCCATCCCCAGGATCGATGAGCTGATGGATGAGCTGAGAGGAGCACGGTTCTTCTCAAAGATTGACTTGAGATCCGGGTACCATCAGATACGCATGAGGGAACGGGACATTCCCAAGACCGCTTTCAGGTGTCACTATGGGCACTTTGAGTTTCTGGTCATGCCATTTGGGCTGACCAATGCACCTGCTACCTTCCAGTCATGCATGAACCACATTTTCAGGGGTCATCTGAGGAAGTTTGTGCTGGTTTTCTTTGATGACATACTTATATACAACAGGACTTGGGAGGAGCACCTCCAGCATATTGAGACAGTTTTGCACATCTTGGAGGAGCAGCAGTTCTATGCCAAGCTCTCCAAGTGTGAGTTCGAGTTGACAGAGATGCTATATCTGGGGCACATTATAGGAGTGGACGGGGTGAGAGTCCACGAGGAGAAGATCAGGGCCATCAGGGATTGGCCAGAGCCGCGGAATGTGACGGAGCTTCGGGGATTTATTGGTATTTGCACATACTACAGGAAGTTCGTCAAGGGCTTCTCTCAGCTTGCTGCACCCCTCACGGATTTGACGAGGAAGGGGGCATTCAGTTGGTCGGACACAGCACAGCGAGCTTTTGACAAGCTCAAGGAGGTGATGAGCAGTTGTCCTGTGTTGGCGTTGCCAGATTTTACACAACCCTTTGTCCTAGAGTGTGATGCATCCGGAGAGGGGATTGGTGCAGTTTTGATGCAGGACGGTCATCCGATTGCTTTTGAGAGCCGGAAGCTCCTTCCACACGAGAGGTTGTATCCCATATACGACAAGGAGATGTTGGCCATCATGCATGCATTGGCCAAATACCGACAGTACCTAGTGGGTAGCAGATTCAGGGTGAGGACAGATCATAACAGCCTGAGGTACTTTCTGGAGCAGAAGCAGTTGCAGGAGAGACAGCAGAAGTGGATCAGCAAGATCCAAGCCTATGACTTCGACATAGAGTATGTCAAAGGCAAGAACAACGTGGTAGCTGATGCCCTTTCTCGTAGACCGGCCACGTTGTCACTCATGAGCTTGGACGCTGATTGGAGGGCTCGACTGCTGGTTGAGTACTCCAAGGATAGGTTTGCATGTGAGGTTCTGGATGGGCAGGTAGCTGATGACAGGTACAGGGTGATCGATGAGATCATTTATTACAGGGACAGGATCTTCTTGACTGAGGGATCTCAGCTCAAGAAGAAGATACTCCAGGCTTCACACGATTCACCATTGGCGGGCCATCAGGGGTTCACCAAGACATACAGGGCTATTCGGGAGAGGTTCTCATGGAAGGGCCTCAAGGAGGACGTACTCCGGCATGTCAGGGAGTGCGATGTTTGCCAGAGGAACAAGGGAGAGATGAGCCATCCTGCAGGGTTGTTGCAGCCTCTTCCCATTCCGGAGGGGAAATGGGAGAGCATCTCGATGGATTTCATCACAGGGTTGCCCATGGTGCAGGGCACGGACTGCATCTTCGTAGTCGTTGACCGGCTGACGAAGTATGCCCATTTTTTTGCCATATCCTCACATCACACAGCAGCGCAGGTGGCTGAGCTGTTCTTCAGGGAGATTTTCAGATTACATGGTCTACCCAAGACCATCGTCAGTGACAGGGACAGCCGCTTCATGGGCGGATTTTGGCAGGAGCTCTTCTGACTAGTGGGGACTGAGTTGACGCCGAGCACTAGTTATCACCCCCAGACGGACGGGCAGACCGAGATAGTTAACAAGTGGCCTGGAGGGCTACTTGCGTAACTACGTCAGTGGATAGCAGAGGGCATGGCTGAAGTGGCTACATTTGGGTGAGTACTGCTACAACACGACGCATCATATGTCTATTGGTATGTCACCTTTCTATGCTTTGTATGGATACCATTCCTTATCTTTTGTGGACATGATGTTTGGTGTTAGCAGGGCTCCGAGAGCCAAGTTATGGATCCAAGAGAGCCAAGATATCCTCCGAGCTCTCAAGGATAACATAGCCACAGCACAGAATCAGCAGAAGTTGTATGTTGATAAGGGTCGGGTGGAGAGACACTTCGAGGTAGGGGACTTGGTCTACCTACGGTTACAGCCATACCGACAGTCTTCGCTCAAGCAGAAGGGGGCGGAGAAGCTTAAGCCCCGCTTTTATGGGCCCTACAAGGTGATACGCAGGATCGGGCAGGTTGCGTATGAGTTGGAGCTGCCCCAAGGCAGCAAGATTCATAACATCTTTCATGTATCATGCCTGAAAAAGGCACTGGGCCAGCAGGTGACAGTCACAAAGGAGCTACCACCCACGGATGATGAGGGGCATCTGGTATTGCAGCCGGAGGCTATTATTGACACTAGGGAGAGGCAGCTGAGTAGCAGGAAGATCAGGGAGTTCTTGGTGAGATGGAAGAACTTGCCGGATGAGGATGCCACTTGGGAGGATGAGAGGATCTTGCAGCATCCATCACTTCAGTTGCTTGAGGACAAGCAACGTTCTGCCGGGGGAGACTGTAATATTCCTAATTAGCACTGCTAATTGGAATATTTCATTTTTGTATAGTTTTGCTGCCTTTAGTTAAATTAATAAATAAAGTGAGAATTAGGGGGTCAACTCACTTAATAAAATAAAGTGCCTTCCTAGTTGATGAACGTTGTGACTTAAAGGGGTGGCCTTGGGGGTCCACACACACATGAGGGGAGGCCTCACGCTGACCCTAAGGTAACTGCGCAGGTCAAGGAGGAGGTGAAGGACGCAGTTAGGGTTTTGAGGGAGCTAGCACTATATAAGGTGGGGTTTTCACTCCATTTGGCATTGTTGATATGATATTGATATTGAGAGCTAGACTTTTGTCTACTTCAGCACGCCGATTGTTTAGTCGGTCTGCAGCACTGTTTAGTGCGAATTGAGTGTCTCCGGTCAGAGATCTCACCCTTGGCTCCGGGGGACTTCGAGTGCCTGCTCGAGCAAGGTATTTCCGTCAGTTTCTGTAGGTGATTTGCAATGGATTTTTGGGTGGACGTTGCAGAGGAGTTGGCCACTTGAAGTGACTGCGCAGTCCAGGAGAGAGGACGCAGTTTCTGCAGGGAGGACGCAGTCTTTGTTGAGCAGCGTTGTTGTGTGGTGATTTGGCAGTGGTTTCAGCGTTTTCCAGCCTTGAGGAGATTGCTATTTCATCCGGAGGTTTTGCAGGAGGATTCAGCCCCTTTTCTCAGCGTGTTTCTTGAGCTTCTGCGCTGTTACTGGGAGGGACAGCGTTTTCACTGAGGAGGGTTTATTTGGTGGATTTTCGGAGGTGGAGCATTTGTTTCACGATTTCTGGGTTTTGTCCGGAGGGTTGAGTTCAGCTAGCCTTCCAGTTTTCAGCTCATTCCGGTGGGGGGATCAGCCCCTAGTTCCAGTACATTGCAGCAACAGTTTTCTACGGCAGTTTTCTTCAGTCAGCTAGGACGTAGTCTCTGTTGCAGCCATTTCTTATTCTGAGAGGGTCTCCACTTGCCTAGAGCAAGGATAGGTGCACTCATTCTGATTATCTTTGTACCCTATACATGTATTCTCAGACTAATAAAATGGCTTAGCGTTCTGGTATTCTATGTGTATTTGTTCCATATTCTAGTTCCAGCATTTTGTTCTATATAGCTGCTTGTTGTTTTTCTATGTATTACTGTTTATTTCCCGTTGGGGATATTACAGGAAGCCCACACCAGGGTATATAATGTGTAGGAGGGAGCAATCATGGTACAGGAGGTGCCCCGGCATTGATTTTTCCACCCTTCTTTATATGCCTTTTTCCTTTTATGAATTTTCTTTAATTCACTACTCGAGGCTCAAGGATAAGAGCATGATGTGTCAAATATATCAGTGGTTACCCCTTTAAGGTAGAGCAGTTCATTGCCCTCCAAGGGTTGGGACAATCATGGGTTCATAAATGACAAAGGAGGCTCATCTAGGGCCTATGGAACCAGGGTGATGGCCATGGGTATGGGATAGAACTCATGTATTGGCTTTTTCCCACGTGCTAATTATTTTTGTCCCGACCATCTTTTGCATTTTGTGGTACAATTTCCATCAAGTGTGGCCGATTACGCTTTTTCTTTTTCTTTTAGCTACTTCAACCTCCTGGGCATCATTCCAAGCCTGACCCAAGGTGGGGGCAAGGGGATAGGGAGGTTGACCCTATGTGGACCCATGGAGGCTATGTGGACCCAGGTGAGAGAAATGATGAATGGGAGTATAATGAGCGGAATGGAAGCATAATGAGTGGAAGGGGAGTAATATATGTGGATAAAGGAGCGGGACCACGCACCCAAAGTCGGGGTTTCCCAAGTAGTACCACCCTAGAAACAAATGGTCAATAAAGGAGATCCCACGGGACTAAGATGCAAGGGTAACACCCAAAAGAGATCAAGGGGACAGTAGCACAAACTAAGCCCACTTTTTCCGCCAAATCCCCCCATCAATACATGCCTAGAAGTATCCATAATACGTAAACCCCATACTCAATTACCAAATGACAAGACATACCTTTAGCTTCGGGAGGCTCGCCTTCCAACATACGATCAATACAGATGGGTGGGGAACCACATGGCTAGCTCAGGTGGCACAACGAGCTAGAAGGAAGCTGCAAGGGATTATTGGTTGTCGGCTTAGGTCCATCATGGAGAAAAAATTCTCCTAGGGATATCACCCACAAAGTGATGTGTAACAAGACTCATTCAAAAGTATGCATGTAAATTTTAGAGATTATGAACCATGAAATGAAGAGTGAATGAAAGGATTACAACTATTCTAGTCCAATTTAGTTTTAAAGTGATGAAACAAACCAATCAATCAAGCACATGAAGGTCTTCCCCAAATTGGGAAGGGTGGGATACCAAGGAGAAAGAGACCCCAAGCTCCCAAAAGAAAAGGTGATTTTCCTAGAGTTAAGATCCCCTTATCTGATGAGGAAGATATGGAGCAAGTCCTTTGGAGAGGTTTACAAGTTATCCCTCAAGAGGGAATGGATACCTCTTCCAAATCTAATTAGTTACAATAAAAACATTACAACTAACAAACTCTTCATGAGAGGAACTCAATGAAACTTAGAGAATTAAATACATCTAGGAACCAATTTCATGGCAATATTGAGAAATTCCAAGAAGGTGAATGTCACGAATACAAAGATGAATGAACCCAGTCTAAGAGGGATTTCAAATCTGTCCTAAAAGGACTCGTTACTTTCCTTTCAAATCTGCCCAAAAATGGAGCTTGAAGGCCTGCTACAACAATTACAACATGTCAGTCTAAAAGAGGACAAATCTGCCCACTAAAATGTAGCAAAACTTAACCCTCTTAAGTAGAGAAATTCCGCCAAGAAAATAAGTCCCTCGCTACCCAATATCAACCCTAAAATGATAGAGAGATCACTCTAGGGAGACACTTGATGCCTGCAAAAAGAGATCAACAAAAGACAAGATGAAAGATGCCAAGATTTCATGGGCATCTGCAAGATTAGTGATCAAACTTAATTACAAAAAATTGGCAAATTAACTATACTAAAATGTGAATAAAACTCTATCCTATGGAAGCCAGGAAATGTTGGGTAAAGCCAGCTCTTTTTGGCCAACTTGTGGCTGTTAGGACAGCCACTAAATAGTCTTCAAATACCTTAGATTTTCAAGGAATCCATACATAAGGTAACCAAGAGAAATTTTTGGAATTTTGAGGAAGGAAGAATAGGTGTTGGGCCTATTTTGATGTCCTTCTTTTGGATGTCTTTCGTTGCCCTTAATGATAGCAAGATCGTGACTTTCTTAGCTCTTGAATGTTGGTTGATCTAACCAACGATTTCCCCATGTTATTTTTTGTAGCATCTGATGTGTTCTAGCCACGAGATTTGGTAGATAGGCTAGAATACATGTATTCTCCAATACCCAAAAATTGTTTCTAGAAATTCCACCTAGAGACGACTTAATTAAATTAATTAGTCAATTTTTAATATTTCTTGTCTAAACTTAGGAAAAATGATTAAAAGGAATTAATTAAGTCATGGTGAGAATGTTCTAGAAAAGTGCATGAATTGATTTCTAGATAATCCTATGTTGGACCCTTAGTTAAACTGAGAGGGGGGGGGGTGAATCAGTTTAACACATTCATGAACTTTTAAAATTTTTCATTAAAACTTATTTACACCTTCATATCATGTCCAACTTAATATGTGAGTAATCTTAGAATGTGAGCAGCAAGTATTAATATAATATAACAGTAGACTTAATATGAGAGAAGCAGGTGTTAAGCAGAAGATATAAATCAGATCAACACATAAACATCATGCACAGAGACACCAGATATAAGTGGAAACCCATAAAGGGAGAAAACCACATCTTATTATTGTTGTGATGCAAAGGCAAGCTCCAACTCCCTCTCACCACTGTTTTCTGCAGGCACCAACCTACAGGAGGCTCTATCCTCAATTCTGCAAGCTACAACTTGCAAGGAAGCACCAACTCCCTTCAATTTTCTGCAGGCACCAACCTACAGGAGGCTCCAACCTCAGTCAGCTACAGCTGACAGCTATCAAGCTGCAACTTGATAGGGAAGCTCTAACTTCCTCAATTTATCAAACTGAATGTTTGCTGATTTACCTCAGATATCATCTCTATTCTGTAGCTTCTCTTTCTGCTTTTCTTTTCTTAATCTTCTCTGCCTGTCTCTTCTATACTCTGCCTTCTCTATATTTACTCTCTCTAACCTCTCTTATGCATATCCAGTTGATATTATTTATAGAGTTCCTCACATGACTGTTTGTATTTCACAAGGAATTTTGAGTGAATAGTCATGACTCTTTGGCTTCTGTCTTCTCATTCCTTTATCCAACTCAATTTAAAATTATAATGATATGTACAAATTTTCATGCTACAGTGGGATTTTTCTTTTCCTTAGGATACTTGCCAATGCATCACAAACAATAAAAAAAATTTAATTACAACATTTACATTCAGATTTTCAGTTACACACTTCAATTTCACTCAGCTTCTTTTCTGGATTTTGGCTTGACTGGATTTGTCTTTTCTGTTGTTGTTTCTCTCTCTTTCGTTCTTGTAGGCTCTCTTCTTCATTGCAGTTGTATAACTGTGGTACATATAACTGTCTTTTAATATCACTGCTGGGAAATTTCAATACTTTTAATTTCTGCAGTGGCAACCTTTACATGTTGAATCTTTGTCAATACACTTGTAAGGATTCGGGTCAACCTTCGACCTTTATAATAAATTTCAACCTCTGTGTAAAATACATTCAAAGTTCTTTGCCCAACCAACCCATAATTCGAATAGTTCAATATCTTGGTTCGTTCTATTAATTCAATAAGGGAGCCTTCTTGATCCTTCCTTCAAGTTCAATTATCGAATTCATAGAATTAGATTAAGGAATGTGTTGACGGGCTTAGTACCAACTGATATAATAGACAGCCCTTATGTGACCCAAGACCTTTGATATTTAAATAAACCCGACAATTATTATTTCATTTCGGGGGCTTCCTTCACACCTCATAACTAAATGTTCGAACCTTATAACTATGACCCCAAAGGTTAATAAATCCGCAAATCTTAACAATAATCAACACATTCGTATGCATGGGCCCCACCATACAATTGACAGAATCAATCAAATGCACACGCCCGTACCTTAAGTTAACCTTCGCGCATATTCCCACTATGATCACCGTCAGATCGCTTCCCTCCAGATCGACGGCTTGTGTCAATATCGCACCGAGTCTTTGGTCGATAGTTAATGCGCGATGGTGCGCAGTGGAAGCGGTTTTTCAACCTTGCCCCATGCCACGTGTCGAGCTTTCTATGGAATCGCTCGCGAATGGGGAAAACCGCTTGCTCCACAAAAGCGGTGCGATGTAAACCGAAAACCGCCGTCACTGTTCACTCCAAACCACGCTCACTGTTCCTCTCGGTCACGGTTCCGCTTCTCCACTCCAGGTTCCACTCAACTTCCGCTACAAGGTTCCGCCTGTTCTATTGGAAGAGGTTCTCCTCTTCGCGCAGTCACGGTGTTTCTTCACATTACAGCCTCGTTCCTCGACGTTCCTTTCATCCATCTACTCCGACGCATAGCTCCGCCATACATAACCCTTGCGGCTATGTTTTACAGTGCTCACAAGCATTGGATAATTAACCACAGTTCCACAATAACTTCAATCGATCCAGATGGACATGATCAATCACCGAGTTCTTAATTGCTATAGAATTCGATACTCTCATCAAGAACACACGGGATTATTCATATCGATAACCCAACAATCCTCCACACAGAAATTCATTCAGAGCATTTCCCATACAATTATTACTGTGCCATCACCTGATTTCACAATTTCCTTTGCGGGTTCACTGTGTTATGACTGTAATTTCCTTAGTATATATATAACCTCACACACTATACTCCATAGTAAATCCATGTACAGAGTTAATCATAATTTCACATAGGAGCCATAGGAGAATTACAGAGTCTCACCATACCCATGCAATGCTGAACACTTAAAGATACCCACTCTGCACTTTGAATAGTTTTCTGCTTCTTTGCTATCCTCTGCTCCTTGACTGATGCTTCTCCTTACTTCTCTTTTTGCTATCTCCTTTGCCTTTCTTTTGCTATCTCTCTTTGTCTCTGTTTCCTCTGATGTCTCTGCTGCCTTTCTGCCCCTTGAATGATGTTTTAGGTGCTCCTCCTTTGTCATCTCCTTTGCCATCAATGACAACAATTCCAACATCCTAGCCATCGATTAAGATTTAATCGTGACCGTTGAAGTCTCAAAGGTAGATTATAAGAAGTCGATGGGACTTGGAGAAGACACACCAAATCAGTTGAGTATTCTATTTTGCTAGGAAATCGATCTCCAGAGTAGCAGTATTCAGCTTTCGGAGGTGATTCAGTGAGGTTGAAGCAGTGAGAGAGGGGCAGAGATAGTGAGGCTGGAGGAAGCTTTTCCAATTCCAGTGAGTACATTGCAGAGAGGCAGTGATAGCCACAAAGAGGCAGCGCAAAGCTTTCTTAGGGAGATTCTGTTTTGCTAGGGAAAAGGAGAAATTCTAAGCCAAAAGTTGGACAAAGGGTTCGAAGGTTCCAGACAGTGAGAGGAGACGCATTTCCAAGCTTGTGGGACGCAAAAACAGCGTAGGCTGACGCAGTGACAGCACAGAGGGAGCAAGGAGCAACTCAATTCGAGCTGAGGTCAGTGTTGGATCACCTGTGGAGTGAGAAATTTTCTCACTAGTTTTTATTGCCAATCATTTCTCTGTTTTGCATGGCTAGATTAAGCATCCATAGATTGTACTCAGATTTTACTACTGCATAATATCAAAACCCTTAGTTGTTGCACCGATTTTCCCGAGTTGGGTTTTTCCGTGGACTTAGTCCAAAAATAACAATGTCATATTGTGTGTGCATCTATTTCTTCCACGGAATTTGTTTTGTGAAGGTTGTAGTTTGTTTTGATATTTGTCGTAGCACACAACAAATAATTTGTTTAATTTATTTAACAAATAGAAGAAATAATATCAGTTGTTGCAATAGGGTTCGAGATTCCAGAATTTTCACATGGTATCAAAGCGCAAATTGTAAGTCGGAGAGCTCAGTAGCAGAAGGGAAGAGGAATTTCATAGCTTTGCGTAAGCAGCAGTTTGAAAACCTCAGAGGTAGCACAGTCCTTTGGCCATGCGGGTCAGTATCTTGAGGAAAATTCGATTTCTCTCATAGAGGGGCAAAGAAGTCAGATTTCTCCAGTTCAAGGATTACCACAGGCAGAGGGAGCAACCAGTATTTTCCTTCCAGAGCAGATCTCTAGCTAGACGCAGTATTTCGCAGCAGTTGCTAGTGCAATATAGCGTCAGGCCGAATGAAAGAGCACACACTAAGGGAAATTTTCCTCAAGGGACTTCTAGCTTCAGAAGTTTAATTTTCACTTGCAAATCAGCAGTTGTTGTGCACAGATTTACTCACTCCAACAAAGAGTGCGTAGAGCCTAGCAGCAGCTAAGCAGAAGAGAAGAGGAGGATTTCGACTTAATTTTTAAGAGATGGCAACATTCGGGGTGCGAGATCAAGATAGGTTGGACGAAGCATCCAACTATATGATCTGGAAGGCAAGCATTTCCTTCCTTCTAGATGAATATAATCTCAAAGCATACATCGATAACGTGGTGGTTGTCCCCACGAATCCATATCAGCTGAAGGCATACAAGAAAAAGATGGTGAAGCTGAAGAGATTGATTCTCGATGGAGTTCGAGATCATATGGTTTCTCGCATAGCAGGGCTGGGAATAGCCAAGGATATGTGGGACTCCCTTTCCACCCTATTTCAGGGAACTTCCGAACAGTGGAAGATATATCTAGAGGAGAAGTTGAGATGTACCTGTATGTAGAAGGGGGAGCGCATAGACCCCTTCCTCACCAGGCTTCAGGAGGTTTGAGACCAACAGTCAATTGTAGGGCCAACACCCCAACCTACAAAAATGGTGCGAATAGCTCTCAATTTTGTTTCCAAGGAGTGGCAAGTGTTTGTCCAAAGTATATTGGGCAGAGAAATATTGCCAATATGGGACAGAATGTGGTAAGATTTGCAGCAGGAGGAGTTGAGGCGAGATTTGGTGAAGAGCACCATCAGTGGCAGTAGGAGCAGCAGTGGGTCAAAAACAGTGAAGGATGAGGAGAATGTGGCCCTCACATCAATGGGGCAGCAGGAGCAGCGTAGGAAGAAGAAGGACCTGTCAAAGGTCAGGTGCTTCAGGTGTGGCGAGCTAGGCCACTACAGCACTCAGTGTCCTCTCAGGAAGAAGGACAAGAAGGAGAAGCAGGACCAGTAGGCAGCTTCTGCCGAGATCGATAGGCTGGAAGAAGAATTTGCCATGATTGCAAACATCCCTCCAGGAGTGAGATGGGGTGACTTGATTTGTGGCCCCAGAGTGCTATAAGTTGGGCAGGATCCTTGAGGAGTCCACCTTTTGGATCAATACCTAGCTACGAGGGCCCAAAGTATTCAGTAGCAGGATGGATCAATGGCAGTAGATGCAGTCAAATGCCAGAGTAACAGTTGTAGAGACTAGTAGCAGTCAGATGATGGGAAGCGCAGTGCAAAGTTGGCATCAGTGCAGATGGCGTAGTGTAGAGTCAGCAGCAACGCAGACTCCTTGGTGATAGTGCAGATGCTAGTAGCAGTCAGGAATCAGGTGACAGATGCATCACACTGAACATAGTTAGTTCAGTTTTGGATGTTTTTCAGTTGTAGATGTTGTAGTAGCAACAGCAACAGAGTTGCAGTGCAGATGCAATGTTGGCAGCAGTTCAGCAGGGTCAACAGCAGCACAGATGCAGCGCATAACAGAGTTGCGCAGTAGTTGGTGGGCAATAGTTCCCAGTCGTCAGCAACGTGCTGCGTGACAAGAGATGATGCAGAGGCAGTGTATTGTAGCCATTAGGGGAATTTTGAGGTCTAAAATGGGCCTCCTAAGGAAATTATAAAATAATAGTGGAAATAATAAAATAAGATTTGATTACATCATCAAATTTTAGAGGGGAAAAGAAAAAACTACTTTTTCAACTCGTATTTTGAACTTATCTCCCTAAGGTTTTACTCAAATTTCGAGCAGGAATACTCGTTGGATGCAAAATTTAATTCCCCGTCCAAGGAGTACCCATGTTGCATAATTTTGAGGGACTTTGCTAAATGAAAAATGACAAATACATGAAAAACATGATTGCAATCACGTTTTTCATGTATTTCTCATTTTTCATTTAGCAGAGTCCATCAAAAGTATGCAACATGGGTACTCCTTGGATGGGGAATTAAATTTTGCATCCTATAAGTACTCCCGCTCAAAATTTGAGTAAACCCTTAGGGAGATAAGTTGAAAAAAAGAGTTGAAAAAGTAGTTTTATTATTTTATTATTTTTTATTAATTTTACTTTTTTACTCCAAAAATGGTGAATCATCCCCCATGGTTGACATCATCGTCTTGAATCCTATTGGTTCTCATAAATTTTATTTTGGTTGTACATTTTTCTTAGGAGGCCCATTTTAGACCTCAAAATTCTCCTAATGAGCAATTGCAATACTAGAACACTTTCCTCGCTAAGAGGAGTGTTAGTTTTTGTAGCAACGAATGTGTTCTAGCCACGAGATTTGGCAGAGAGGCTAGAATACATGTATTCTCCAATACCCAGAAATTGTTTTTGGAAATTCCACCTAGAGACAACTTAATTAAATTAATTAGTCAGTTTTTAATATTTCCTATGTCTAAACTTAGGAAATATGATCAATTAAAAGGAATTAATTAAGTCATGGTGAGAATGTTCTAGAAGAGTGCATGGATTGATTTCTAGTTAATCCTAGCCATCGATTAAGATTTAATTGTGATCGTTGAAGTATCAACGGAGGATTATAAGAAGAAGTCGATGGGGCTTGGAGAAGACACACCAAATCAGTTGAGTATTCGATTTTGCTGGGAAATCGATCTCTAGAGTAGTAGCATTCACTTGCTGGAGGTGATTTAGTGAGGTTGAAGCAGTGAGAGGGGCAGAGATAGTGAGGTCGAAGGAAGCTTTTCTAGTTCCAGTGAGTACATTACAGAGAGGTAGTGATTGCCACAGAGAGGTAGCGCAGAGGCAGCGCAGAGCTTTCTTGGGGAGATTTCGTTTTGTTGGGGAGAAGGATAAATTCTGAGCCAGAAGCTAGGCAGACGGTCTGGAGGCAAAGAGTATCATTCTTCCAGACAGCAACTGACGAGACAGTGAGACAAGACACAGTTCCAAGCTTGTGGGACACAGTAACTACGTAGGCTAACGCAGTGACTACGCAACGGGAGCAAGGAGCAGCTCAATTCGAGCTGAGGTCAGTGTCGGATCACCTGTGGAGTGAGAAATTTTCTCACTAGTTTTTATTGCCAGTGATTTCTTTGTTTTAGATTGCTATATTAAGAATCCATAGATTGTACGCAGATTTCACTATTGCTTAATATCAAAACCCTCAGTTGCTGCACCGGTTTTCTCGAGTTGGGTTTTTCTAGGGACTTAGTCCAAAAATAACGGTGTCATATTGTGTGTGTGCATCTATTTCTTCCAGCGTTTTTATCTTTTCCACAGTATTTGTTTTGTGAAGTTTGAAGTGTATTTGTTTCGATATTTGTCACAGCACACAGCAAATAATTTGTTTAATTTATTTAACAAATAGAAGAAATAATATCAGTTGCTGCAATAGAATTCGGGATTCCTAAATTTTCACACCCAAACCTCCAATCTCTGAAAAGACAACCTGTGCTACACTTAAGATACTTGCATTCAATCGATTAGTAAATTCAAGGAAATAGATTTGCAAAGGGGAAATGACAACTTATGTTATCATTAAAGGATAGACAAATACTTGTCTACCTCTCCCTAGGACATACTGCCCCTATTTGGACATTGATCTACCAAAAGAAATGCAACAAAATCAATTCAAAACAACACAAGTATACCCTGCATCAAGGAATAGTCGCTAACATCAAGCCAAGATAGAACCTCCAAGACTTTCTTTATTATCATGAAACAATTCAACAGCACATACCCAAGCATGAGCTTCCCAAGCATGAACAAATGAGAGCTCTGTGGGTTTATGTATACAGATCTGGAAGAAAATCCCAATGAAAGAAGAGATCAATGTTATCAGAATCGAACCAGTAATTGAACAAAAGATCCTTGTGGACCAGGAACCAGTAAAAAAAAGGGTTTACCAAAAACACATAAAATATTCATGTTTTAAAGAAAAACATATATATTCATGTGCATCCATATGAATCCAATGTTGAATTTCCATGACCTTGGGTCTAGGTTAGAGTCTTAAAATCACTGACGCTACCAAACCAAGAATCTCAACCATAACTACTTTGCACAGTAGAAAATATAAAGCAGTAAATCACATATCCACAAAATATAGACAACTTTTAAATTTTTCAACCCAACTTCGTTATATTAATCCAACTAATATAATACAACAGTCTAGGGCTCTCGTACCAAGGATAATGGCCCTCATACATCTACTAGTACAAGATACAAAACAAGATACTCAGACCATCTGGTTGTATCATGCACTCTTAACTCCTCTCGGTCGTACCTTGTACATGCCCGGTCCTTCGGCTCCTGATCTGCAGCACCTACCTCTATCAATGCTCCAAGTCCATCTGCCCATTGAACCTAGGCTATGAATCTGCTCACTAGTTGATCGTTCGTCCATCGACGCATCAACACATCGAGACTCACGTAAGTTGTTCACAAATCCACTTGTGAACAACTCTCAATCTGCCTACTATTGCTCCTCAACTACTCAGGGACTTCAGCCCACTATGGTCTTCCTACGTTGCTCCGATGAAGACCAACATAGGGCACGGAGGGCTGCCACCTATCACTACAAGATGTCCATCTCCCACAATGAACACGGGCTAGGAGTACTGCCCATCATCTACTATAGAATTCCTCCACCCACAAGTCTCGGGCTCCACAAACTGCTCCTGGTTGATCAGATCCTTGAGCTCCAACAACTACCACTCTAGCAACTACCTTTGTCCATCAAGGTGTTGCACATCGGGCTCCAAATTGGACACTATCACGTTGTCCTCCAGCAAACCATAAGTGTACAATCCACGTTCACACTTGGTCCACTCTCACGTTGCCCTTCAACAGTCCACTGGTGACCAACTCCACACTGTAGCATCTGCACCTAGTTAGGGCATCCAATCATCTAGGAGACCCTTACACACAGCTTCCAACAGACTTCTCCATGTGTCCTCACCTAGGACATCACCCTCCAGCATCTAACCATCAACAAGACGACATCTGCAACTCACCGTTGCTGCCTTCTTGACCTTAATTTATGTGCATACACTAGACTAGTTAGGGCACACATCAACCCTAACCCACTGCCCTAAAACATTGTGTATCCTTCTCCAATCTAGTTGTTTCCTTATGTTTTTGTTCCCTAGGCATAAGGTGTTGTTGTAGGCCATGGAACTTCTCCACAAGACACTCAACAACACTTTGATCAAACACTATAACTCTACCCACATCAGTACTCGTGAAACAACCCTAACACATGGAGAAAGACTTTGTCCAACTGTGTTTTCTCTTGAGTTGGCTGCGGCTAGCTTAGGAGGCTCTTCTAGGCCTCTCGGCCCTCTCAAAATGTTGCCCCCACACACAGCTGTAGCTCACCTCATTGCGGCCATATGGATAGAATTAACCCACACATAAAACTAGCACAGAAACACGCTTAATTTACCTTGTTTTGTTGCGAGTTCCTTTCTTTGTGACGCTGCTCCTATGCACTGAAGTTCTGTGTTATTTCTGGCCCTCCAAACAGAGTTTGACCCTCACTCTAGGGTTGTGGCCTCCTTCAAATCTCCTGCACAGAACAACGGTTCCTCCTACAAGGTTTTTCCCACAAAAACCATCCCCAAAACAAGTACAAACGTGCTCAGAAAATTCCCTAAGGAACTCAGCCTTCCTTCAAGGTTTACTTGGCATCCAAACAGTCACAAAGAGACCTAAACTCGACCTCATATCCTTCGTTGGAATCAGCCCTAACGTGCGGCCCCAAAACAGAAGTAAACTTCTCCTGTCTTCCCTAATGCGAGTTCCTCTTCTTGTGTTTCTAAGATTATCAAATGACTCCATTATCACCTCTTATTTATACTAAACAAGAGGGCTTCTTCCAACGTCATCTTAGGGCTTTGCCAACTGTCATTAGGTCCCCTAATATTAGGCCGACCTTGACCAATACATGTGCAAAACCCAACCATAACTTCAAAAATTCATAACTCTTCAACGACAACTTGGAATCAGATGATTTTCGATGCGACAAATTCGTCTCGACGAGCACTATCATCCTCATCCATCACATGTTGAAAACTCATCACGGTTTTGACGCAAACATCGATGGGTGCAAAACCTCAGGCTTGTGTTCCAAGCCCACAAGTGACTCTTGTGGTGTTTTTCCCTCCAATCCCCGAACTCTATGGCTTGGAGTACCTCCCAAGCTACACAAAAATCAACATCCAAACCATTTATACACAAATATGCAAAAGTTCTCATTTACATAGCATGTAAGGGTGCACATAACCATAATAGCATCGAGTGCAATTCATCTCTGAAAGAAAAACACATCAACAAATAGGCTCCATATGGCCTCTAGCATCCAAAAAAAATCATGCTACAACAAACGCCTACATATCATCAAAATCATTGCCTATATTGTGGTCTTAGTCATCAATATAACCATTTAGGCATTAAAATAAGATATAAAAAACGTAGCATGTCATGTCAAGATTTTGTTTGAGTGATGGGTACATTTTTAGTAGAGTCATGATAGAGGAGTTCGACAACCAATGCCACTAACGTAAAAGTACATAAGAGGGCTTGGTGCTCTTAATTAAATACTAGTTCCATACCCTCATACGGGACAAAATGCAATGGAAACGTTACAATCCCCCCAATCTTGAAATCCTAAAAAACTGTTAAGCCTGCTGGACTTTGAGTGAAATCTAAAATTCTACTTTCTCCATATGAAATCCAATGAGGTTGTTGGAACCACTCTCAAACACCGTGAGTCATTTCATGGTAATGTTAAAAATTTAAGTAAAAGTGACAATCTCTTTTATCTTTAAGAATTTACTTTAAGAATTCAAATGAAAGATAAAGGAGAATGTCGCTTTTACTTTAAGAATTTAACATTACCATAAATTGCATAACAATACTAAGGCCATATGCTTGATTATTAGGTTGAGGGCCATAGGCTAGAATATTAGGCTAGCCTAGGGGAGAATTAGAAGTGGGTCAACCAACTGAAAAAATAAAAAATTAAAAAATAGAAAATCATTTTTTTACACTAGCCGGCATAGGTAAAAATTGCATGGAACCAGTTCTGAACTGGTCGTTTCAGTACCGAACCGACCTATTTCGTTTCGGACCGGTTTTGGGCCAAAAACGGTCAGTTCCACCGATTCTAGTTCAGTTCTGATAACACTGGAGGAGATGCCATGTGCCAAAGAAATGATGATCCCAATGAGCTTGAATTCCTCCTCGTGTAATCAAGTTGGGCCAAGTGTAGAATCCAAGCAAGTTAAGTTGCCACTTATTCTCTATATTGGCTTCTGTGTATTAGATCCATGTTTTCCATGTGTGAAGGAAGTGGAGTGAAGGGGAGGCAAGCTCCCACTTAACTCTCAACCAAACTCCAATTGTGACACCTTGCAACAAGTGTCAAATCCACTACCAACTAATGTTGCGTATTATCTCTCAAGGTGGGCCTGCATACTAGTTGTAGTGGACTAAACTAAAGGTTGGCATCTACAAGTGTTGATCATTGTGGTGGAATGGAAGTTAACTCCTCCATTGAGTGACAAGTCACTCAACCAAATCTCCTCTCAATATGCCAAGAAACCCATGACTTTAGGAGATGATATTGATCTACTGAAAAGGAGGAATTCATCCCCTCAAACTGCTAGTAAACTCGTGGACCATGGGATACTAGCTCGACTTGTCTAGTTGGCTGCCCAATCATATTCAAACTACCACTTTAACTTATCTTTGCTTTGACTTGTATTTTCCACCTCATTGTTACTTGGGTGACACATTTATTATGTTCTTCATTTATCATTTTTTTCAATTTTTTCACCACCTTATGCTACTAACATAGGAAAAGTGGTTTATGAGGTTTACAAGTCATTTTTTGACCCTCAAAGGGAATCTTAGAAGAATGTTGGAATGGAGAGCATAATTTTTAAGCACTTATACGCCCCCAACATCTTCTAGGCCCACAAATTTACAATTTTACATGCCAATTTATTAAAAATCCCATCTTGCGAGAATTTTTAATAAATTAAAAAATTCTATCAAAACCTAATCAAATTTTGCAACGCTTTTTATATGTCCTAGTATGGTAATATACATCGACTCTAGGCAGTAGGACGTGTTGAGAAATCAATAGGGCAGTCAATTAGGGTTGATTTCTCTTTACTTGATAATTGCTTGTGAATATATGTCGGCTTCTTATTACTTTTATTATGTTCTTCTTCATCAAACAATTACCAAAACATAAACATAAAGATCATAGAAAGACAAAGAACACAAGATATAGGCTCCAAGCTAGGAAAAAACCCCACAAGGGGGAAAGCCCAATCAAATCTTCTCTTCTTATAGAATCAGATCGAAGTGAGAAATCCAAGACCCAAAATCCAAGACCAAGGCCTCCCACAAGACCCAAGTCAGCCCTCCTTCCAAGTTCTCCCAACGAGTCAAAGTCAACTCAAGTCAACAATAATCAAAGCCTTCCAAATCTAGTCAAACTTCTGATTTTCGACCCTTGCTACAGATTTTCAGCCCCTGCAACTCCTGAAATTTGTGCACGTGTGGCAAAATTCTTCTTTCTTTGACCCTCGCTCTCTCTCTTTTGACCTTTTGCTCTTTTCCTTAACTTCATCATTGGTTTTCTTCTTCTTCTTGGCATAGAAATCAAACTTGCTTGTGATGATCCAAATGAGGACGAATTGCACTATATTTATACACAACCAGGAGGTCGAATGGGCCTCTTCCAGGGCCAACTTGGTCTTGTGGGGACAAAATTGACGATTTTGAGCCAAATGAAATTAATTTTCTTGCTTCTTTCAAAAATCCAACTTCAACTTGACTCCAGTACAATAAATTGACTCATGACAAATATGCATTTTGATTTAATGAACCCTAGAAGCATGAAGAACATGCTTGACCTAAATAACAATTTGACATGAGCATGAAAACCATGCTAGAATTTCTTTTCCTTATTTTTCTTTTTATATGAAATATATAATGACATAAGTACAATGATAATTATAAAGACCGAACCTAGTTATATTTTCCAACTAGACGAATCCAGGGCTCAATCGTCAAGCCATCGCTCCGGCTTTGGAGGTATGTGAGTGAAAAAACTCAGCTAATTATAAAGACCGAACCTAGTTATATTTTCCAACTAGACGAATCCAGGGCTCAATCGTCAAGCCATCGCTCCGGCTTTGGAGGTATGTGAGTGAAAAAACTCAACTAATTATTCAGCACTAAAAATTGAGAATAATTAGCTAAGTGAAAAAACACTCTAGAGTGTACTCACTCGACGTTTTAGTCCCAAGTCGCCTAAGCCTTTTACAAAAGGTCATCATGCCAGCGACATTTAATACAATTCCCCGCAAGGCTGCAAATTTTCAGAGAGGAGAAAAGTAGAGAGAAGAGAGAGAAAAGGTCATCAGGTGCCTGTTAACTTCTGGTACTCTAAAAAATTATGAGTGCGTTCTACATTAGGCCATGGGGTCTTCAGGTTCTGCATGGTGCAACCGAGCAGAGAACATTTGGCTCCGCATGGGGACGTGTGCTTGATCTTCAGGAAAGGATACGAGGACCTGAAATCTGCAATCAAGACAACTCAACAAAGCACATCAGTGGCACCTACACCAAATATGTCAGCATAATCCAAAAATTCAACAAGGAAGAGATATACTAGAAAGAAATGCGTAAGTAAAATGTTGAAACCAAAAGCAGGAAATTAAATGCAAGCAGGATTACAAATACATTACAAAATGCCCCTTAGGCATCAAATATTTTAGGTGAAGAATAATTTGAGCTTTTGCCCATTTACAGGGAAATCAAGTGGTTCCCCATCAAATGTACTTAGCTTTAATGAATTTTGTCCTGCAATGTCCTTGATGAGGTATGGTCCCAACCATAAGTTGTCAAAATTTCCATGTTTTCCCGGTTTCTCACTTCTTTTATCCCAAAGTAATACCATATCACCCTTTTGAAGTGGCCTCTGTCTTGAATATTTATCAAAATTTATCTTTACCTTTTCTTGGTGTGTACAACTTTGATCAAATGTTTTCTCTCTAATTTCATCTAACTCGACTATCTGATCAATCTTGTGTTGCACTGCATCTTTGTCTGAAGTGAAGTTCTGAAGGAGCTGATACACTGGTAGTCTTAAATTCATAGGTAATGTAACATCAAGACCATACACAAGTTGAAAGGGGCTTTTTCCAGTTGAACTTTTCCTTGTGATTCTATCCGCCCATAATGCATACTTAATCTTACTATCCCATGCCCTTTTGTTATCCCCCAAAATCTTCTTGATGATGGTCATTAGATTCTTGTTACTAGACTCAATGAGACCATTCCCTTGAGGGTAATAGTTAGATGAAAGGGATGGGATAATGCCATACTTGAAACAAAAAGATGAGAATTCAACTAAACTAAAGGACTTGGCATTATCAGTTGTGATTTTTGCAGGTACTCCAAACCTCGTAATAATTTTAACCTCTAGGAAATCCATCACAACTTTCTCAGTGGCGTATTTTAAAGGGATGGCCTCTACCCATTTAGTGAAGTAATTTGTTGTTCTCAATATTCATGAGTAGCCATGGCTTGAATTTGTTGAGAAATTAGGGTGTTTAATTCAATTTCTCTTTCATGATAATTACTTGTGAACTTGTTATGCTTCTTTTATTTAGATCTTATCTTCGTTAGCTAATTATGTCTTTCATCAAGTCAATTATCAAAACACAAGAGACACGAAGTTTAGGCTCTTCAAGCCAAGGCCAAAACCTCTCCCTCTTGGAGAGGAAAACCCAAAAGCAATTCTTCTTATAGATCTTCAAGTGACGAGTACCATAGCCATGACATAGACCCTTGACACCAGTATGCCTCCAAGACCTTGTCACTGCTCTTCCTAGACTCCTTATGTTGATCTTCCTTTCTGCACTACTTTGCACCACCACTAGGAAAGCTCAGTTCCTAGTCTTTAGGTAGTATGCTTCTTCGTTGCCCTTCCTAGAGACTCTTACTTGGCCTTCTCTTTGCAACCCTTCCAAGTCAAAGATCCTTAGTACGTTGTAGTGATCCTTCTTTTACTGTAGTCACCTTCGGTCCTTTTCCAAGATATACTAAGCATGTTGCTTTCAAAACAGAGATATTATGTCTCTCTTCTTTGATCTAAGAGCAAACCTTTACTTCGCTATATTCCTTCTTCTTTTAGTCCTACTATACGCAATGAGATCAGACTTTATTCTTTGTTGTAGTAGGTCTCGATCTCCTAGGATATGCAAGGTATAGTGAGCCCAAAACAGAGATAGGAAACCTTCTCTTTCCTTCGTAGATCAACCTCCAGACTTAGCACTAAAACAGATCTTTGACTTGCACTTGATAACAGAACTTCATCCGAACTTATTGGTGTCTAAATGAGGCCATAGTCCCTCCTTTATATAGGGATTGTCTCCCTCTTTCAGGCCGACATGATCTTTGTGGGTAAGCCGACTTGAACAGGTGTTTGTAGGCTGACTTGACAAGGAGTGTTTCCAATACATTTGAGTCGGCATCAAGGAGCACTTTGACAAGGTTTACATCAATAATTGTCTTTACTAAGTGTAACAACACTTCATATATATGACTCTCAATTATACCTTTATGACAAGATGACAAACCCCTAAAGACATCAAGAAGAAGTCTTTGACCTATAATAATAAACTCCTTTCTCATGAAACCCGTGAGGCAAGCATTACAAAAATACGTTTTATTATCTTTGTCTTCTTCATTTACATAAATTTATAATTACTAGTCAAAATGGAGACCGAACCTAGTTACATTTTCCAACAGAATTATCCTTAAACTACCCTAGGAAATCAAGGCCCCAATGCTAAAAGGGGGCCTCAACCACCACTGGTTGCAAAGGTAGACCGGTTAGCTTTTGTTTCCCTATGAACAATTTGCAAGCTTGACATCCTCTTACAAATTTGTGCACATCTAAAAATAAGGTAGGCCAATAGTATCCTGCTCTAAGGATTTTGTGTGTCGAGGTTTTAGTCGCATAGTGGCCCCCAAAAAATCCCATGTGAAACTTTAAAACAAGTCTCTTCGCTTCATCTTCATTAACACATCTACGCACAAGCCCTTCTGAATTTCTCCAACCTAGCCTATCGTAGATGATACAATACTTTGAATCTTTCAACCTTAGAGCTCTTTTCTCTTGTGATCAACTAAGTGACTTGGGCTAGCAAGGTTAAGAAAATAATATATGATGTCCCCGCACCAATCCAATTGCTCTGATCTTTGAAGCTCAGTCGAAACTGCTGGCCCTGATGGATTGTTCTAGCAAACCATCCCAAAGCTTTATCGTTTCCCTCTGTAAGCATCTGAGCCAAACCTTGACCCTTGATCAATTTGGTAGGCCTAATTTCCAAATCATATTCTTGAATATTTGTGACCCACCTAGCTCTGGTTCCCAAGCAATTTGTCTAAGTTAGAATATCCTTTACTGCAGAATGCAGGACAAAAGTTATGACCTTAGAATATCCCACATATGTTGAAATATGTAGCTAGGTTTGGTCTTCATAATGACAGATGTAATCATGATTTTATGTATTTAATGAAAAGAGAAATAAATTTATTATTGTAAGTCTTGAGGCATGGGTTTCGTGCTCAAGTGAATTTATTTTTATAGGTCAAAGCACCCATTGAGTGCTTCTAGGTCTGTTATAAAGTCATTGAATCATTGTCGTGTATGAATGACACATTTTGGCATGTTACATATTGTAAAGAAAATTTTATTGAGTCATAATCAAGTCAAAAGACCCTCCAAGACCTCGTCATGGCTCAAAGTTCAAGTCGGCCTGAGGAAACTTCTACTCGGCCTAAAGGAAGCAATTCAACCCTATGTGAAGCCTATATAAAGAAGACTTCGACCTCATTTGGAGAACACACTCTCACTCACACAAGTTCGATCTTAAGGACGAAAAGAAGAGCGCAGAAGAGGAAGACTAAAGAAGGAGAAAAAGTCGAAGGTTTGGATTTTTTTTTGGGCTACTTCTCTCCACACATGCAAAGGAATTAGGGCACATATTGCTGTAGTGAAGTTAGGTCATCAAGAAGAGTGATTTTGGAAGTCGAGTTCTCTTGGAGAGAGAATCTACCCAAGCGAAGAAGAGAAGTCATAGTTGCAGTTGCAGTCAAAGTTGCAGTTTTTGAGCAAGTCAAAATTGCAGTGGCAATGGCAGTTGCAATTTCTGGGCAAGTCAAAGTTGCAGTGTTTTACATAAGTTGCAGTAGTAGTTTCTGAAGTTGCAGTCGCTGAGTAGGTCGAAGTTACTGGAAGGAAAAGTTATTCAAAGAGAAAGCATTGACTTGGTCTTGGAGGGGTTCTTGGTCAAGGGTCTAGGTCTTGGAATTCGTCAATTGAAGATTCTATAAGAAGAAGAATTATTGTGGGTTTTCCTCTCAAGTTGCAGAGGTTTTGGCCCTGCTTGATCGCCTACATCTTGCACCCTTTGTCTCATTGTTCTTTATGGTTTGGTATTTGTTTGATGAAGAAGAACACATAATAATAATCAAGTACAAGAAGAACCTAATTAAGAAAAGTAAAAAATTCTCACAAGCAGTTATCATTATAAGAGAAATCATCTAAAATCCCAGCCCTAGATTTCTCAACATGGTATCAGAGCTATGGTAACAAGTCAAGGAAGGGCACCTCAACAAGGGACACTCAAGCTCTCAAAGATCAAGGTTCTAGAAGGATATCAAGGGCAAGGCAAAGGCTACTTCGTTATCTTGAAGGAAGTATCAAAACCCTAGATTAATCAAAGAAGAAGTTCACAATTAAAACATTCTTGGGATCCTCGCTCAAATCATCATCTCAAGAAACAAGACCTCAAAAGACCCTATCTCTACTCAAGAAAGAAAGGACTTCGATTTGAAGCATCTTGAAAACTACTCATCCAAGGAAAGATAGACCAAAGGCGTTGTCATCAAAGACATCAAGGCATCATCAACAAAGGCATCAAGTTGAAGAAGTACATCTTCACTTGACAAGTACGTATTTATATTTCTATATCTAAATCTAGTAAAATGACTTTATTTTGCAAGGAGATCAACAAGTTGGTTGGGTCATTGAACTTCCTTGCATGGAAAAGAAGGATAGACCTAGTCCTCAAGGAAAATAAAGTTACTAATCAAGTCAAAGGCAAAGTCTCCAAACCATCTGAAGAGCAAGCACTATCTAAATATATGAAAAGGATCTAAGAGCTCAAAGGATTCTCTCATCCTATATGTAGAAGAGTTGGAGACATCAAAAGAGATATATGATAAGCTAGAAGATTTATTCTTTGAAATCTCAAGAGGACAAGTCATATCACTAAGATCTGAACTATACAAATTGAAAGCGTCAAAGGATTAAGGGATCTCTACATGTCTTACTAAAGCACCACAAATAAGGAATCAACTTCAAGATCTAGGAGAGACAATATCTGATAAAGAAATGGTTACCATTATTCTAAATGCTCTAACTAATGAACAAGGAAGCCTTGTAACAAAGGCCTATGAAGAGGAGAAAGTTATCCCTTTCAATAATTTGTGGCCACTATGCAAGAGTGAAATACACAGGTTGAAGGCAAAAAGTGATACAGGATCAGATAAATAGGTTTAAACACTCGCTGTCATGTCAAGAAGCAAAGGGATATTTGGCAAGTTTGGTCTTCAGAAAAAGAAGAAGATCAATATGTCAGATTCAATGCTATGGGTGTCGAACTTATGGGCACTACAAGAGAGATTGTCCTAAGCTTAAGAAGGACAACAACAAAAGAGGAAGGGAAGAACCCCATATCACTAAAGAAGTGGAATAAGTTGAAAAGAAGAAATCCAAGAAGGAGGAAGTAAAATATCTCTACTACTATTGAGATAAGTCTTCTCCACCCAGTTCTTTTCATTTTTTGTAAAATATAGCTATCATGGTAGGAAACATTATAAGCATGATAAGATGCATCAAGTTAGGATATGGCATCAAAGAAGCATATGATTTCAGGCAAGAACTCGCCATAAAGAAGCATGAAAGATAGCTGAAATAGAAGTCTATGGTTGTCACCTATGGAAGGATATAGCTCTTGGTAACCTCATTAGAAGCATAAGTAGTACTTATGGGAAAAAGGAAAATCATCTAGTATAGAGCTCATCATACATCATTAAAAGGAGCATTTCAGGGTAAGAATAATCAAGATCCTTCGTTGGAAGAAGAAGCAAGTATCTCGTCGGGAATTCCAAATTGTACGGAATTCATGGGATGATGGTATGATGTGAAAAGAAGTGAAGCAGGACAAGGGATTGAAGTTCTTTCAATCAAGGAAGTTGTTGAAGGAAGCCTAGATGACCTAAAAGAAGAGATGAGGTATGTATGCATATATTTGGATAAAAGTTGAGACATGTCATATGGTTGTTGGAATAAATGCTCTACCTCGAGAGCATGATCAAAAGAAAGGATCTCCTCATTTGGAATAGATGCAAAAAGGCATGAGTCGCACATTGACTAGATGAAATCAACATAACATGTCCTCATATGAAGTATGAGGTGGTTGACTAAAATATGATTATAATTTCCTGGGAGGAAATATGTGAATAAAGAAAGGAAGAGATCATAAAAAATGCAACTATGGAGAAGGCAATCAACATCCAAGGACTAGAAGATTTGACAATGATATCTCCATGGGAAATATGTGAAGATTCTAATGAAGTTTGAAAAAGAAAAATACCCTTGACATCATATATCTTTTGGAGATGTGTCAATAAGTATGCAGGATGTTGATGCAAACAGGAAGATGTCATTATGAAAAGACCATCACAAAGGTAATCTTGATTTAATGATTCATTTTTCTAATTTGTTTGAACAATATCTGGATGGGCTATTGTAGGGTTGCCAAGGGAAGAGCTATAGATGTCATCTACAACTAATGCTCATGTGGTAGGATGAAAGGTCCTTAAGGAAACGCGACATGAAAAAGGCAATAATGCATGAAGGAAGGCCAGATATGGACTAATGGATCACTTTCCGATGAGAAAGAAAGATGACATGTCTGACATGATTCACAAATGAAAGTGATGGATGGTTTGTGCCCTACGAAGAAGTCCCAAAGGATGAAGACTCCTGAATAAAGAAGAAGAACAAACTCATGCCATCAAAAGGAGTACTACAAGCAATTGTTTGTCCCATGAACTCCACCTAAAGAGTTGTTGGAACCAAGTCCCTGGTCAAGTCCCTGGTTAAGAAGGAGCATCGGTACATTCCTTTTTATAGGAATGGGTGCATTCCTGTAAATTTTTGTAGATGTTCTATGCTAAGAGCAGTTTTACTTTTCTCACAGCAATCACACAAATAGTTAAGCAAAATGCAGATAGAACATATAAGTAGATCTTACAGAAGACAAATCAGAAACAGGAAAATGTGTGTGTTCGTTACGGCGGTCAACAGGATGCTTCAACCAGCAAAGTCTCCTTGGTCAGCCAGCCCAGCATGTGTCACAACAGACCTCCAATCAGCAAATGAGTCAACCCAAGTCAACTCCCCAAAAGTCAACGCTGTCCTGAAAAAGTCAACGCAGGGCAGCAAGCTAAAAGTCAACGCAGCAGCAAATTGGTCAACCCTTTGACCTCGATTTCTGTGCCAAGTAGTACGGCCTTCCAAAATCGAACTTCCCACAAGTTTTCAGCTTGATTGGACCATGCGTTGACCAAAGTCAACGCTGGTCAAACTTTCTGCGTAACCCTAGCTGCAGAAAAATCATACTTCAGCTCAGCCGTACGGTCTGTCCTCTTTCTTCTCCACACGTGTGGCTGAAACTCGTCCTCCAGGTAGCTCGTACTATTTCAGATGAGAGAGGAAGATGTGAGTTGTGTTGTGATGAAATGCTCTCCAACTTTTCCTGTATTTATATCCATCATTGGGGCATGTGACACATCTGCTGGGGGCGTGCAACCTTAAGGCCGACCTGCACATATAATTTATTAAGAATAATAAATTCAAAATAAATGTTCTGCTCATCGGATTAAGACATATTATATATGGATTTTACACCTCTCCGAAAGAGGATTCCAACAAAAATATTAGCCTCTTAATCCGAGCATCATAACATGGAGTTTGGACCTAGTTGTCCAAATTTAACACTCCCTCTCAACTAGGGAGAACTCCATCCATCAGTGCAATCAAACATCGTGCGTCATCCCGCCGTAACTTGCTTTGCTGGCCTCTTTATTTCAGAACAGAAGTGGGTCAGTCACAAAGACATCATCCCCCCGACTGACATAATCAGTCCAGAGGTTCCAAACCTCTATCAAACTCATGAAGAGTATCCAACCAACCCGATGTTGGTTCATTTGACCCGAAGTCAGGCAGAGGTCCCAGACCTCACAAAACTTGATCCCAGATCAAGTGGTTGGACCGTGCCATCCTAGATAGAGAGTACGGCAATCTCTGATGCGTCCATCAGTCTTTGCTAATAGTCTCTAGCTTTTCCCACCTCATTGGCCAAATGAGAGGTACTTCCCATGAGCCCCGAACTCAATGGGTAGGATGCATACGGGGCACAGATAAATGAGTGGTGAACCAGCTCAATAATCACAAGGGTGGGGGCAAGCATTATGAGTGCTTATAGCTCCAGAAGCCATCCCCAATCGTCCTAGAGCTCCCGCAGCTCATCGTCCAACTGTGACCTACACTGCGAGGGGCTCATCCACGACCAAGATTCTCACGAAGGTTAGGAACTTGGACTTCCCTCAGGCTTAGTGAGAATATCCGCGACCTCGCCTACCGCTCCTATATGATCGAGCCTTACGCGCCTCGCTGTACCATCCTGGGATAAAGTGGTACCGATATCAATATGCTTCGGAGCGGCCGTGGAACACGTGATTCTCACTAATATACGAATCCCACTCTGATTATCACAGAGTATCACAGTGATATCTAGCACATGTCCAAACAGCTCACTAAAGAGCTTCCGCAACCAAACTGCTTCACAACAGGCCATACTAGCAGCAATGTATTCGGCCTCCGCGGTGCTCAAAGCCACCGACTTCTGCTTCCTGCTCATCCATGAGATCGAAGGAGAACCAAGATTGAAGCAGCATCCAGATGTGCTTTTACGATCCACCACACTGCCAGCCCAATCGGCATCAGTATATCCACGGAGTATCACACTCCCGGCAGTGTATCTCAGCCCATGGTTTATCGTGCCCCGAAGATATCTCAAAAGATTCTTGGCACCAACCCAGTGAAAGTGATGAGGCTCAACCATCTGTTGACTCAAAGTGTTCATTGCAAAACATATATCCGGTCGGGTGTTCACTAAGAACATCAAAGCTCCTATGAGTTGACGATACTCAGTAGGATTGGCCAAGATAGGCCCAGCAGCACTGCCACTCAACTTCTTAAAGTTGAGTTCCATCGGTGTCGACACGGACTTACAGTCCACCATTCCAAATCTTTCCAGAAGCTTCACAATATATTTTCCTTGAGAAAGGAAAATCTCTCCAGGTCTCTGCCAGACCTCTAGGCCTAGGAAATAGTGCATCAGTCCTAGGTCCTTCATCTCGAACTCAGCAGCGAGCTCCCTCTTAATTTGATGAATGAGAGGGTCATCACCTGTCAGGAAGAGGTCGTCCACGTACAGCACTAGAATGAGAGGCTTCTCCTGCACAACCTTGAAGTAAAGGTTCGGATCAGCATTACTTCGAGTGAAGCCCAGCTTCATCAAGTAACTATCCATCCTCTCGTACCAAGCTCTGGGTGCTTGCTTTAATCCATAGAGGGCTTTCTTCAACCTGCAGACATGAGTGTCTCGATTTTGAACTTCAAATCCCAGAGGTTGTTCCACATACACCTCTTCCTTTATTGCACCATGCAGAAAAGCGGTCTTGACATCCATCTGATGAAGACTCCATCCTTGCGTAGCAGCAAGGGCTATGATTGATCGAATGGTGGCATATCGTGCCACAGGTGCAAATATGTCATCATAGTCAATTCCTTCCTTTTGAGAGAAGCCACGGGCAACAAACCTTGCCTTGAACTTTTCAGCACTCCCATCAGATCCATGTTTGATCTTGTAGAGCCATTTTGCGGTGACAACAGATTTGTCCTTCGGTCTCGGGACCACATCCCATACATCATTCTTCATTATGGACTCATATTCTTCGTGCATAGCATCCTTCCAGACTTGATGCTTTACGGCTTCCTCAAAAGATCCAGGTTCAGATTGTACAATAGTACTCATGGCAGCTAGATACCCTTGGTATCTACACAGCTTCTTGCTTTCCCGGAATGTCCCTCTTGGGGCAGCATGACCCTCAGCATCTTCGAGGGTGTCCCCGAGCCATGATGGTCTCTTTCCCAGTGTAGGGGTTGGATCAATAGGGTCCATTGGCCCTTCAATATCAGGCATAGTCTCATCCTGGGGTTCTTCCAGATTTTCAGGCCTTTCTTCATGATTTTCTTCAGATCTAGGAAGATCTACTACTTTCTTCAGGGAAGCATCTTCGTCAAAAGTGACATCATGGCTTATCTCTACTTCCCTTTGACCAGGTACATAGACTCTATATGCCTTAGAAGTCTCACTGTAGCCTACAAACATTCCTTTCTTCCCAGTAGCATCCAGCTTACTTCTCTTTTCTTTCGGCACATGAAAATAGACAGGACATCCAAAAATTCTAAAATGTGAGACATCAGGTTTCTTACCAAAGAAAACCTCTTCGGGAGTTTTGGAGTCCAGAGCGGAATGAGGGCATCGGTTTTGAATGTACACAGCAGTATTTGCAGCTTCTCCCCACAGAAACTTCGGTAGACCCTGGTCACATAGCATGGCACGGGCAGCTTCCACAATAGTCCTATTCTTGCGTTCAGCAACACCATTCTGCTCAAGAGTATATGCAGTGGTAGTCTCCCTCTTAATGCCAGCTTCTCTGCAAAAGTCTTTGAACTCATTTGACTCATATTCAGTGCCATTGTCGGTCCTCAAAATCTTGATCTTCTTTCCGGTCATATTTTCCACAAAGGCTTTGAAGGTACGGAACCACATGAAAGCCTCATCCTTCTTCTTCAAGAAGTATATCCAGGTTTTGCGAGAGAAGTCATCAGTAAATGTCATGTAGTAAGAACACCCCCCAGGGATGTTACGGGCAACATACCAGATAGATCAGAATGGACCAGTTGCAATATATCAGATGTCTTTGTGACACTTGAGGGGAAAGGTTCCCTTGTATGTTTTCCTTCAGCACAGCCCTTACATACACCTTCATGATTATTTCCAAAGTCAGGCATCCCTGTCACCACCTTCCTTGCTTCGGGAAGGGCCTTGTAATGAAGGTGTCCAAATCTTCAGTGCCATAGTTCGGTTTGTCGGATAGTATCACAAGTCATAGCTCCCAACGGACTCCCTCCAACCTGGTAGAGTGTACCAACTCTAAAACCAATTGAGATAGCGTCCTTGAAGCTCTTCTTCCACATGAGCACCTTTCCATCAGAGAAAGTTACATTGAATCCTTTGTCTTCCATGGCAGATACAGACACAAGGTTCTTCTTCAATTTAGGTACATAGAGTACATCTTGCAAACGAAGGACTTGTCCTTGAGACAAGTGGAGGGTCACAGTCCCTGTCCCTTTCACAGGATAAGTGGCATTATCCCCAAGGATAATTTCGAGATTAGTATCCCTTTCAACCATGTCAGAAAGTGCTTCCTTGAATCCGGTGATGTGTCTTGAGGCACCACTATCGATTAGCCAGACATCCATAGTGTCGGGCGGAGATGCAGCTCAGAGAGCAGATACAAGAATATACTCATTTCTTTTATCAACAACATTAGACTCCTCATACCTGGTATTTCTGGACCTTTTAGAAGGTTGATTGTTTCCACCAAAGTGAGCCTTTCTCTTTCCTTTGGATTTGTCATTTCTTCGATTCCCATTCCTTCGGTTGTTGTTGTTATCATCACTATCGGGAGAATCCTTCTTGAAGGGGCATTCTCTAGCATAGTGTCCAGGCGTATGTCAGGTGAAACATTTACCCTTCTTCTCTTGAGTCTTTGTCCTTCCTTTGTCCTTAGAACCACCAGAGTTCTTCTTTCGGGAATGAGCACCATAGGCAGCATTTCTTTCATTATCGAATTCCTTCATCCTTGTTTCTTCTTGCATACATCTAGACAAAAGCTCATCAAAGTTAGGAATGGTATTATTGTTGAGAATGGTAGTTGTGAATACTTGCCATTCATGTGGTAGTCCTCCAAGTGCGGTGAGAACCATCTCACGATCAGCTATTGTTTCCCCAATAGCTAGCAGATTGTTCCTTGTTTCGGTCAACTTCAGAAAGAAAGTTTGAACAGACTCATCTCGGCCCTTCTTCATATTCTTCAACTTGTTCTTGAGGAATAGCACTTGGTTCACATTGTTTACTTGGAACATAAGTATCAATTTGTCATACATCTCCTTGGATGTGCCTAGTTCAGAGATGTAGGCAACCAGACTCTTATTTATGGATTCCCTGATCAGCAGCTTTGCTCTGATTTCTCCCTTCTTATACTTGTTTCTAACAGCTGCAGAGGCATTGGATGGAGGTTCTTGAATCTTTCCCGTCACATGATCCAAGAGATCATGATCTTCCAATTTGAGATCTAATATCATCTTCCAGGCATGGAAGTCATTACTTCCGGTCAGCTTGTCATTCTCTTTGAATTCAAGACTAGTGGAACCCATTTCTTCCGGTGATGATTGCTAAAGATAGATTTTGTCTTCACCTCAGCTCTGATACCATGTAAATTTTTGTAGATGTTCTATGCTAAGAGCAGTTTTACTTTTCTCACAGCAATCATACAAATAGTTAAGCAAAATGCAGATAGAACATATAAGTAGATCTTACAGAAGACAAATCAGAAACATGAAAATGTGTGTGTTCGTTACGGCGGTCAACAGGATGCTTCAACCAGCAAAGTCTCCTTGGTCAGCCAGCCCAGCATGTGTCACAACAGACCTCCAATCAACAAATGAGTCAACCCAAGTCAACTCCCAAAAAGTCAACGCTGTCCTGAAAAAGTCAACGCAGGGCAGCAAGCTAAAAGTCAACGCAGCAGCAAATTGGTCAACCCTTTGACCTCGATTTCTGTGCCAAGTAGTACGGCCTTCCGAAATCGAACTTCCCACAAGTTTTCAGCTTGATTGGACCATGCGTTGACCAAAGTCAACGCTGGTCAAACTTTCTGCGAAACCCTAGCTGCAGAAAAATCGTACTTCAACTCAGCCGTACGGTTTGTCCTCCTTCTCCTTCCCACGTGTCGCTGAAACTCGTCCTCCAGGTAGCTCGTACTATTTCAGATGAGAGAGGAAGATGTGAGTTGTGTTGTGATGAAATGCTCTCCAACTTTTCCTGTATTTATATCCATCATTGGGGCGTGTGACACATCCGCTGGGGGCGTGCAACCTTAAGGCCGACCTGCACATATAATTTATTAAGAATAATAAATTCAAAATAAATGTTCTGCTCATCGGATTAAGACATATTATATATGGATTTTACACCTCTCCGAAAGAGGATTCCAACAAAAATATTAGCCTCTTAATCTGAGCATCATAACATGGAGTTTGGACCTAGTTGTCCAAATTTAACAATTCCTTCACTGGAATGGGTATGTCCTCCCTAATTAAGAGGGAGAGATAGACACCTCATTCTTGTCTTCACTCGGGAACATAGAATGGAGGATTGGGTAAGCATTTCGCATTTGATACTCTTTGAGGATGAGATAGGGAATCCAAGACAAGAGTAGTTGTAGAGGACCGAAATTCTTTGAGGATTGGGAATCCAAGATAAGAATAGTCTTAATGGAACATACTCTGTGTGAGCCCAAGTGTGGTATGTTCCGGGAGAGATAATGATGAAGGTGTCTATAAATCATTGGTCTCGCCAACATTGTGCTTCGATCTTGTGGAGAGATAGAGTTTTTAGTCAAGGCCTTGCTAGGTGACAATGTTGGATGATATGATGCTATACAGATGGGTTACCAATCCAACTTTTCTTATGAAAATTCTTCAGATTGACAATGTCCAAGTACCTTGTATGGATTATGAATACCACCCTGGTTAAGAGGGAGTGTTGAAATATGTAACTAGGTCCAGTCTTCATAATGACATATGTAATCATGATTTTATGTATTTAATGAAAGGAGAAAAATAAATTTATTATTGTAAGTCTTAAGGCATGGGTTTCAGAATCAAGAGAATTCATTTTTATAGGTGAGTGCTTCTAGGTTTGTTATAAAGTCATTGAGTCATTGTCATGTATGAATGACCCATTTGGGCATGTTACATATTCTAAAGAAAAAATTATTGAGAAGTCAAAAGACCCTCCAAGACCTCGTCATGGGTCAAAGTTCAAGTCGGCCTAAGGAAACTTCTAGACTGTGAAAATTTCTGAATATTACTTATGCAAAAACCCTACTATTAAATCTGGTTATACTTCTCCTACTTAATCAAGTTATTAATCTGAAATTTCAGCATTAACATGGAAGTAAACACATTAACAGTTCTTCACAGATACATATCTAAACTGAATACATGCACATAGACAAAGTGACACACAAGATTTTCTGGACAACTACACCTGGAAAAACCCAATGCGGGAAAACCGGTCTTTTGGTTGCTCGAGGGTTCATATTATTAAGTAGATTCTAAGTACAACAAATCTAGGCACCTCATTGGTTAACCCGACAAAGAAAACAAAACTCTGTAGCAATACCTCAGTTCTAGAGAAGGAAAACTAGACTGATTCACACCCTCAAACGGGATTTACAAAACTCAGCCCCTTTTTGTCTTCAGAAACCCCAGTGTTGCTTTGAAGCCCTCTACGTCAGCACTGTTACCCTGCTGGTGCCCCTGCGCCGCTCAGGAGAGGCCTGCGTAACCCCATACTAGGTGACGCAATCCCTGCGCTGCCTCTACTCGGCCTTTGTAAGCCCTGATGGCCTCCTGCTGCCTTTGCGTTGCCCTTTTTGACCCTACGTAGCACTAAAGCCCTCTAGGTTGTAAAGTTGTTGCTCTCTCTGCACTGCTTTGACTGCTGCTTCTCTGCCTCTTCCTAACTCTTGGCTCTAGGATTAGATCATCCCCTTAGCCAATACTACCCCTCGCGGCACCTAAAACACTTCTGAAATTCTTAGCAAACCACGCCCTAGAATTTCAGCTTAGTCTCAGTGCTCTGCCACTGTGTGTGTGTGTTCTCCAATTGACCCCAAGTCTTTCCTTTATACTTTTTTTCGTTGGGAAACCAACGATCGTGATCTAATCTTGAATCAATGGCTAAGATTAAAAGAAAGCTTGATCTGTGTGACTTAAGTCATTTCCATCACATGTTTAAATTAATTATCTTTAATATTTTAATTTTCCTAAGTTAGACTTACGGTCCTTAATTAAAAATATTAACTAATTAATTTTCTCTCAAACCGGATGGAATTTCTCAAATCCCCTTCTGGGTCTTGGAGATCTCATGTACTCTAGTCCCTCCATAAATTTTAGGAGCTAGAGCACATCCGAAGCTACCCCAACACCACAAAATCTCAACACTCCCTCTTAGCGAGGAATGTGCTCTAGCACAACACTACTTCACCCTGAGGTTTTGCACTGATCTTTGGTGTGGGTCTTTGCACTGATGATTGGCCTGTTGCCCCTCATCATTGCGTTGTTGCTGCTCTCCCGTACTGCTGCCCATGATGCTGCCACCGCCACTGCCACATCTGTACTATAACTCCCTCTCAATCTGTAGCACTGTGCTGCCAACTGTTGCACTGCAACTCAGTTGCTGAGAGAAACAACTGAACACTCTTAATAAAGGTTGTCATTGATGTCAATATGGCATTGACTGAGATGTCAATCTTCTTGAGATGCCTGGTTTCAGATGATGATGCCATGACTCTTGGTTGACTAGGAGACCATTAATGATGATGTCAAAGTCTATGAAGAAGTCTTGTCCTAATTGCCTATTGATCATAAAGCCCTAGAAATCATGATGATGTGCTTATTGTTGATGAAGAAGCCTAGAACCCGGATGATGTCCTTACCCTTGATGTGGAGGACTATACTTAATGAAGTCATACACGTGATGATGTCATACTCTTGATTGACCACACTTGATAATGGTCTTGATGACATGATTGAAAGACTACTTTGAAGTTTTCCCAATAACAAATTAATAAAGGCTGCACTATGACTTATCCCTGCACGAGTATATGATGACATAAGATGATACATTCATTGTTGGATACTATTATGACGTGGATGTCATACATGATCCTATGATGATGAAGAAGCCAAACAATAGAGGAGCCAATGATTGGAGAAGCCATTCTGTCCCATATTTTATGCACAAAAATTTAAGGACAATCACATTAAAAAAAAATATTTTTCACCATCTTAGAGGTAACATTTCTTTGTGAGAACTTCAACATCCTTTAGAGCATAATTTTAGCTTTCCAACAAGCCCTTACTTGCCTCGAAACTCCCAGCGGTTTGAGAGAAAATGAATTTACAAGTTTGGAAAAATATAATTTCTATGCAAGCCGACATGAGACAACTCATGCAAGTCGGCCTCTTGGCCAAGGGACGTGACTCTTCGTCAAAAAGAAAAATATGTATAAATATGACGTTAAAACACTTCATTTAGGCATCAATTTTCGGTGATCATTTCAGAGAGAAGGCACAGAACAGCAAGGAGGCCGAGATGACATAAAAGAAGACTGTTTGGGCAATTTTTTGTTAAGGTTTATCCTCCAAAATGAAAAACATTACAATTCAGACTTGTGGTTTATCCACTATGACAGTCAAACTTGTGGCACTATGCACTGCAATTTTAACCTGTGGACAAAAGGCGTCTTGAACCTGTAATAGATTGTGGCATATCTTGAACTGTGCAGCATAGTATTTCAGACGTAAGTTCCTGATTCTGTTTTAAGAGCTGACTTGGATCAGCATATGAACACATTTGTTACCTATTGGAATTGCAGCCTCAGACTTATTCTATCTGACTATCACAAACCTGTGTTAGGGAAGCCTCGGATCAATTAAAAAGAGCTTTGTCAGCCTCAACAATTAGACCCTGTCACACATTTGTAGCCTTGGTTGAAGAAGCTCGGACTGCAGACTCCTTTTGAGTTAGAACAATGATTAACCTGTGGTAACAAAAGCAGCTCGGACCTTCTTATGTGGTCCAACAGTGAATAATCCATTTCAATCCTTAACTACAGCAAGGACAGTCTTGTGAAGGACTCGGTGAAAGCTTGTATTTCTGTGAATGCACCAACAGTCAAAGCTTGAAGCCTTAAACTGGAACAGTTGACACAGTCCTGTACCTCAAGAATTGGACAGTCACCATTATAGCTTAATTTTGAGAAGCAGTTCGTGAAACTTTAAAGAGACCTGGAGAAAAACCTTTAAAGGCATTCTTGAAGTACCATTGGAGAATTTGGGATCTCTTGCAGCTACGCACCTTTGTTGTTAAAGCAGACCTAAAGAGTATCTCGGGGACATCTAGTTGGAGCTAGTAGCTGCCTTGGAGAAATTAGTGGAGACCTCATAATGCATTGATGGAAGTCCTCATGACGTGAACTTGGAGATCAAGCTTGGGTAATATGAAGAGAAATGGTGACATCTTCGTGAGTAGATAAGGTTGTCATTGATGATGTGACATGGAGACTAAGTGAAGGCATTGCTGAAGATTGTCAGGGCTCATTGAAGAAGACTTTGGGAGCCGTGAAGAATAACCAAACATATTTTGACGAAGTGAAGTTGAGGGTTGGAGCCCAAGAGGTTGGAGCCTCATAGAGACAAGGTCGGTGCCTTGGAAGATAGGGTTGGAGCCCTAGATGATTGGAGTCCTCAAGAAACCAGGTTGGAGCCTGTACCAGAGATGGGGTTGGAGCCCTAGAGGTTGGTGCCTCATATTGACAGAGATGAAGCCCTAGAGGTTGGTGCCTCAAATTGACAAGGTTGGAGCCTTGGAAAGACCAAGTCGGTGCTTGGCACAATACAGGTTGGAGCCTGGAAGATTGGAGTCTTCATCTAGGGTTTTAGCCCTATATCATTATTGTACTTTACTTATTGTAAAGAAGAAATTAATAAAAGTATTTATTTCATCATTGTTCATCTGTGTTCTAAATATAAGTGATCTAACTGGTAAAATTAACAATTGAAAAGAAATACTGATTCACCCCCCTCTCAGTATTTCCAACAGGTTTTGGCCCTGGCTGATCACCTACACCTTGTGTCCTTTGTCTCATTGTTCTCTATAGTTTAGTAGTTTTTTGATGAAGAAGAACACATAATAATAATCAATTACAAGAAGAACCTAATTAAGAAAGGTAAAAAGTCCTCGTAAGCAGTTATCATTATAAGAGAAACCATCTAATATCTCAGCCCTAGATTTCTCAACAACATATACCCTGAAATGCTTGAGTGATTTGACCAAGGCATAAGCTTGATTTTCCATAGTGTGGTTGTTTACTTCTGAATGTTGCAATGCATTGCTCATGAAAGCAATTGGTTGTTACTGCTCCTAATCATATTTCTGAAGCCATACTCCTGCAATTGTCTCTTTGAAAGCAAAGGAGAAAATCATAAAGTCCTTTGCATAATTAGGACTCACAAGCATAGGAACCCTTGCTATAGATGCCATAATATCTCTAAAGGTTTTTCTTTCTTGGTCATTCCATTAAAATTTGGCATTTTTCTTTAGAAGAGCTTGAATGGGCTTTGCCACTTCAGCAAAGTTTGGGATAAATCTCCTAAGAAAAATAATTTTCCCAAGGAAAGCTTGGAGTGACTTGATGCTGTGGGGTAAAGGGACCTTTTCAATTGCTTCTACCCTTTTTGGATCAATCCTTATCCCATATTTTTAAATCATATGGCCTAACAGCTTGCCTTCAGTCACCCCAAAAATGGATTTTGTTGGGTTTCGGGAAATACCATATTCCCTGCATCTCTCAAAGATCTGCCTAAGATGACTAATGTGAGTTGACCCATCTTTTGAAAAAACAGTCAAGCCATCTTGGTATATTTCAATGATTTTTTCGATTAGACCCTTGAAGGCATAATTGATAGCTCTTTGAAAAGAGACCCCAGCATTAGACAAACCAAAAGGCATCCTTAAGTACTAAAAAGTTCCCCATGGAGAGGTTAATGTGGTCTTGTGTCGATCCTCGTTTTTTACCATAACTTGATTGTATCCTAGGAATCTGTCTAACAATGACATAATGCCAGACCCTATGACCGTTTGCAATAAAGTTTCCATATTGAGCAAAGGGTAATTGTATTTCTTGCAAGTCAAGTTGAGGTTTCTGAAATCCACAGATAACCTGATAAATTCATTCTTTTTCCTCACAATTACCAAATTTGAACACCATGTAGAATGTCGAGTATGAGCTACAATCCCAGCTGCTAACATTTTCTAGAGTTCCTTTTGTACCAAGGGGGCTAACTTATGATTTAGCTATCTCAATTTTTGCCTAAATGGCTTGGCATTTTCATCCTTAAGGGGTATAGTGTGTTGCAATACATCCTCTTTGTAACCCTTCAACTAGCATAAGTAAATTCCAACACATCTCTATACTCTTGGAGTAGGTTAACCAATTGCATTCTTTCTTCATCGGTTGTCGCTTTTCCAATATTTACCATTTTGGGATCCTCCTTGGTCCCAATGTTCATTGAAATGTGAGCCCTAGGTTCCAACTTATTTTCTTTCTTTTTCTTGCGAGCATCCTGTCTATCAAAAATTTGTTCCAAAGCAATGAGGCCTCTAGGAGTGGACTTTATCCTATCATTTTCCAATAACCATACTTACCCCACTCCTCTTTGTAACTAAATTGTAAGTTAGCAAACTTGCTCATATTGCTAGTGAACCTTATGATCTGCCTCTCATCATCGAAAACCTGCCAATGGTCAAGGTTGTATAGTATTGATGCCCTGAAATTGCTTTCCATTTGTGATTGGAGCTTTATAAATTGTTTTTGAAGTTCAAATCTTGAAGCAGTTATTGCCAAACAATTAGTGCTTTTGTTTTCTTCTTTAGGAATTTCCACCAAGTTTAATGCAACAAAGAATTCCATATGTCCCATATAGCATTCCTATATATTTTTAACCTCTCATTCTTACAAGGAAACGTGTACTTAACTTGGAGGATGACCAAGTCTGAATCTCCCTTGATGTGTAAAATCTTAATGCCCTTATATTTTTCCAATTAAAGACCCAAAAGAAGCACCTCATATTCGGCTATATTGTTGGTGGCTTCAAACTCCAACCTTATAAGAGAAATAGGACACTTCTTCTAAAGGTGAAGTGAAAACAACCCCATCACCCTTGCCAAACTTAGAGCAAGCTCCATCAAAGTTCACGTACCACACCTTGCTAGTCTTAGTTTTCCTATCTTCAACATTCATGGGAATCAAAAAATTTGACAATATAGCATAGTTCCCCATCTCATCTAACTCATAGATGATCTCATTGTTTGGCTTCTTATGTTCTTCTACATGGAATTTCCTTTCCAATTCTATGTCTAGTCTCACCACGGTGCCTTCGTGTTAGGAATGGTGGCATATGACAAATCTATTTGTAAACTGCCACCCAAATCTGTTGCCCACTTCCTTGACAAAAGCATTCCCCATGCATCAAGTACATCAATCACCATAGTGTCCATGGTGATCATAATATTTGGGTATGCTGCCAAGTGGAATTGAAGATACTTGATCAAACCACACACCTCAATCCTCTTGGAATCCATGGCACAAATGTTATGGTACGGCCTAGATATCCTTAAATTAAGTTTTTTTGCCCAATTTTTAGTCAAAACACTAGAGCAAGCCCCTGAGTCCAACATACAATTATGTAGAAGAAAAGCATTAACCAAAAAGGTGATGAAAAAAGGTTGATTATACTTATTACCTTTACCTCTATCCATACTTTGAGAAATGATTGGGGCATCTTCAATTCTATCCTTGGCAAAATTCCAATTTCTTTTCCATGAGGGGCCTCAATGGCTTTTAGCAATTTGGACTTTTGGGAAGGAATCTTTAGGATCCTAGTTACTGGCACCAAGATCTTAGCATTATTTATCCATCCTCCTAAGTCCACAATAAAATCTAAAATAGGGGGTGAAAACACCTTAGTAGCATTTTTCCATTTGCCTTGGTCCTTATTTCTTCTTTGATAAGTCGTGCCTTTATCCCTTGCCATCTCAAAAATTTGATCAGGTGAGGGTTTTCCTCCAAATAACTCTATGACTTTATCATTTCTATCAAAGGTGTTGTTCACACTAAGCATGGATAGATTTTTTGAACTTCAACTCTTCTTAATGGTTTCTATCCAATTCTCCACAAAAACCTCATGTTGCTTGCCCACCACATTGATCTGATCACTTGTACCTACCATAACACTTTCAACAATTCTTCTAACAATAGGGCAAGTGGCTTCATCATGAAATCCATCACATGGCCCACAATATTGGGGGGGGCTGCCCTACTAGGTTAGTAGATTCCAATGGATTAGGAGGCCTATGATCCTGTGAATGACTTTTAGTTTTTTGCCACCTATCTTTGGACTTAGGCTGATATTTCTATGATTGTGATCTTTCCATAGCAACCAACCTATTTTGAATCGCATTCATTGATTAGCATGGTTGACTTCCCTTGATTTGAAGTTTTGTCCGCTGCACCATTTTGCCACACAAATGTTGAAGTTCCTTACATCCACCTTGGCACTTATGGCATTGTTGCCTTGGAAACTTTGCAACTATTCAATGGCCTTGTTGGGCACGGCATGAGGGTAACCTTGGGTGCTAGAGAAATCAACAGGATTGTATATATCATCCATTTTGAAGATTACTTGGTCAAAGTTAGCTTCAAAAAAGAGATGGATGTAAAAAAGTGCCTCCTATCCAAGACTTGCAAGGAACCTACTAGAAGAGGGCTTGTTTAATCTCTTCCTATAAGCCCTTTTAGGTTCAAGGATGGGGTTAATCAAGCTATTTGGATGTCTTCTAGTAGAGTGACTTACAGTATTTAATTTTAGTGAAGTAGCCACTTGGACACAAACCAGCGTCTAATACCAAATCAATTAAGAATGTCATATTTCGAGTCTAAGAAGACTTATCACCGACAACAGCGTCAATTAAGTTGTCGCGTAAATCCACACCTGGGATTATCGTGGAGAAAGTGTCTAATTCCACTTGGCATGGCCTTGGAGACAAGTTGCAAGTTGGGGTTGTCGCCCAATTCCCGACTCCTCCATCGAGGCTAACTCCTAGCGAAGCTAAGGGGGGTAGTCCGTAAAGAATAAAACTAAGGCTTCATTAGTGATATGCTAAACAAATTCTAGGAGTTAAGATGAGTTAAACCAATTTTCACCATTAGCAATATAAACCATCACATGTGCTTCAAAATAAATGTGTTCACAAGTACATGATCATCACATGTACTTTAGCATAAGAAGTAACTTCGCAAGTACATCACATATCATTCATGACAAACATATATAAGAGCACCAAAGCAATATAAGGATATGATCAATTACAAGACCAGTGCCAATAATCTAACTAGATGCTTGCAAGAAAAGTACTTGGAAATGAAAGAGACTAAAGCAAATTACTTGAAATAAAATGCTTTGAAATTGTAAACCAACTTGTAAAATCAAAAAGCAGTGATAAGTACACAATGTAAAGTGTGATGAATTGCATCTTGGTTGATTTCAGAGTTAATTAGGTTATCTTTTGAGTTAGTGTAAATTAGAGAGATCGCACCTAATCTAATGTGAATTTTTTCCTCCAAAACTTTATCCAAGTAGAGTTAAGGATGGTTGCAAGGAGATCCAACATGGAGAAACTTAGTTTTGTTAATAAGTATCCACCTGATTTCTCAAATCAACCCACTCACAAGTAGATCCAACATTGAGCATGCCCAACCTGAATTAGCAAGTCGAGTGTTTACCGTCTCCCAGCTTGGGAAAAGATATGGGTGAAAAGGGACCCTATTAAACTATACAACCAATTAAGCTAGAGGTTAATTTCTATAGATGCAAAAGAAATCAAATTTAAAAGAATTGGCAAGCTAAAAGACTAAACTAAACTAATTGCATTAATTAAAAGGAAATGAGAGGATTGCAATTCCCAAATAAAGATGTCTCAATAAATAAATGATGACTTAAAAAAAGAACAACAACACCTTATGTGGAACTTATGAGAAAATAGGCAAATGGAATTGCAAGAGAGCAAGCTATAAACTATAGTTAATTGCAAGAAAAAGATAGATGATATTTAGTTCATGAGACTCATTCAAAAGTATGCATGTAAATTTTAGAGATTATGAACCATGAAATGAAGAGTGAATGGAAGGATTACAACTAGTCTAGACTCTAATCTACTTTCATTTTAAAGTGATGAAACAAACCAATCAATCAAGCACATGAAGGTCTTCCCCAAATTGGGAAGAGTGGGATGACAAGGGGGAAAAGTCCCCAAGCTCCCTGTTGACCATCTTTCTCAACGACCCCCTAGCAATACACCCCTTTTTTCGCAAAAGGGATCTATCATGTTCGACTGTTCGTGTCATTCAAATTTCATCATTCAGTCGACAGTTTTGTAAATGATGTAAACCCATTCTGCATATCTATAATGTAGATTATCTCAGTAAGACCATCATGTATGTAACAACCTAGGTAAGCCTAGTATTTTGGTGATGATTTCTATCCTAAGAGGTTTTTTGTCTCACTGATTCATCTGTGTCTCTAGACACAAATGATCGGCAGAGTTTTTCCCCTCCAGCCTCACCCCAAAGCTAGGGTCGATTTTCTCGTCAAGATACTAAGTGAGTCCTAATGTTTTTTATCGAGTCTTTGTAAAAGTAATCTGGGAATGATCCTAGCTAATTGGCTAAATCATTTTATTACAGATTGCTAGGTCTACTAGATCATATTTTGAGTCGCAGAATTGGGTAGATTATTGAGGGTCTGTAATGAACAAGTGTTCCCCCTCATGGGTTTAATGTATTAATCTTATGTAAAGAGGGTTGGAAAATAATTAATCCCCTCATGAGTCGATTAATTAAATTTTCTGGCCAAATTAAATTAAAAATCCTAGGCCAGAAATTTAATTGATTTTATGTCCTATGTCAAATTAAATTCTTGAAAGGCAAAATTCGTGGGTCTCTAAAAAATAAATTTTTAAAGGTCCCAGACCAAGGGAATATTGAAAGTTTTGAGAAATTTTGGACCTTTGGGCCTTGATAGTTAAGTCAAAGTCAATTTTTGAAATAATTAACTCAAAATTATTATTTTTGAGTTAATTAAGAGGGAATTAATTAAAAAATCCGAAATTCCTCAAAAAAAAAAAAAAAATCGATGGACGAGGTTAAAAGATAATCAAGTCCTTTTTGACAGTCGAGATTAATTTGACGGGGATCAAGCGAACTAGTCGTTGGATATTTTACCTATAAATCAGAGGTCAGTGTCACTCTGATTTTCATCCGATCTTTTGATCGTGTACTAGCTCTTGAAGCTCTCCAGTAAAACTTTCTGGAATAATACAAACGAAGTCTTTGGGGTTTATTTGATGGTGGTGTTCCTCTTCAGCATTTTATGGTAAACTTGTTCTTTATATTATGCTGGTAATTATTTCAATGAATTGTTGATTAATAGCTCTTGTAGAGTAATTTATTGCACAGGTATCTTGCTTAGGTTACTGGATTTAGGGTAAGAATTTGAATTGGATTTAGTTAGCAGGTATCTCTAACTCTTGAAAATTTCATTTTTATCTTATTTTTCTATTGATTTAACAGTTTGACTTTAAGTGCGCAAAAATCTCTCGGATTTAGAATTGGGCGTTTGGGGAAGTCCTCAACTAAACCAGCTGACTCCCAAGGAAATAAGATCTGAAAATCCCTCCGGATCTAATTCCCCGATCTTATCTTAAATTCTATTTTTGTAGGGTTTTTCTAGGGCCTGTGCCTAAATAAAAAAATTATCTTAACTTTTATTGAATTTAAAGTTAGATCTGGCTAGCAAGAGCCTTAGATCTTCAGATCTGGGAGTGAAGTCGGACTTACACTCATTAGATCTGACAAATCTGTAACTCTTGTGCATAGATTAGTAAATACATTGTATAGATCTTTATTTTTAATAGTATAAATATTTAGAATTTTTTTCTAGTTTTCTGATTTCTAACTCGGGGTTTCAATTTTAGATTTTTGTATAACCGCTGGGGTTTCTGGGTCTTGGTTTTTGGTTTTGTGCAGGTGACATTTGAGGGTTTTCAGAGAAAATTTTCTGGATCTGAGATAGACCTAGGCCGTGGAGGGTAAGATCTGATCTCAAGATCAAGATTTTTTCAGGGATATTCAAGTTAAAAAATTGCAGATTTGTGTTTCTGGGTAAAATAAATTGTTGGGTGAAGGGAAAATTCGAAATTTTTTAAAAGGGATTAGTTGGTCTGCATTTTTCTCGCTGTCTCTATTCTTTGCCTCTGTGTTCAACTTTTTCCCTTGCTGCCATTCACGCAGCCTCTGCTTCTCCACCTTGCCTCCAACTCGCATTTTTTTCCTCTTTCCTCTATCTTTGTTCTCCCATCGTTTCCCTCTTTCGAAGCTTACTCGGTTTCTGCCCTCGGTTTCTTGCATCCCTTTTCCCTTCCTCGTCGATTTGTCTTGTTGCGTCCTCCTTTCCCTAATCAACCAATCCTCCTCCTCCTTCTGTCGCAACTTTTTCCCTATCATCTCCTCTTAAGCTTGAGCTTGTCGGCGACTCTTTCCGAAACTTCCACTTTGCTGGCTCCTCGCAGATCTCCTCTGCCGCCGAAGTCTCCAACTCCCTGGTCCCGCCTCAATCTCTGTCTGCTTCGCATTGCTCCTCCTGCACTGTCTTATCCTCCCTCACGCAGTTGCCTTAACCCTACATTGCTCTCTCCCCGCCTCCTTGCTGCCTTGCCTGCTCTGCATCTCATCTCCTGTGGCATCTATTGCTTTCTCCTTGCCGGTGGCTTCCTTTCGACCTAAATACCTCTAACCTAACACACAAACAAACAATAAAATCGCATTTCATTTTTTTAATTTTAAATTTTTTTTTTTGAAAAGTTTGATCCGTAGTATTTTTTTTTAGGTTCGATTCTGATTTTATTTTATTTTTTGTTTGGCCTCAGTTTAAATTTTTTCATTAACTTTTAAAAAGTTTTAAAAAATTAAAATTTTATTAACCTTTCAATTTTATTTTATTTTTATTTTTATTTTTTTAATTTAAAAAACAAAAAAAACCAAAACAAAAACCTTTAAACTTTTGTTTACTCTAAAAAAAATCAAAAAATTCATTAATTTTTTAACATTAGAGATTTTTTTTTTTTAATTCTTTTGTATAAGGCCATTTATTCATTTTTTTGAGTTAGATCCTTTTAACATTGGGATTTTGAGCCATTTAAATTTTAAGTTGGGCAAGATATTTAATTGTGAAGAAATTCCTATAGTTGATATGATTTAATTTTTAATATCCTAAGTTTGACTATAGAGAAAAAATAAATTTGGTTGAATTTGCATTATTTGAAAATATTGTTTACTCCGTAAAATTGTTCGACGAAGTGTTTATTTAGAATCGAAATTTCATGGTATTTTTTATTATTGAGATCTAAGTGCTCGTTACTTTCATATGCCTCAGCTAAGTTTCATGAGAAATGGCATGGGATTTTTAAAGTTTGATATCAATTAAAATCGCCTAATGTGTAATTAACTCTTGTTTCATTTACTTGAATTTGGATAGTATTGAATATTAATGTTTGGGAAAATCTTTCAAGTAATTGTGATTGATATTTTTCAGAGCTCTATTGTGGAGTTGTGACAAATTGTATATCTTTTAACTGAGTAATTTCTGGCATCTTCATAATTGGCACTCTTGCTTAAATACTTAGTAGTTAGATCTGATAATTTGTAATCTAAGTGCTTTGAGCTTTTAACATCACCTCTCATCTTCGAAGCTTGCTTCATCTCGCTTCGTCTTCTAATCATTCTCCTTGCATTCTGCATTCTAAGTTAGTATTGCATATAGGATAGTTATTCATCCAAGCAGCAGTTTTTCATCAAGTACTTGGTTGTAATTTCCTTAGCAAGATAGTTGACTCCATAAGGCACTGGTATCAATTATTCAAATTTAATCAAATCATTTAATCTTGCTAGATTTTTTAGAAGTATTTGGTCGTTTAACTATGTCTCCTAAACTGATTGGTTCCCAACTAGTTCTCCTTCATTCCATTTCCATAGGGTCTACCCCCTTAGTCTGCTATAAGGAGACAACATAAACAGAGAGATTGGGTATCAGGTGACAGCCCTTGATCCAAATCGTTGTCGCGGTGCCTAGACATTTTGTGCGACAACACTCCCAAAAGAAAAGGAGACTCTATTAGAGTTAAGATCCCCTTATATGATGAGGAGGATATGGAGCAAGTTCTTTGGAGAGGTTTACAAGTTATCCCTCAAGAGGGAATGGATACCACTTCCAAGTATAATTAGTTTCAATAAGCAAATTACAACTAACAAACTCTTCTTGAGAGGAACTCAATGAAACTTAGAGAATTAATCACTCTTAGGAACCAATTTCTTGGCAATATTGAGAAATTCTAAGAAGGTGAATGTCACAAATATTGGTTACTTTCCTTTCAAATCTGCCCAAAAAGGGGGCTTGAAGGTCTGCTACAACAATTACAACATATCAATCCAAAAGAGGACAAATCTGCCCACTAAAATGCAGCAAAACTCAGCTCTCTTAAGTATAGAAATTTTTCCAAGCAAACAAGTCCCTCGCTGCCCAATATCAGTCCCAAAATGAGAGAGAGATCAGCCTAGGGAGACACTTGATGCCTGCAAAAAGAGATCAGCAAAAGACAAGGTGAAAAATGCCAAGCTTACTTGGGAATCCGCAAGATTAGTGTCAAATTTAATTAGAAAACACTGACAAGTTAACTATACTAGAATAAAACTCTTATCATATGGCAACCAAGAAATGCTAGGTTAAACGAGCTCTTCTTGGCCAACTTGTGGCTGTTAGGACGGCCACTAAATAGCCTTCAAATAGCTTAATTTTCAAAGAATCCATACATAAGGTAACCAAGAGAAATTTTTAGAATTTTGAGGGAAGAACAGGTGTTGGGCCTCTTTTGATGTCCTTCTTTTGGATGTCTTAGGCTGACCCTAATGATGGCAAGATCATGACTTCCTTAGCTCTTGAAGGTTGGTTGATCTAACCAACGATTTCCCCAAGCCTCCGGTCTTTAAAAAGCTAACATGTGCTACACTTAAGATACTTGAATTCAATCGATTAGTAAATTCAAGGAAATATATTTGCAAAGGAGAAATGACAACTTGTGCTATTCACAAGTACACAATATTATCAATTCCAGTTTGCACAAGAAAATTAAAGGATAGACAAATACTTGTCTATCTCTCCCTAGGAAATATTGTCCCTATTTGGACCTTGATCTACCAAAAGAAATGCAACAAAATCAATTCAAAACAACACAAGTATACCTTGCATCAAGGAAGAGTCACCAACATCAAGCCAAGATAGAACCGCCAAAGACTTTTTTTATTATCATGAAATAATTCAACAACATATACCCAAGCTTGAGCTTCCCAACCATGAAAAAATGAAAGCTTTGTGGGTTTATTTATACATATTTGGGAGAAAATCTCAATGAAAGGAGAGATGCCAAGAGCCAAAGAAATGATGATCCAAATGAGGTCGAATTCCTCAAAGTGTAATCAAGTTGGGCCAAGTGTAGAATCCAAGCAAGTCATGCTACCAAAAGTGTCTCTATGTTGGTTGTAGGTGTTGTTGACCACTCTATGTCAACGACCCCATAGTAATACACCCCCATTTTTGCAAATGGGATTCATCATGTTCGAGGTGTTCACGCCATTCAGATTTCATCATCAATTGACAGTTTTATAAACGATGTAAACTCATTATGCATGTTTATGATGTAAATGATCTATTTAAGACCATCATGTATGTAACAACCTATGTATTTTGGTGACGATTTCTATCCCAGGAGGTTTTTTGTCTCATTGATTCATTTGTGTTTCTCAACACAAGTGATCAGCAAAGTTTTTCCCTCCAGCCTCACCCCAAAGCTAGGGTGGATTTTGTCATCAAGATACTAAGTGAGTCCTAGTGTTTTTTATTGAGTCTTTGTAAAATAATCTGGAATGATCCTAGCTAATTGGCTAGATCATTTTATTACAGATTGCTGGGTCTACTAGATCATGTTTTGAGTCGAGGAATTGGGTAGCTATTTGAGGGTCTATCACGAATGGGTTTTCACCCTTTATGTGTCAAAATGTATTTATCTTATGTAAAGAGAGTTGGAAAAATAATTAAATCCCCTCTCAGTCAATTAATTAAATGATAAATTTGAATTTCCTCAAAAATTTATAATTTCGACGGTCCAGATTAAAAGATAATTAAATCTTTTTCAACGGTTGAGATTACTTTGACATGGATCAACCAAACTAGCCATTGGAAATTTTATCTTATAAATTAGAGGTCTTTGTCAGTCTTTCAAGGATCCGATCTTTTGATCGTGTACTTGCTCTTGAAGCTCTCCTGTAATATTTTCTGGAATAATAAAAACGAAGACTTAGGGGTTTTATTTTGATGGTGGTGTTCCTCTTCAGCATTTTATGGTAAACTTGTTCTTTATATTCTGCTGGTGATTATTTTTAATGGATTGTTGATTAATGGCTCTTGTAGAGTAATCTATTGCACAAGTATCTTGCTTAGGTTACTAGAGTTAGGGTAAGAATATTAATTGGATTGAGTTAGCAGCTATCTCTAACTCTTGAAAATTTATCTTTTATCTTATTTCTCCATTGATTTAACAGTTTAACTTTAAGTGTGAAAAAATCTTTCGGATTTAAATTTGGGCGTTTGGGGAAGTCCTCAGTTGGACTAGTTGACTCCCAAGGAGATAAGATCTGAAGAGCCCTCCGGATCTAATTCCCCGGGCTTATCTTAAATTCCATTTTTCGCAGGGTTCTTTTTAGGGCTTGTGCCTCTCTCTTAATTTCTTCTTTTCTGAATTGTGCTGAATGGTTTAAATTTGGCCATCAGGGCCTTGATCTGTAAAATAGCATTGTAAATCCCGCTTATTTTTATTTTACTCGCCGGGGTTTTGGGGTTTTTATTTTGTGCATATATTGGGTATTTGTTTTCCTTGTTTCAGGTTTTTGCAGGTCCTATTGGGAAATTCTCAGAAATTTCTTAGATCTAAGCCAGATCTAGACCCTGGAGGGTAAGATCTGGCCTCAGGATCATTTTGGGTTGCAGATCTGGGCAATATCTCACCTTAGGAATATTTGTGGGTGTATTTAAAATCAAATTTAATTTTGCTGGATAAAAGGAGAAATTGGCGTGTGCCTGCAAATTTATGTTTTCTGTTGGCCGCCACATTGGCATTCCCTGTTGCTGCATTTTCCAGTCTCTGTGTCACGTTGTCGTCTACATTCCTCTCTTGTTGCGTGCATCCTCCTCCTTGTTAGCTGCCACACTCTGCGTCCTCCATTCGCTGGCCCACCTCACTGCCATATTCCACGCAGCCCTTTCCCTCATTCCCTGCGGTTTGCATTTCTCTACCCCCAACCTCACCGCTCCAGCTCTCCTCACGCTACCTTTCCTTCACGCAGCTGGCTGCCATCTCCTCCGTCTACATCAGCTGCTATCACTCACGCTGCCTTAACCCTCGATCTACTCTCTTCTCCATATCTCTGCATTACCTTCCTTCACATCTGCAATCCACTTCTATCCTTGCTCCTTACACTGTCCCTTTCATTGCATTTCCTTGCTTTCCCGCAGCCTCATCCCTCCTTTCCCTGCGTGCACATTTCCTGCCCATCCTCCACGTTGCTAACGTTGTCGTCGATCCTTCATCCGCACCCCTCGCTGCCATTACCCCTGCGTTCTCCCTTTCACGCTCTCTGCATTCTTGCTCAGCGTCCATCTCCTTCAGCTGCATTTCACTTGGGCCTCATTCGTTGCCTCCATCTTGTCTCAAACGTTGTCCGTCGGCTACCCTCCTTCTAGACCTGCACATAAACTAAACGAACAAGCATTCCACGCATTTTTTCTTTTTTTAGAGGTTGTGTTGCATAAGTCGTATTTCACATTTCTTTAGTCTTAGGTTGGTTTCATTTTATTTTATTTTATATTTTTAGTTTGGGATTTGAATGAAACATTTACATTTCATTTTTTAGCTAGTGTAAAGTTTGTTTAAATTTTTTATTTCTTATTTTTTAGAATTTATAAAACTTTGGAAATAAATCAATAAAAAATGTTTAGCTTTTAAACTTTTCATTTTTTGTAAAATTTTAGATTTATTTTTAGCTTGTATTTTCAATAACTTTAGATTTCTTTTGAGAAAATTAAAAAAAATTAAAAAGGCCCAAAAATTTCATGAAACTTCAAAAAAAAAAATCTCAAAAAAGATTAAAAAATTTAAAAAACAATTTTAACATTTGGAAAGTTTTGTTTTAAAATTTTTGTTTGGAAGTGGTCTTGGGTCAAAAAGAAAGGAAAAAATTTAATTATTGCACAGTCAAAGGTGAGCTTTTAATTTTTTATCTAAAGTTTGACTATAGATTAAATTTAAATTTCTGGATTGGAATTGCCAAGAATATCATTTTAATCCGGAATTGTTGGAAACGTTTAGCATTTGAATTCGATGGTCCTATCATGATAATATCTTTTCAGAATTTAACTTGTTTGAATCTCGCATCTGGTTCGAAATATTTTCATGCTTAGCGTTCATTGGGATTGATGGTCGTTTAATGAGCTTTAATTGGGGTTTTAAATTCCTTGAAATCGGTGATTAATTGCTTAGTCAACTTTGAGATTATTTCAAGTGATGATAAATTGTATGTCTTTATTTCCTAGATCGAACATTGTTGATGCATGATATTGAAAGTGTTTTATCAAAGGTTAAATCGCACTATTGAAAAGGGCTTATCTTCCAGTCTGATAAATTGAGCCTCTAATTGAAGAATCGAATAGTGTGGTGGTGAATTGATATTTTCATAGCAGGATAATTGTCCTCTTTAGCAGCAGTTATCTACCAGCTACTTGATCTTAATTTCGTAACGGGATAATTTGACTCCACAAGGCACTAGTCTTAAAACTTTTAATCTAAGTTGCACGAAGCGTGGAAACGTTTATGAGTTTCCGAAACGAGTACGTTTAGAAACGTCACCTCCCAAAAATGGAAACATTAGTCGAAGAGTCATATATGTTTATATATATAAAAAGAATTCTATAAATAAGTGAAAAACACATTATCTTGCAAGAAAAAAGGGAATAAGACCCATAGATGACAATTTAGAAAGAAAACCAAGTATACATTAACTCTCATAGATGATTACATGATGGTCAAGTTTCGGCTGAGTTTCGAAGTTTCGGGTACGAGTACGTCCTAAAACATTGGGTTCCTTGAAGTTTCATGCAACATAGCTTTTAATCTAATCGAATCTATAAAATCTCGTTAAATCTTAACAAGTACTTGGTCATTTGACCGTCTCCTGAATTAGTTGGTTTTGAATCAGTTCTCCTTCTTCATTTCATTAGGGTCTACCTCCCTTAGTCTGCAAGGAGACAACTTAAATAGAGAGATTGGGGATCAGGGTGACAGCCCCCGATCTGAGCCGTTATCGCGGTGCCTAGACATTCTGTGCAACAACAGGTGTCCCCTTGATTGGCAACGTATTCTCTCTATTGGTCGGTGTTGAGAAATCTAGGGCTTCCATTAGGGTTATATTATTAAATGATTTCTCTTTAACATTAACATTTACTTGTGATATATTATTACTTCATTATCATTATTATAATGTTCTTTCCATCATCAAGATAAATGCCAAACAAGAAGATCACAATGCAAATAATAAAGACACCAGAAGTAGGCTCCAAGCCAGGGCAAAACCCCTCTACAGGGGCAAAGCCACAAAACTTCTCTTCTTATAGGCTTCCAAGGAAGACTTCTAAGACCATAGACCATAGACAACTCGCCAAAGTCAAGTCAACCACCCAAACAAATAGTCGGCTCTTCAATCATGATATGTAGTTTCCTACTTGCACAATTCGGACCTATGGAAACACTAGCTTTTCATAATTCTAGGCCATTTCGTTCTAGGGCCATTGAAATGCACTGCAACGCCACTTTCACCCTTCTCTAGGCGCTAGGGGAACCCTCTTATCTAGGGCATCATGCCTTCAATCTTAGGTCATTCTCGGAGAAAACTCGGTTGCGAAGAGAGAGAGAGATAGTCTAAAACATGTCAAAACTTTGCTACCTTTCTTCGCAGAATTTCGCACCCTTTCTCTGCCTCAGATTGCTCAAGAGAAGAACGAATTCACACATGTGTCCAAGAGAGGTTGAATCCTCTTCCTTTTATAGGCTTTTCTTGTGGGTGCATGGGCCTCATCTAGGTCGACTTTGTGTGCTAGCCGACCTGACATTTGGTATCTTCTAGACAGATTCTTTACATAAAATATTTTTCTTTTCTTTGATACATGAGCCCTCAAAGGGTCTTTACATCATTACATTGACTTTGACTCAAGACTAAATCGCTAGAGCACTCAATGGGTGTTGGACCTAGGACTAATGATCATGGGCAAGAAACCCATTCTTAAAATATATAATATTTCTTTTACAACAATATTTTATTTTTCTTTCATTTTGACAAATACAACAATAATTACATCATGTCATGAGCCAAATACAATTATGAAGATCGAAACTAGTTACAACTTTCAACACTCCCTCTTAACTAGGGAGGTATTCATGATTGACAATTGGTACATGGACAATACATCCTTGAGAAGTTCTCATAAGAAGAGTCGAATTGGTAAGCCATCTTGTAAGCATCAACATTATGATCAATATCATTATAACTAGCATTGTCAACATAGCAAGGCCTTGACTAACAACTCTATCTCTCCACTCAATTAGAGAAAAATGTTGGGGAGACAATGATTTATAAACACCTTCATCATTGTCTCTCAAGGCGCATACCCCATCTGGATGTTCACAATGTATGTCCTTTTAGGACCATTCCTGTCTTGGATTTACACATCCTCAAGGAATCTCCTCTTTGACTACTCTTGCCTATTGGATGCCCTACCTCAACCTCAAAGAGTATTGGTATTGGTCTCAGATGCTTACCCAATCCTCCATTCTTTCTTCACGATGTGAAGACAAGAATGATGTGTCTATCTCTCCCTCTCAACCGGGGAGGATCTACTCATTCCTTTACACATGAAAGGAATATATCCAAGCTCCCTCTTAACCAGGGATTTGCTTCCAATATCAATTGTATTTTCTTTTGTGGAGATCATGGTACTATCAGATGCTTGTAGACCTCCTTTTTCTACATCTTCAACTTCTATGCACATCATGGAGCCATCTTCTTTCACAACTTCTCGTAGGGACAAGCCATCACTTTCCATATCATCAATCTTTACCTACTTCATATTCATGAACCAATCACTATGGCGCTTGAACATAACTCCCTCTGAGCATCGGGAAAGTGATCTATTATGACATGATCATCGATCCATCTGTAACCTGCTACTTTTCCTGTTAATGATATATATATCCTTTGGACTTAAACTGCCAAAGTCATTTACTCAATTTATATCATATTTGTTTGTTACGAAATCTTCCTGCAGAGCATCTTCTTTCAAACCATCAGAGTCATTGGATTTATAATAGCTTCTTTTCAACATGTCATGCCTTATTTTCATTAATATCCTTATTCAACCACTAGGAAGAGTCATCCACACATCATGTCAAGGATTTTGTAGCTTCCTCTGAAGTTAGTGGTCTTTCATATCACCTTGGGTGTTGATGCCTTCAAACAAATTCAAAACATGCTAATGCAACCAACCATATTTCTATATTATGCTCCTCCTGCATACTAAAAAACATAAATTAACTAAATCAAAGAAGAATTTTAAAAACACTCATACCTCTTACTTCAGCTAGTCATCTAGCTTTCTTCAAATTGCTCCCAATCTTGAAGATGAAACTTTATTATGCTGCAACTATATCAGCAAGCTTCTACGAAGCCTGCTCTAAATCCAAGAGTAGACAATAATAGTGATACCATCATGGTCCTTCTTCCCAAGATGAAGAAATCCTTCCATGACATCACTAAGGAGGATCCATAAAAGATCCTATCATATCATTATTCAACTGCTGCATGATTTATATTTCTGCTAGATGATTGCTCCCAGTGCATCGTGCTAATGTATAATGAATTCTTTCGATTGTAGCTATCAATTCTTCCCTTTTTCATCAATAAACTTATCATAATGACCTTCTCAATCAAGGATTCACGACCATTCTTCACATGAATCTTACTTTACATATCAGAGAACCAAAAATCCAACCTGATTACCAAGATACCATTTTTTCAGGGTCCTTACAGTTCCCTCCTTCCATCATGCTCACCAAACCACAGGATTAGTCATCCTTCTCCATGCTTCTTTTGTACCTACAATGCTAATTGACAAGCACAACCAAGGAAATATATGCAATAACATAAGCATGATGTTAATTTGTCAATCTAGGGATTCTATAAAACTTTAGAGGATGGAATCCTAGGATTTACAGAAGCCAACCCTAGATCTAGGGACTCGATGTCATATACAACTCATCATCCTCATTCATTCATACTAGGGTTTATCATATGCCCTACTCACAAACCCTAGAGATAGGGTTTCTATAAGTGAATCGGGTTAGGGTTTACATATGACTAGGGCTTACCACATACCATCTAGAGTCAGCAACAACGGAAACTACAAGCCCTAGAACCATACAAACAACTAACCCTAAAACATTTCATGTTAGACCTTAACAAATAAATATGCTATACATCCTCATGATTACATGCCTTTGTCCTTCATGATCATAGATAGGGCCTGCTCCTAGATGCCATGATTTTTCAAAACAACTTCTTTTATCAATCTAGTAGGTATTTTGTCCTCTGGTTAGGACTTTCCATCTTACAGCGGACAGACATTCCCTTTGAGACCTTGATTTTCTTCAAGCTTGGTTCCTCCAAACAGTAATGCTGCTACCCTTGACTTTTATGACAGCTTCAGGTCTTCACGGTGATCTTCTATCATTGCTTCCAGGAAGATTATTCCTTCTCAAAGATCTTCTTCAATTAAAATTTAGAAGTTTGATGTCCTTTCTATCACTGATACAAGATTGTAGTCTCTTCCTTTCTTGAGACATAGATCCAAGACCTTTGTCAAGATTACCTTTCAACACATCTTCAACTATATCTCTACTCTACTACAGGTCTCCAAGATAGAACTTGACGATAAAGAGACTTATTATTGTTACACTTCTTCACTGCCTGTAGCTTCTTTCATAGACTACCTAGGTCTAGAACTTCTTACTGCCTTTCAAAATGTATAAGGGAAATGGTTTTTGAATGTTGCTTAGTGTACTTGAGATGACCCTTTAGATAGGTCTTTCAAGACACTAATATATGCCAATGAAGTTGATTTCAGTGTGCTTCTAAATAACACTTTTTACGAGGACTGATAGACATATATATATACTTCAAAGGTCGGCTTCCCTTATGTAATTGTTCAAGTTCAAATTGTGTAAATATATATACTACAGGACTACCAATCTTTTGTCACAAGATCTCGCCCTCTATATCTCTGAATTTTCCTTATGAGGATACATGTATAACATTGTAATCTCTAATCTCTCCTTAGAAGGAAGAACGAATAGGATTGCAAATATACTCTAGGTATGGTCATAGATCAGTCTAGAAGTCTCAGTCTTGAATTCTTTTTCATGCACAGGGTTGTGGTATGGGTCTCAGCCCTCTTCTAAAGTGACTGTGGATATGCCCAGAATTTGAGTAGGAGACTTGGCTCCTATTCCATAGTGGTTGTAGCCATATGACAAGCCTTCCACCAAGGCCTGTCATATCTTCAACATGATTGGTCTTGGATTTTCTTCTAGGAGACTTTAACTAGACCTTATTGTGTATACTTATGCTCAAAATCTCTTCTTACATATGCTCAGAACTTGATAGAGGTCTCAACTTCCTTTTTAAATTCAACAACTTGAATCAGAACAATTCGGACCACACAAAAGATATATCTATATTACCCACAAGGTTTGGATCTCTGAAACAACACAGAATTCGGACCTTTTGGAGTGATTTCAAAGCATGACAAGTGTGCCCAGGACTTCGATCTTTAGCTTAGATAGCTCAGCCTTGAGAGAGTTGCTTTTTCACCTATTCGGATTCTTAAAACAGTGCTTCTAAATGCCTTTGTCCTCCTTATTTAAGTCTACGGCCTTAGTGAATGTGTATGGAGCTAATTGTTGTGCCTAGAAATTGCTCTTGTTTCCTTTAGGAGCTCGGTCCTGGGAGACTTGCTTCCTTTCCTTGTCTTGAAGTCTTAGTGACATTTTTGCCCTTATGCAAGCAAACCAAGCTCTGATACCATGTTGAGAAATCTAGGGCTTCGATTAGGGTTAGATATTAAATGATTTCTCTTTAACATTGACATTTACTTGTGATATATCATTACTTCATTATCATTAGCTAATTGTTGTGCCTAGAATTTATTCTTGTTTCCTTTAGGAGCTCGGTCCTGGGAGACTTGCTTCCTTTCCTTGTCTTGAGGTCTTAGTGACATTTTTGCCCTTATGCAAGCGAACCAAGCTCTGATACCATGTTGAGAAATCTAGGGCTTCGATTAGGGTTAGATATTAAATGATTTCTCTTTAACATTGACATTTAATTGTGATATATTATTACTTCATTATCATTATTATTATGTTCTTTTCATCATCAAGATAAATGCCAAACAAGAAGATCACAATGCAAATAATAAAGACACCAAAAGTAGGCTCCAAGCCAAGGAAAAACCCCTCGACAAGGGAAAACCCACAAACTTCTCTTCTTATAGGATTCCAAGACCATAGACCATAGACTACTCACCAAATTCAGGCTAGCCACCCAAACAAATAGTCTGCTTTTCAATCACGATTTGTTGCTTCCTTCTTGCACAATCTGAACCTGTGGAAACACTAGCTTTTCACAGAAAACTCGGCTACCAAGAGAGAGATATAGTCCAAAACATGCCAAAACTTTGCTACCTTTCTTCCCAGAACTTCGCACCCTTTCTCTGCCTCAAATTGCTCAAGAGGAAAACTAATTCATAAGTGTGTCCAAGAAAGGTCAAATCCTCCTCCTTTTATAGAAAGATTTTTCTTTTCATTGATACATGAGCCCTCAAAGGTTCTTTACATCATTACATTGACTTTGATTGAAGACTAAATCCCTAAAGCACTCAATGAGTGTTGGACCTAGGACTAATGATCATGTGCAAGAAACCCATTCTTAAAATAAAGAACTTTTCTTTTACAAAAATAATTTCTTTTTCTTTCTTTTTGACAAATACAACAATAATTACATCATGTCATGAGCCAAATACAATTATGAAGACCAAAACTAGTTACAACTTTCAACAGTCTGTGCGTATTAGATCCTTGTTTGCCACATGTGAAGGAAGTGGAGTGAAGGGGAGGCAAGCTCCCACTTAACTCTCAACCAAACTCCAAGTGTGACACCTTGCAACAAGTGACAATCCACTACCAACTAATGTTGTGTATTATCTCTCAAGGTGGGCCTGCATACTAGTTGTAGTGGACTGAACTGAAGGCTCGCAACTACAAGTGTTGATCATTGTGGTGGAAGGGGAGTTAACTCCTCCATTGAGTGACACCTCACTCAACGAAATCTCCTCTCAATATGCCAAGTAACTCGTGACTATAGGAGATGATATCGATCTGTTGAAAAGGAGGAATCCATCCCCCCAAACTACTAGTAAACTCGTAGGCCATGGGCTACTAGCTCGACCTATCTAATTGGCTGCCCAATCATCTTCAAACTGCCACTTTAACTTATCTTTGCTTTGACTTGTATTTTCCACCTCATTTTCACTTGGGTGACACATTTATTATTTTCTCCATTTATTAATTTTTTCAATTATTTCAACACTTTATGCCACTAACATAGGAAATGTGGGTTTTGAGGGGTTATAAGTCATTTTTTGACCCTCAAAGTGGACCTTAGAAGAATGTTTGTAATGAATAAAATCATATAAATAATGATTAATTAGTTAATTAGTAATTAGGCTGAAGAGGCATGTCTGATGGACATGACCTTTCGTGAAGAGGCACCTGTCTAGGTATATAAGCAGGCCTCATTTGTAACATTCATCATCAATTCTTATTCATACTTTCTAATATAATATTTGTATCCTCAATGGATATTCTGTTATTCCAAGTCTTCTATATTATTTAACTTGAGAAGGAACTTTGATCACTTCATTTGGTATCAGAGCAGTCTGATCTTCTGGTCGCTCACCGTTGCACAGAGCCACGCTCTCTGATCCAGGTCCTTGACCGTCAAATTCGTCAATGCCGTTGTCGTCGAAGCGTTTCACTATTAGTGTTGGAGTTTCTCCATTTTCGCCAGTAGGCCTTTGGCCATTAAAATTAAAAGAAAAAGAAATAAGTTTAAAAAAAGGGTCGTTGAAAAAACTAAAAAATAAAAATTGAGGAAAAAAAAAAATCAGTGCAATTTTAAAAATTTTAAAAAAAAATTTATATATATTAAAAAAACAAAACCCAAAAAATAAAAGTAAAAACGAACTAGAAACAAAAATCAAATAGGAATTAATTGTGGCCCACAGCCGCCACCCGCAGGGACATCAACCCACTGCAGTCACCATCAGACTGTTGCACACAACCAAAATCGTGTCGCCACAATCGTCCACAGTCGCGCAACAGATTCTCTCTGTGGTAATCGTGACAGCAAGCTTCATTACCAATCTTCCACTGCGTTTAACCGCCCAATACCCGCCGGAACAGCGTGTCCATAGGTGACTAGACCCTGCCCACAATTTCTGTTGTTGCCGCCCCCACAAGCTGTTGAAGCCGTTAAGCCTTTGGAAACATTCTGAGCATTGCTCCCACCTCTGTCGCTGGCTTACGCCCTCATCCACACCATGACTCCTGCAGCCCTGCTCGATCAACCCACCAGTCGACAACATTGTTAGTGGTTGACCATTTTCCTGCCATCACTTTCTGCACATGACGCTGCCATTCCAACCACCGCTGCCTCCTTCTACCGACCGGTCTTCACATTAGTTGTCTGCAACAACCGCAAACGTGTTCTCCTTCCGCCGACGTTGCTCGACCACCACCGACCTACACCACTTGCCTGTTGCCCGCTGTCCATCACCAAGTCAGTGGTCGATGTCTCCAGTCGACTTTTGTCCAACCGCGTCCCTTTGTAGCTTTGTCCCTACCGCCTCCATTACTGTTGCCATATGTGCCGCAACACCCATCACCTTGCCACTAATTGTTGCCATAACACATAAAACTCAACAGTGAAAGATTTGTTGTAATATAAGTGGTGCCACGAGTGTTCTCATATACAGAGAGGCGTCAACCAAAGTCAAACATTGTGACCCTTGATAATTAAATGTCACTTATAATTAAATCAAGTCCATCTAGTTGAAGTTGGGGTTATATTACTAAAAGGAATTAAAGACGTGGTGATATAGAAATAAATATCATTACAACTCGAAAAGAGGTTATTCCGTTAAGGTTGTAATTAAAGGATTTCAAGCATTATCATTAAAAAAAATTATTAAAATTTTGAAACCCCTTGCAATTGCCCAAAAATGCCAAAAATCACTATAAAATTTTGGGCAGCGTCCCTTCTTCAGTTGGACGTTGAGTTGCTGGAAGCTGGGGAAGCTAGATCTTACCCTCAAGGGCCTAGATCAACCTTCCTTGCTTAGATGAATAATTTCGAAAGAAAGATATTGACCAAAATCCTTCTACAAAATTAAATACCACAACGAAATCGCTGAGCTCAAACATAGTTGGCTCTTCCCCACAGTCTGTGAGCTTAGAGGCTAAGGGTTAGCGTACCTATAAATCTATATAATTTTCTCAACATAAAACTGTTAGATCATATGGTAAATCAGATCACCTAAGATAACATGTATTAATAGAATGTTCTTATCACCGACAAATGAAATAACAATTTGAAAGAATTTATTTAGCACAATATAGGATCACACATAGCTAACACATACCACAAATCAACAGAAGAAGAACAACATGAATTGAACCCCAAAGTCTTTCTATCATGATAAAGAATGTTCCCAACAAAGCAACAACTCAATACTAGCATTACAATTTTTTTCTCATTTAGAGATCAATCAAAGATATCAACTAGAAGCTCAATAGCTTTTTTATATATAGAAAACCCCTCAAAGTGGAAAATATCGACTAGTTGTCTTGATCCTCGTTAAAATAATCTCGACCATCAAAACTAACTTGATCATCTTTTAATCTCCACCGTCAAATTTTTATTTTGAGGAAAAATTCGAATTTTTCTTAAAACCCACTATTAATTAATCCAACAATTGATATTCTGGATTAATTTCCTCAAAAATTTGACTTTGACTTAACCACCAAGGTCCAAGGTGTTAGAAAATCAGAAAGACAAATATTTTCTTATGTTAATGTTTACTTGTGTTAATCTTGTATTCTTAGTATCTTCTTTATGTTTTTCTTTTATCTTCTTTTCATCAAGCAATCATCAAATCAAAAACATGAAGATCAACGACACTAGATGTAGGCACTCAATCAGGGCTAAAACCCCTCTCTAGAGGAAAACCCAGTCAAACTCTTCCACTAATCAAATTGAGATAGACCAAGACCTTGGACCCAATGACCAAAATATGATAATTGTTTAACCTAGGTGACTTGGGATTCAAATGTCAAGTGAGTACACACTAGAGTGTTTTCTTCACTTAGCTAATTATTCTCGCTTTTCAACGATGAATAATTAGTTGAGGTTTTTCACTAACATACCTCCAAAGCTGGAGTGACGGCTTAACGATTGAGCCTTGGGTTCGTCCTACTACTTAGAGTCGATGTATATTATCCCATACTAGGACATATCTAAAGCGTCGCGAAATTTAATTAGGTTTTGATAGGATTTTTTAATTTATTAAAATTCCCACAATACGGGATTTTTAATAAATTTCCATCTAAAATTTTAAATAAATGAGCCTAGAAGATGTTGTGGGTGTATAAGTACTTAAAAAATAATGTTCTCCATCCCAACATTGAGTTTCTTATCATGATAGAAAGAATTTGGGGTTCAATTCATGGTGTTCTTCTTCTATTGATTTGTGGTATGTGTTAGCTATGTGTGATCCTATATTGTGCTAAATAAATTCTTTCGAATTGTTATTTCATTTGTCGGTGATAAGAACATTCTATTGATACATGTTATCTTAGGTGATCTGATTCACCATATGATCTAACAATTTTATGTTGAGAAAATTATATAGATTTATAGGTACGCTAACCCTTGGCCTCTAAGCTCACAGGCTGTGGGGAAGAGCCGACTATGTTTGGGCTCTAAGATTTCGTTGTGGTATTTAATTTTGCAGAAGGATTTTGGCCAATATCTATCTTTCGAAATTATTCATCCAAGCAAGGAAGGTTGATCTAGGCCCTTGAGAGTAAGATCTAGCCTCCCCAGCTTCCAGCAACTCAACGTCCAACTGAAGAAGGGAAGCCGCCCAGAATTTTGCAGTGATTTTTGGCATTTTTGGGCAATTGCAAGGGGTTTCGAAATTTTTTTAGGGCCCTAAGGCCTAGCCGTCCTCCTCCTTTGCCTTAGTCGTGAGGCCTAGAGCCATTTTTAGGCCCTCAACCCTCCTTTTCCCTTGGCTGCAACCCTTAAAGGATTGGTTGTGGCCTTTTAAGGCCTCAACCCTCCTTTTCCCTTGGCTACAACACTTAAAGGGTTGGTTGTGGCCTTTTAAGGCCTCGACCCTTGTCATCTAGCCCTCTAGGGGCCTTGGCCCCCTTCTTTTTGCTTGGTCACAACCTTGGGCTGCCCTTTGATGCCCTCGCCCCCCCTTCAAGCCCTATCCGTAGCCCCTAAAGCAGCTTATCCCTTAGTCGCAAGCCCTCTAGGGCCTTCTCTTGCCCTACGTCAGCCCTCTAGGGCTTGACGTCAATTCTTTTGGACTCTTCCTCCTTGGTCGTGGCCTTCTTGGGCCTTCTTTTCCCTTATTCGGCCCTTCTAACCCTCCTAGTGCCCATCCTAGCCCTAGTGTTGTGGTTTCCTAGCACTAGCCTATTTTCCTAGCCCTCATTTAGCCATTCTTTAGTCATTAATTTAGTATTTCGTCTCTAACATTGGGTTTTGCAGCAATTTTAAAGCTAACATGATGGTTGCAGGTAATCAAGTTCATTGGGAGCCTCTCTAGTCACCTACAAGGCCACTAAGCCTCTTGGTTTGCTCTCTAATCCTTCATTCTTGTCACTATCCTCATTTTGAATTCTGAAGTGTTTTATAATAGCAGCATATTCAAGGCTTAAGTGCATTTGAAACAAACCTAATTTCACTAAATAATTCACCTAAAGCAATGAGAATTAATCTAAACTCAATTGGATGCACATAAGTGAATTTTTTATGGATTGTTGGGTAATTTCCAGATATCATATGTTTGCTACAGCCACATAAAATCATCTACAGCAGTGGTAAAATAGCATAATAGTGGCATAAAGGCAAGCTAGTAGTCATATTTTATTATTGATTTATAATTTGCACTCATTGGACTTTGCATTACTTGGCATATTTTATCATTCTTGAAGGTTGTTATAATAATTTAAGGTCTGATATATATTGCATAAAGGTCTGATATAAAAATTACAGTGGTGGAAAAAAGTATTGAAGATAATTTAATTTCATTTGGCATTTGTTCCTTGCATCTTGTGGATCTTGGATAAGTTTTTTCTAGTGGGATTGGATGCCTTTCTTGCTGTTGCAATCATTTGTTTCTTGGCTACTCCATCTTGCATCTCTTGCATCATTGGTTTCCATTTGCACTCATACAAAAGCATATCTCTCATTGCATTAGCAAACACAAGCGCTCTAACTAGATTGATAAGTGTTTGATGTGATTGAATGGATTAATGCTCTAGTGTTTCATTGTTGTCATTGCTATTGGATAAGTGAATTCATTGCTCTTCATTGCTATTGTGGAATAATCAATTCTTGTGGATTTACAAGCTTGTTAATATAAGTCACTCTTAAAGCACCTTAATCAAGTTTAATCATAATTGTGATAAGAGATCTAATTGTGTCCACAAGGAATCTAATCTCTCTCTTGTGTATTTAATTGGCATAATGGAGTTCCATTGTTATGATCTTGAAGATTCGCTAATTGTGCTTAAAAGATCCTTATCTAATTGTTGAAGGAAGCATTAATTTTGTCAATTGTATATTGGTAATATTGGCAACATTTTCTGGCACCGTTTATTTCGAGCACTTTCTCTTGTGGTAAATATTGTCATTTATTCATTGTTTAAGTACTTCATTGTTTAAAGCTAAAAACCATCTTTTGTCTCCAAGTACTTAAGAACCTGAAACAACTTCACCTTAAGATTTATCACCCATATTTGGCACTTGCATCTGAGGCCTAGTTTTGCATTAATTAACTTACTTCCAAGCATAAACTTGGTTGATAAAGAGATAGGCCCACCTTTCTCACCTAGCCTGTGAGGTCTAGAACCTCTTTAGTAGTTAACATGGTGACCTTGCAATCGTCAAAGCCACAATCTCTGCAGCGCCGGAGGCATCAGGTGGTTAGAAGTTAGAACTCAAGAGGAGGGATCGTTAATCAAGCCATAGCTTGCTTTCCCTTGGTTTCTCTCTCACAACCTACTCTAGAGAGTAGCTTCAAAATAGTTTGAAGGAAGGATTCACCTAGGTAGGCATATAATTTAAAATAAACCAAGATTTTGCATCTCACTTAGATTGTAGGATTTGCATTTCATCTAGGATAGTGAAACATCTTAAAGCAACAACTGTTCATCTCGTTACTTGTAAATAATTCAATATAAAACAAGTATTTGACTCCATTGAGGCACTATTCTTTTAAGATAAATCTAATCTAATCTTTAACTTGCTAAACTAACCAAGTTGCTAGGTCATTCAGTTGTGTCTCCCGGATTTGTTGGTTGGCAACAAATCTCTCATCTTCACATTTCATAGGGACTACCCCCCATAGCCTGTTGAAGGGAGACAACTATAACGGAGATGGAGGGGATCAAAGTGACAGCCTACTCCCTGAGCATTGTCGCATCTTGCCTGTACAATTTGGGCGACAATAGGAGCACACTCCTAAAATCCAAGAGAGCACTCCCAATAACCGGGAGTGTGCTTCGAACCTTTTGGGCACACTCCCTATCAATTCAAGAGTGTGGCACTAACAAGGACACTCCCTATGCATTCCCTGGATTCTCGCTAAGCGTTCCTTAGATGCTCCATAATGGTAATGTTAAATTACTAGAGAAAAAGTATTTTTATCCTTTTACTTAATTTTTAACATTACCATAGCCCCCAAGGGGGAACTCAATTGGATATGGTCATGAAAATGAAGTGATATGTACCAAGAGGTTCAAGGTTCAAATCCCCACAATTTACCCGTGTCTGCAAAAGGGGCATACGTACATACGTAGGCACCTAGAGGTATAGTGGTAGTGATCGGAATCAACCCCATGTCACGCAAATACGAAACCGACCCAATTGTCGATTCCTCTAGTTAATAAATAAATAATATAAATAAATAAAAAATAGCATTACCATTAATTGTTTCAGAATGTTTGGGAGTGGTTCCAACCTCATCAAACTTCATATGGAGAAAACAAATTTCATATCTCATTCAAATTCAAGAGATTTAACAAATTTAATGATTTTACATTGATGGGGTTATATTATTTTCATGGGATTCTATCACGTAGGACGGTATGTGATTAGCATTCAATCAAGAGCGTTAAGCCCTATATGTACCCCAATGTTGGTAGTGTTGGTTGTTGAACTCCTTTATCATGGCCTTAGCAAAAATGTACCGTTAACTCAAACCAAAATCATTGATCACACATGTTAAGCTTTTTATACCATATTTTAAGGCTTGGATTAGGTAGTTTCTTCAAAATTGGGTGGTGTCAATTGATGTCCCTAGAGGATCGAGGAAGAGATAAAGGTTAGACAAGAGGCAAAGAATGAAGGATGATACTAATGATGAGGTCCTGATATAAGAAATGGTGGAACATTACTTGCCAAGCAATGGTGGAACATGCATGTTGGTGTCACCCCACAAGTTACAACTAAAACATTTGGCAACATGGGTGCATTTACAATTAGTGAACACTTCTTTTATAGAGACGTGTTTAGCAACTTTCTTAGTTTATTGTTTGGAATGACTGGACCTTTCAGTCCTCATACTTTAGTATGCGGATGGCCTATTTTGAATATAGAACTATTTGGTCATGTTATTGTTGATAGTTGCTAGATAACCTATTTCATTCCATAAGATAATGGTCTACTCTCTTTTATGTGGCTTAAAAAATTGTATGTTCATTTGTAATTGCAAGAATCTAAATTCTAGAAGATTGATGCTTGATTGATTAATCATTAATGTACCATGAATACCATTTCTATCTTCATTAATGTACAAATAAATGTGATATATATATATATATATATATATAACAGATGCTCTGCTCCCAAGTTTTGTTGGAAAATGATGCTCCTAACACTCTGACTTCCTAAAACGCTCTTGCTTTGTCCCACACTCTAGCAACCTTGGTAGGAGGTGTCTTGAACCATATTGCAGTGTTGTCTCTTCACTACTATCGAGTAATCCCTTTACAGTCATTTGCCTCATCCAACCCTAGGCACATGGCACCACATATTTGTACTACAGGATTGTTATTTCATGCTAAGGGGAAAGGTTTTCACCATTGACTATCTCCCACCAAATCATTCCTCATCAACTATAGCACATCATCTAAGGTTTTGATTCAAAAGTCAAAGTGCGTTAACAAACGTTAGCTTCGTTGGCGATCATCTCGCATTTGACGAGACTAAGCATTAATGGGTCCTAATTGAATAACCTTCATCAATGTTCAACTTCAGATCATCTTTCACATTGATGGGTTGTACACATAACTTACAGCCTATAGCCTTATTGGTAGGTTTCTCTGTGAGTAACAAGTGTCTACATCATTGGTGTCTAACCAAGTGGCTTTCTCTCATTTGTCGACTTCAACTCATTTTCTAGTGGGAGAAGCACACTAGTTGGGTGGATTGCAAGTTTCCGTTGCAAATAGGCTAGCATGGTTGTTAACTAATTGTTGTTGAGCAACTATGTTATTGGGTAGTTGTATCCATAGCTAATGGACAAACACTTTGTTATAGGCCATTTTTCCATCGATCGATTGCAATGCTTTAGAGTACAGGTATTCAATGGTTCTCAACACCTTAGAAGGAAATGCCATTCCCTTGAGTTGACATTGTTTACCCCAACTGTACTTGTACAACTAGAGGGTTAAGATCCAGCAAGTTTCCATCACGCTAGTCTTATTACAAACGCATCTAGACATCGAAATTTATCAAAACTCCTTCCAAAGTCAGTTTCATCAAATTTTAGAAAACTACTATTTTCAACAATTTACTTTTTTCTAGTATCAAGAGATCTGGGACTTGCATACCAAGGATGGCTGCATTTCTTGATCCTCGTTAAAAAACAAGTCCAATGAGACTATGGGGAACTTGTTATCTCATCCTGAGAGGGCTATTCCTTTCAGATATGCCACAAGAGGACCACACAAAATGACTCATACATACAAATAGCATATACTATGGGGAAGAATAGATATTTGGGCCCGACATGCTTCCCACTAAAATTCCATCCGATTTTCAAGATTGAAAATTTCCTCATCTGTTAAATCACCAAGGAAATCTTGGAAATCGTATGCCATGTTAAGATCACAGTCTACATAGTAACTCCCAATGTCATCATCTTCAATCATGTCAGTGTCTTCAATAATTGTGGGAGCAACATATGGATTATTGGCACTAAATCCATGCTGGAAAGGAGAACCTTGTAGCTCTACTCTAGAGATCCAACTGATTTTGGGAAGTGACTAATCAGATGCATTCTCAGAGTATACCTTGGAGCATCATAATAATCTTTATCTCTGGTAGGACTTCAACTTTAGTTTCTAGATAATCAAGTTCGAAGTTGAACAAAAGATTCTACTGCAAAGCTGTACCACCATCCATAATAAAATGCATAAAGAACGCATACTAAATTCCTCAGTCTCAACTCTAGAAACAAGACAAACAATGGTGACCGAGGAATATAATTGGCAAATGTATGACTGTCAAATACTATCCACAGACTCTTTCTATGCTTAACTAACTCAAAAACTCTTATGAAGTCTCTCAATGGCATTTGCAGTACATAAAATTCTAAGACAAACTGTCCCATATGAGACACATATTTTAAGACTATTAAAGTCATATATGGACATCTACAGAAATAATTATAGTTATGTACAACATTATAAGCATTAGCCCATTTTTTAAGGATACATGTAACTGCAGGACTCTCTTTGATCGTCTAGATAAAGCAAGGATCACAAAAATTTATCTGAACTTCTGATGAGGATTCTTCTAACTGATGTCTTCCTTTCTCCTCTCCCGTGAGAGTTTTGAGATACTTGATTTTTAGATGTGCACTGCCTTCTTTGGTCAACAAATCTACTAAGCAATTTTATCTACCTGGCTTTAACTGGAAGTCAGAGTTAAAGCCATCTAGCGGCTAGCCATAACTTCCATCTCAATATTCTAAGATTACATTTTCCAATTGCTTATCATGCCTATATCAGGCATGCATTTCAGATCTGTTCGAACTGTCAATCTAACCAACATCAGTAAAATCGGAACCTTTAAATTGATAGCTCAATGGTGAGAACTTCTTTGACTAGAAGGATAATTGAGCTATGCATTTTATAAGCATACTGAACTATACATGCACATTGTGACCATATCCCAAATCTTTTCTATAAGCACACCAGCCCGCCAATTATCTAATGCATCAGTTTCTAAAATAAACTGTCCTTTACCTGAGGGTAGGACCAAAGCAGGCAAGTCATCAAGTTTGGACTTCATGTTCCTTACCACATCTTTCATCTTCGGGTTCGGTAGCATTGGATTCTTTGTCAGTCTTTGCTAGAATATTGTTTTATCTTTTGCTTGTCCTGGGTAAAAAATTCTCATATAATTGAGAGAACCCAGGAATCTTTGGAGCCGAGTTTTATTCAAAATAACATCAAGAACATGAGGCCGTAGAACCATCTGTCCTTGCTTTACAAAGAAACCCAAAAACTCAAGTAGATGGTTATACCAACCCATGGTCATAAACTTTGTGATAGAATTTTTCTAAGCGTTTCTTGTGTTCTTTGAAATCCTTAGAACAAATCAAGATATCATCAATCTAAACAATAAGAAATGGAATAACCCCAAATATATCTTCCATCCTTTTTCAGAACTCAGAGAATGCATTTTTTAAACCAAATGGCATAACTTTCCAATGATAATTCCCATTTGGAACAACAAAACTTGTTTAAATTTATTCTTAGTGTTTAGCCCTAACTGCCAAATAGTGATTTAAGATCAAATTTGGAGAACACAGAACATCCTTTAAATTTTGCAAGAATGCTTTCTTTATTTGGCGACGGATATCTGATAGGTATTAAAGCTTTATTTAGCTTTCGATGGTTCACCACTAATCATCGTTTGCCTCTTTTCCACTCTGAGTGTTTATTTACATAGAATGCAAGACTTGTCCAAGGGCCTCTACCTTTGTTCAACCAAAACTTTTTCTAGGAGGCCTGTTATTTCTTGTCTACACACCCCCTATACACCTGGAGACAGTGGATGGGCAGAATATTTTTGTGAAGCTTCTTTATAGTCTTCTGGGTATATCAGATCCACAAAATATTCCTTTCTAGACCAAAAAGCATTAATGTGGTCACTACAACGTTCTCTTTTTATTTTATTTAATATATCTGCAAGATAGCTGTCTTTTCTGAGTTCTGCTTGTTATCAGATTCTTTTAGTCTTCAATAGCATATCTGCAGCTATAGAAAGATCCTCATCTTTTGAGAGAGAATGGATCCTTACTTCACAATTATCTAGACAAGGAATCTGGAGTCTGGACCAACTAACCTTTTATCTTCAACTTAATAGTAACTTTATCAAAGGTTACTGGTATATGATCCTGTAGGAAATTCTGTCATAGGAGGATATCAGAATCAGAGTCAAAATACTAAGCCTCTGATAGTGATAAGGAAATTCCTAGCCATTCTGTTGATCTGTACTCTAGAACTCTTAATAGCTCTGATATTATTAAACAATGTTTCTAAACTTATTCAGATATAGCCAATGCTTTACAACAAGATAACATTGCCCCTGAATCTATAAATGCATCGAGATCAGAAGGCTTATAGCCAGCAAGTTGAATACTTACAATGATGTTATAACTTTCTGCTTTAGGGCCAGTACTGAATAGAGAGATCTCGTCTTGATCTATCCCTGTCCTCTTCTTTCTGTTACTGCTCTGTTTCTGCAACGGATTCAACAAACTTTTTCCCTGTGTCAGTTTTCACATAATATTTATCTTCATACACTCTACTGACGTCTTCATCTGATAACTCACTTATTTCTATTTGTAAATCAAACAACAGTTGTTTTACTTGATATAATGCTTTAGTGGCTTTCTTTATGATTTCTTTAAATATGTGATCCTTTTCTTTCGATTTCTATTTTGTTTTTTTTTTCCTTGTAGACGGTCTATGAAAGTGAGAAGAAGTATCCTGTAAAAACTAAGAAGAATTGTCACCTTTTTCTGAATGCTCAAAACCTTTCCAGTATGCTTTGGCAGGATTGGTAGTAGCAAATAATGGGCATTTGGTCAAAAGGGAAACCCAAGGCACTCTCTGGGATCCAAGCTAAGTTGCATTGAAACGGATACAGGAACGGATACAGATACAGGGTTTGAAACAGATACTGAAAATTGTCAAAAACTCTGGATATGATACGGCAAGGGAACGGCATATATATATATATATATAACAAAATAATAATTTCATATTACCATTCATGTTTTAGAATCTAGATTCTATATCTAAAAAGACTCGGCTGGTCTGCTATGCGTTGGACGTATCTCCCTCCAGCTCCAAGTTCCAACTTTTGGTCAGTGCTTGGTCATCCAACTCCAGTCTCCAAGTCGAACTTCTTAACTGATAAACACACTGTCTTGGGCCTCTCTCAAGCAAACCAATACTCATGCTAGAGAATTTTTCATTAAGTATTACCGTAATTTGAGTTTTAGGTCTCTTCTCTTTTTAATATATTGGTGTGTGTATATTTGTCGTTTCTCTGTCGTTGTTCCAGTTCAACATAGGTTGTTAATTGAGGGAAATCCATAGCACTTGAAAAGACTCTTCATAAACATAAATTGCTCTTACATAGATGCTTACTTGAATTCTATATAACCATCACTTGCTAGTAAAAGCTAGGAAGGTTTAGTATTCAGAAATACTCGGTGGTCACCAAATTCATGTATTCTAGAGGAACACACATAAACAGAATACTGATAACTGGAATAGAATCAAAACAATTTGAATCATCTATGCATCAATCTAACAAGTCACCAAATGTATACAAAGTTAAAGAAATGTGGAAAAAGTCGACCTCGGGAATAAATCGGCAAGGGTCCAGAAATTAAAAAAGTCGTTAAAGTCGGGAGATTTTTGAAAAAAATTTGAAAAAATCGGGAAAAGTCGGCAAAATTAAAAAAAATACAAAAATATGCATTTTTTTTTTAAGCATCTAAAGTATTCACAACATCAAATAAATGCATTTCCACATAAACATGAAAAGAAAGCCGACATATAATATGTATAAGAAGTCTAGTGCTACATCACATATCAAAATAGTGAATCAAGTCATGAATCCTGAGTCCTGACTCAGTCTCAACTCTCAAGAGTCAAAATATCAACAAAAAATATAATAAATGTATATCATGAGTCATCTACATGTCATAAAGTAATCAATCACTGAGATCCTTTGCCTTTTTTACAAGAATAGGCAATGCCTCTACCTTTTCCTCTAGAGGAAGAAGGCCCTGCCCCTGGAGCTACAAATGGACTCTGTCGTCCTCTATAAGCAAAAAAAAGAGGTGGCCTTTGTGTTAAATTTAGATAGGCATGGAATGTTCTATGCTTAATGCAATTTTACTTCAATCTTTCTTAGGCCCGATTCAATTTAGCGATCACGTAAACATGAAAGTAAAATGTTGATAGAACACAATAATAGATCAACAAAAGACAAGCCAGCAAAGATAGAGAATAGTGTGCGTTACGGCAGTCAACAGGATGCATCAGCCAGCAAAGTCTTTCTCAACATCAGATTAGCCAACCCTCCAAGAGTCACACACACCCCTCAAAGACAGCGCCTCAAAAGTCAACGCTTGTCAACAGAAAGTCAACGTTGTAGTTTAGGGCTTTGTTCAACGGGCTCCTTTTTCCTCAATTTTTGTGCCCTTAAATGCAACCTCACAAAATCGGAATTTCTACAAAGTTTGGAGGTCAAAACACCAAGGGTTGACCATGGTCAACGACCAGCAATCAGCCCTAAAACAGTCCGCAAATTTTCCCAGCTACAGTGCCGCACGTGTCAGAGAAAGAGGCCTCCAAACGCTGATCAAACCAATCAAATCACAAGAGAGAATGTGTGATGAGTTGATGAGCAAATGATCTCCAAGTCTCTCCAATTTATATCAGTGAATGAGAGTGTGTAACACATCTATTAGGCTTGTGAGCCTACATTACAAATCTGGCCGACCTTGCACATGTGTGGAAAATAAAATCAAAATATATGTTTTGTTCATCCAAACAAGATGATCTTTAGATCAATCTTGCACCTCTCTGAAAGAAGAATCCAACAAAAATACAATCATCATCATATGAGCAGTGCAACCTGGAGTTTGGACCTAGTTGCCCGAAATTAGCACTTTGTCCTTTGTTGTTGCCCATCCTCGATGGTGTCACCTCCTCCTCATCCTCCTCTTGCTCTGCCTCCTAACCCTACTCCTCCTCCTCCTCCTCCTCTACCTCTACCTCTCCCTCCCCTATAGCTACTACCTCCTTTGCCTCTAGTGCCTCTGGATCCACATCTAACCAATCAGGGATCGGGTCCATGGCAGGCCTCTCAATCTCAACCCTCCATGCAGCAGTGGTATCAATATTGTCCAATGAGATGGCTTCCACATCAAGAGTTTTCTGAGGTTGTCTCAACCACAATCGGAGATTGTAGTAGATGTAGATCATGTCATGGAGGCGTTGGACTCCAATCTGTATTAGGGTCATAATTTGTAAATTAGTACTTAGAAAATTTAAATATTAAAAATAATAAAATGAATTCAAAATTTTAATTTGAATTTTTTTTACCTATTGCGCTTTTTGTTGTGTATTTTGTCAAATATACTCCAAATTGCATTCACACCCAAAGGAACTGCATGTTTGGTTGAGCACTCGAATGGCAAGCTCCTGGATGATTCAACAATATACCTCACGAAAGGAATCTTACCTATACCCTCCAACATCAAGTCAATACAATGACCAGCACAATGTGTTTAAAACAAGTTAGGATACCTCTCCATAAGCAACCTGCCAACAACAAAATAATTTGCAGCGTTGTCCATTATAACTTGGACAACATTTTGTGGGCCTATTTCTTGAATGAAGGTGTCCAACAACTCACATAATAAACATGCATCGTTAATGTGTGTAGATGCATCAACAGATTTCGTAAACATTGTCCCTTTGGGACAACAAACCAAGAATTTAAGAAGGCTCCTACACTTCTGTTCAGTCCAACCATCTAACATGACTATGCATCCAGTGTGTTCCCATGATGCCCTAAACTCCTCCAATCTAGCAATGCTATTAGCCTTTTCATTTTGAAGAAGAGGCCCTCTCAACTCTGCAAAGGTAGGGGCTTTGTATACCTAGCCAACAACAGCAACAACATCAAACATAGGTTGGTAGAATGGGTTGGTCTTGGCAATGTTGAAAGGAACATCACTCCATAGAAGACACTTATTGACCAACCTGTCAGCTTCCACCTTTTCCTTTTTTGAAGTGTTGATTTGATGCCAGGTTGTGCACCAGGTGTGGTTCTAGGAACAAAAAAAGATGAGAAAGCTGAGGGGTTGGGCCATGTGGGTGTAGAATGTGATGTTGAAGAACCACTCCCACTTCCCCCCACTCCTGAGGCTCCTACAAGTTCGATTTTTATCATTTCCTTGTTGTCTTTGCCCTCCTTTTTATCAATCAATGATTTAATGGTCTGTCGGATGATTTCTGGAGTTGGATTTTGGCAAAGTTCTATATTTTGCCCCGAAATTTGCCCCATATGGAATTTTAATTTGTTGACACCCCCTGACATACGCTTGCCACACAACTTGCAAGTCAAATATTGTGTATTGAGCCCCCCACTTTCGGGTATAGGATTGGGTTCACCATAATCCCACATAGGGTCCAAATTCCTCGGCATTTTGTTTGAAACTTTGAACTTGAATTTGAACCTAGGGCATAAAAAAAAAATTGATAAAATTAAAAATTGTCCATCACATAAGAAGCAAACACAAATGTAATTGTTAATTTTAAATTTTAAAGGCCTCTTCTCACTCACATGAAAACACTCAGATTCACTAAACAAGGGTTTGAAATTTTTATTCTTGAAATATGTAAACAATCTAAACATTTTGAAGTTTTGATTCAATCTAGATTCTAAACAATGTTTTGATTCAAATTTCTAACAAAAAATAAGCTAAAAACAAACTAATAGAAAGATTTAAGTAGCCATTTGTGTAACAAAGACTAAGAGAGAAATTAAAATACATACCTGGCAGCAGCAAATCGGCACCTTGAGTCTCTCACGTTGAGTAGTGGACAAATCTCCAAATCCACACTACAAAACTAGTAAATCTCCTCCTCTTGGGAAAAATGGCAAACACCTCCTCTCTCCACAGGGACGAATGCCAGAAAGAAAAGTGAAAATGAGTGTGATTTTCGGCCGTTTACCTCACTAATATGTGGCTTCGGTGGGCTTCACGAGTATTTCAATCGACTCCCGATAACATCTCGATTTTTTCGATAAAATCAGCTAGCCCAAAAAATTGGACTTAGTCGATTTTATCGTGACTTTTTAACAAACTCAGTTAAAGCACTGTTGCGTAATTTCACATAAAATAATGGCAATGACAATTTTAAAAGAGAATTTGTCTTCATATATAGGAAGGAGCATGTTAATGGTGATGATCTTTCTCTTTTTCCATTATCCATGTCATCAATGGCTAGACAACACCCAACTTCCCAACCATTAACGATGTCATCAATGGCCAAACAACACATCATATTGAACCTTGTTATTCTTAACAAGATGGTTCTAGAATTGTGTGGTGATTCCAGAATCCAACTCCAATCTCCAAGACAGTGTGTTTAACCGTGGGGCTCTCAACTCAAAAAATCGCAGTTTGTTCCCAATAGTTGCCCATTTTCAGGGATCTGTTTCCGAAAATCCAAAAATGGATCCAAAAAAATTTGAATCCTAAAAAACCATTTCCAGAACCGGATCTGTCGTTTCTAAATTGTTGGCATGGCTAAAAAACGTTTTTCCGGCATTTCCAAGCGTATCGTACAAGAATCATACCCGTTTCCATTTCAGAAACGGGGAACAGTGTTTCAGGGAAAATCCCTAGCTATTTCCGGTAACTTAAGTGTCGACACTATGAGTATTTCGTGCCACCATTTCATCACATAACTTTTGTAGCAACATCTGTGAGCCTAATTAGTGATGTAGTTTGAAACTACTTAGATAATTTTGTTCCAGAGGATATCCTAATTTATTTGTGTCAAAAAGGGAATATGAAGAACATTTTAGGCTTCCATGGCAACCCTAAAGTAAATCGCCTGCATAAATAAATGAAATTATACCAAAAGGAAAATACAATTCTTGAGGCATATTAACAAAAAAATAAGGAATATCAATCAATGTTTCGTTTATTGTTATTGGCAATTTACTGTCAGAGTTTCGAAATTTAAATCATTGACAATACTGCGGAAAATATTAGAAATTATAGGGAAACGTTAAAAAATACAAAAATAATCATTTTTTTCCAATTTTTTTACTTCTACAGAAACATCAACATCACACACACATATATATAATCATTAATGTCAAGTGGTACATCAGATATCAATACTAAAATATGATATTTGCCCTGAGTCATAAGATTTGACAGGATGATACAAAATCACATCAAAACAAAAATTAATATATCTCATCAGATGAATCATGGCAATGAAAACAATGGATTTCACCTTGTTTTCTTGATGGACAATGGTCACAACATCCTCACCAATGTTATTAGAACCATACCAAAAGATTGGTCAACCAAAGACTACATAAATATCAGTGTTCCATGGGGACACGTCCCCCAGGGTGGTGAGCGCTCCCCCATGCTCCCAGGATAGGAAAACTACTAGGGAAATGCTTCCCCATGTCCCCCTTTTGTGGAAACGCCAAGGGAAACATTTCCCCAGTAAGGGAACGTGTTTCCCTTGTAAGGGAGGCAAGGGGACATAGGAGGGACAAAAGGGGGATGCAGAGGCACGTTGGTTTTGTATATTGTTGCAAAGGACCCTTTGAATGAAATTTTTTTTTCAAAAAGGCAATGATTTATGACAAGGGAAGCCTATTATTTGACCATATTGCCCTACTAATGCTATGAAATTCGCAGTAATGTTAAATTCTTAAAGTAAAAATGACATTCTCCTTTCTTTATCTTTCATTTTCATCCTTTTACTTAAATTTTTAACATTACCATGAAATGACTCAAGATGTTTGAGAGTGGTTCTGACCTCATTGGATTTCATATGGAGAAAGTAGAATTTTAGATCTCACTCAAAATCCAGTAAACTTAACAGTTTTCCATGATTTCAAGATTGGGGGGATTGCAACGCTCCATTGGATTTTATCATGTACGAGGATATGGAACTTGTATTTAATGAAGAGCACCAAGCCCTCTATGTACTTTAATGTTAGTGGCATTGGTTTTCAAACTCCGCTATCATGAGCCATCTAAAAAATGTACCCATCACTCAAACAAAATCTTGATTTGACATGTTATTGTTTTCCTATCTTATTTTAAGGCTTAGAGGGAGATATTGGTGACAAGGATCCCAATATAGGCAATGTTTTTTATCATATGTAGGTATTTGTTGTAGCTTGATTTGTTTTGGATGCTAGAGGCCATGTGGAGCTTGTTTATTGATGTATTTTTGGTTTAGAGATGGATTGCACTCGATGCTATTTTGGTTATGTGCACCCTTCCATGCTATATAAATGAGATTTTTTGCTTATTTGTGTATAAATGGTTTTGATTCATATGGATGCACAAGAATATATATGTTTTTCTTTAAAATTTGAATATTTTATGTGTTTATGGCTGACCGGTTTTCTTGTCTGGTTTTTTTACCAATTTTGGTCCAATTCCTGGTCCGGGGGATCTACCGGTTAGATGACCAGTTTGGTTCTGATAGCATTATTGTAGACTTCAGCATAATATCATTGTCATATGATGAATTTACTTTTAGATGTGCATTGCATAATTTCAATTGTCAAATGATGAATTTAATTTAGATATATTTTGCAAAATGCCAAATGATGAATTTAGATGGAACATTGCATAATGACAAATGATGGATTCAATTTACTTTTAGATGTACATCGCAGAGATGATAATTCATATATGAAAAGATGAATTTCAATTTAGATGTACATTTCATAATTATTAAGATTTACTATTTAGTTATTGACATATTGTTGGAATTTTATTTTTTATTTTATATATTAATTTTTAATAATTTTCTAATTTTTATGACTCTAACATCCCACTGTTTCCCCAAAAATTCCCTAATTTCTGGAGTTGCTTATATACATCCCCCTTGTGCGTATCCCCGCTCCCGCCCTTTCCCATCCCGAAAAATCGATGGAACATTTATAAATATTCACATTTAGAAAAGAACATATAATTCATATGCATCCATATGAATCCAAACCATTATACACAAATATGCAAAGTTTCTCATGTATATAGCAAGGGTGCATAAAACCAAAATAGCACCAAGTGTAATCCATCTTTGAAACAAAATACATCAACAAAGAGGCTTTAAATGGCCCCTAGAGCCCAAAAAAGAATCATGCTACAACAAAATAGCTACATAACATCAAAATCATTGTCTATATTATGTTATATTCCCACTTAGCATTATTGCTAAGTGAAATATCAATTTTGGCAAATTTTGTCTTAATTCATGTTTGCACTTACGAAATGTCGGTTTAGAGGCCTCACATGTATTTTTGACTTTAAGCAAGCCCGAAAATTAGAGTTGGAGGGAAATGTTGCAGCCTTAGTGGAGCATGGGGGCCACCCATGGAGAATTACAACCCACATGAGGAAGTACACTTTCATTGGAGCGAAGTTGTTGGGGGGAAGTCGAGTTGGGTCCACATGGGAATTTTGGAGGCTCTTTGACAAAAAGAGCAAGAGGCACTCATTTGGCTCATTCATGATCATTTGCAAAATTGTTTTTGACATAGCACGCTTGAGTTGAAGCCAAGTCTGTAAGTGTTGTTCAGCACACGAGTGTTTCCAAGCAGAAACCTCAACTCTTGCTTCAGTGGACTTGGAGTGTCAGCGAAAGGAGGCTGTCCTACCAATTCCATTGCGTACCAGCAGCAGGGAACTCGAGTTGTGGAGGGGTTCAACAGTAGCAGCATAGTGACTGTGTAGTCCTTGGAAGAGCCACACTCGGTTGTTGAGGAGAGAAGGGAGTTTGGGCCTGAAATTTGAGGAGTCCAGGGAAATGTTTTGAGGGAGATTACAGCCATTTTTGGGATTCTTTGTGGCAGGATTGACAAGTGGGTCGAATTACCCAACAGTAGAGCCATTGAGGGAAAAGAGGGTCGAATTCCCAAGGTCAACCATTGGCCAATTCCTTCGTGGGTTATTTTGGGTATTTGGTGGAGAGGCCAAAATTAATTTGGCAGAATTTTTTGGGCAGATTTTGTGAAAATTTTTGAATCCTCAATACAGAAACCCTACTACTAACTATTGATTTACTTCTCCTACTTGATTTATTACACAAATTATTTAACTAATTATTCAAAAAAAAATTTGAAGTAAACACAAATAGCAACCTACACAACTACAGATCATTTACTGAACATCGTGCACATATAACAAAATGACACAAATTTTTCGAACAAATGTCCCCAGAAAACCCAATGCGGGAAAATTGGTGCAACAGCTCTAGAGGGTTTTATTATTATGCAAAATTTGAATACAACATTCTGGGCACCAGAAACGGTTTGCCCTACAGAGAAAATACACGGCAGTTGTACCTTATCACTGGGAAACAGAAAATATGGTTGAATCACACCCTTAATCGGGAATTATAGATAACGAGCCCTTTTTGGCCCACTGAAACCCCAGCGCAGCTCTTCCTGCAACTGTGGCAGCCCCTCTAGCCTACCGCAACCTTTGCGCAACACAGGCAGCCCCTGCGTCACTCTGAAGGCCTCTACGTCACCCTCTGCATGGCCTTTGCGTCAGCTTCGCTGGGTTGCGTCCCTCCTGATGGCCCTCTGCGCTGCTCTGGTACGATGATGCCTCTTTGTTGTTGTATTCTCGACCTTGGATCAAATCATCCCTTGTCGATCCCTGCCCCTCACTGCACTACAAACTCACTTCGAATTCCTCAACAAACCCCGCCCCAGAAATTCGACTTAGCTTCAGTGCATCCGTTGTGTGCGCGTCCTCCAACTGACCCCAAGCCTTTCCCTTATACTTTTCTCGTTGGAAAACCAACGGTCGTGATCTAATCGCTAATCGACGGCTAATATTAAAAGAATGCTTGATCCATGTCACTTAGAACATTCTCATCACATGTGTAGATTAATTCACTTTAATTTTTTTAATTTCCCTAAGTTAGACTTAGGGTCCCCATTCAAAAATTTAATTATTTGAATAACTTTTACACCAGATGGAATTTCTCCAAACGTTTTTTGGGTCTTGGGGATCTCATGTGTTCCAGCACTTCCACAAAGTTTCGGAGCTAGAGCACACCCGATGCTACCCCAAAATCTCAACAAATTTGAGGGGTAAAATAGGGATCCTAACTCAGAGAACAGCTAGAGAAGCCAAGGGAAATTGGGCCGAAATTCCGAGGTCAGCATTTGGCCAAACCCTTTCTGGGTTTTGGTGGTTTATTGGAGGAGAGACCGAAGTTAATTTCCCAGAATTTTTTGAGCAACAGAAGAGGGTCAAATCAACCATTCTTTATAGCCAGCAGTTCAGTTTTTGGGTGATCAATGCAAAGCCATAGAGGGGACAGCTGCGCAGCAGTTGGAGCACTTTCTTTCATCACTTGGGCTTTGCTAGCTTGCCTTGGGCAAGCCCAAGTGCACACTTTCCAAATATCATATCGTAACCCCATGATTTTATAATAAAATGGCTTAGAACAGCGTAGTTTTTGGCTCTATATTGGGTGTCTAATTTGTGTGTGAATTTTATGTGTATTTTTGCTATGTTTTCTTTTTGTATCATTGTATACTTCCGTTAGGAATATAACATTGGTATCAAAGCATGATTTTGGCCAGTTGTGGGTCTAAATTACGCAAATGCTCAAGTGTTATTATGGACTAGAATTTTGGAGGCTAAAACACGTCCCACATTATTCTCCAAATTGAACTTGTGCCCAAGAATGTCTCAACAGGAGAAATTTGAAAATGTTACTAGGAGCATCGAGAGACTAGTAGGGCAGCTCGAAGGGTGGTTGTCAGCAAGGGCAGCAAGAAGAAATAGTAGTTGTCGACCTACAGGTGAAGAAAATAAGAGGAGCATGATGGTTGAACAAAACGCTAGTATTAATACTACAAAGACAAAGATGGGAAGCGAAGGTAGTGACGAGATGAGAGAGAACATACCCATGGAGGAGGCAGTTCATCTAGATACGTTCCAGCTATTTGAGCATGAGGCTAATGGCACGCGGGAAGAGCACGAGGATACACCTAGTGCGACGTAGGAATCACCCCTGTTAGAGTTTCCTTTAATAGCCCCAGTAGAAAAATTGGTGAAGACAGTTGAGCACACATGCGTTGTTGAGGTATCCATTGATGAGGCATCCGGGTCTATGATAGAGCTCCAGGACAACAACCACCTATAGTTGACTGATGAGCATGTCTTGCATGTTGGGTTGTTTATGGAGGAGCAGTTGGAGGCTCATGTTGAACCCATGATGGAGGAGGATGTGCAACCATCCTTTGGGATATCCATTGATGAGGGGCAGCCTAGAGACCACATGTTGGGATTTCAGCACAGTTTGCTTCATAGGCACACTGACAGGGTCTATAGCATTATTAGCCCACCCCTGCACATTGGATTGAGGGAGGCAAGGTTGTCTAGACATACCAGATGGGATGACAAGGTTAGCAAGACCAAGCGACATGAGTTGAGTATGCCACCAAATCATCCTGGAGGGATGGTTCCTTCCACAGGAGATTGTACATTCGATCCCTCCTTTGGGATCGGATGGCAAGAGGTACTGAGCTACTACCCGATGGAGCGGGTTAGGTGTCGGGATGTATCCATGGCCATAGTTCGGCAGGGGTCGTGGGTTATCGGAGGAAATCGAGGGCCAAACTACTTTTGGGACCCAAGTGGGATTACCCATCACATCATGGAGTCAGTAGATGATGGTAATAGTTGTGCACTGGATCCGGGGATTAAGGGCACACACACCCACAGTCTTCTATCAGAGTTCCGAGCAACACTAGTGGCTATATGGATTGACGGGGGAGTCGGTGGATTCCGTGAGTTGTCTTGGCATGTGGATCGGGTGTGGAGTTGCAGGATGATCAGCATACTCCTGCAGGGGTTGATCGGAGGAGGTGGCATCGGCAGGCCACCAGACAGAGCATTGTACAGGGATGAGGATTTCCTACAGATATGTGGGGTGCAGTGGACACCAAGCAGCGACACCTTAGTGACACCGCCACTGGCACTTAGGGAGGCTTGTCTGTTAGACCTCTCTGAGACGATCAGGAGGGGAGGCCCACCCATTCGAGGTTATGGAGGTGTAGTAAGAGAGATGGCGACCCTGATAGAATGCAGGTTGTTGTACACTAACTCAGCCTCGAGATGGTAGGGTTTATCATGTGACCGGGCAGGGGCAGGGCCATGGGGTATACACCAAATTATCCCTTGATATATGCGCAGATGGATCACAGCCATTATCAGAGTTATGTCACCACAAAATGGGGAGCCAGGATTTCAGTTGACGAGTGGATCACTCCACTTCGAGATGAGCAGGACCCTGACAGAGAGAGATCTTACCCACTCTTAGGTCAACACATGGGATATCACTGAGGCTTTCTCCACATGGCGAGGTGGGTATTCCCTGTTGTTGCTTAGGATCGAGGCTAGCCATGGGGTGGGAGACTTGAGCATTGTTGAGTTGTCCCCGTATGTTGGGCATAGCTTTGGTCATTGCCTGTATGGTGGTCAAAAGATACAGGAGGGGAGGACCCATTATGAGCATGTAGCACTGCCGGTTATGACTAGGGAGTTACAGTGTCAGCATGGCAGTTTTCTTTTACGATCAGCACGGGATCCCGGCCTCTCAAGGCTTGGTAGTTCAGCCACATTCAGGGATGTGCTAGTTTCTACAGGGGAAGGTCATACAAGTCTTCCATCAGGCTTTAGTTGCACGGAGAGTAGTTTGGCCCCTAGATATTCGTTGATGACTTGGGGCACTGCGCTAGTATGGCAGGATGACTAGCACGTGTGGGTTTTGGCGGTCATTGGCACTACTCAGTGGCAAGCAGCACGAATGGGATCAATGGGCCTCTAATCTGGCTATGGGATCCACAGATCCATTGAGTTAGAGGACTACTTTGTTTTGGGGAGATCATGGGGATGACAGAGACAGGATTGCATCCTCCATCAGATAATAGGTCAGAGACCATCAAGATGAACACTATGGGGCGAGGAAGGCCCTTCTCGCTATTGTTTCAACAAGAGACTGGGCGTGCATCGTTAGATGGTAACTTTGGCAGGGTGCCATGGTAGGATAGACCTGCGCGCTGTGGAGTTTTCCCTTATTGGGTGTGTAGCAAAGGCTTACCGGAGTGGATGACTCTGCAGGAGCATGAGTGGGTTGCAGTTATGACGAGGTCGGGGCAACATCCACTTGGTGGACTCACTTTGAGATTAGTTTGGGACCCGAGAACTACAGGGCTGAGTAATTGGGTTATGGATTGGGCAGAATGGGTTCCCATTGGGGGAGGTCACCAGATCTGCCATTGGGACTTTGTTCGATAACTGGGACTCCACTTCCCAGAGACCAGTTGAGACAGGATAGCACCTCACTTGGGTGGCTACATGTGTAATATTCCCAATTAGCAGTAGCTAATTGGAAATATTAATTTTGATCAATTTTGCCTTATATAATTAAATTATAAATAAAGGTGAGTAGAGGGGGACATAACTCACTCTAAAAATAAAGTGCACTCCCTAGTAGACACAACGTTGTAACTTAAGTGAACCAAGGGGGGCAAAAGGACTACGTAGGGAAGGGGCCCATGTGAACACTTGGAGAAGGCCTAGGGTTTGAGAGAGAAAGGCCAACGTTATATAAGAAGGAGAGCCTCCTCATTTGGGGATTCGTTGTTGATGATATTGAGCTGGTCGTTTTGACTTCTTGAGCACGCTGGCTGTTTAGCCTGTCTGCAGCACTGTTTAGTGCGTTGAGTCTCTCCGATCGGAGATCTCGCCCTTAGCCCCGGGGGACTTCGAGTGCCTAGTCAGGCAAGGTTATTTCTTCAGTGTTTTGTGAGAGGTTTTGGTGTTTGGGTTTGTTGCGGAGCTGGGCTTTCATAGAGACTGCGCAGTCACTGGGAGAGAGGACGCAGTCCATTTTGGAGGTGCTCCAGATCGGGATTTCTGTAGGAGATTGAGCCGAGATTTTGAGCAGAGGACCAGCCTTTGCCTGTGGCAGGATTTTGGTGGAGTTTGAGGCGGTGTTTCAGTCATTTCCATTTAGCCTCTGCGCAAAGCCTTGGAGGCCAGCGTAATTCCCCAAGGGGGGTGTTTTTTGGAGGTTTTCGGGGGTCGGCCATTTTTGATATGGTTTCTGGGTTTTGTCGGGATTGGTGAGTAGAGGAGGATTGCACATTTTCAGCTCATTCCGGCAAGGGGATCAGCCCCTAGACTTCAGTCCATTCCAACAAATGTGACTACACGACGATTTTCTGCTTAGGCTAGGATGCGGTTTGAAAGCGACCATTTCTGTATTACCGGTATTTGTTACTTGCTTGAACAGTTTGGGTGTATCCATTACGGTCACCTATTGTACTTCATTGTATTTCTCAGATTAATAAGATGGCTCAACATTTTCTCTCTATGTTTTCTGGATGAGTTGTCGTAATTTCTTTCTCTGTTATTATATGTCTGTTGCACTGTTATTTATTTATATTTTTGGGCATTCTAGTTCTATACCACTTGGTGTGTTTTTCCTCATACTCTTAGACAGAGTCTGGAAAGGGCCAGGTAGCCTTCAGATCTCACCCTCTTCACAGAGGTGAAATATCTAGTAAACGCCCTCCCAGTATATCTCTGGTTAGAGTTTGCTGTGTTTTAGAGATATTCCCCTAAAAGGGATATTACAGTGGTATCAGAGCATAGTTTTGGCTCAGCCTGTGGGGCTAGTTGTCTATGACACCGGGGAAGAGGCCATATATTTGTTACAAGAGGCAGGAAGTACAGAGACCGTGAGCGTAAGTTGGAGAACACCTACGGAGAGGGAGATTGTGTTCGGGTGGTGGACACGGAGCAGGACGAGCTTGTGACAGACACAGAACAGGAGGAGCCTGTGTTAGATTCAGAGCAGAGAGAGTCGATGGCAGATGACACTGAGGCCAAACAGTTTGGGGAGACACTCCTCAAATCTGTGCAGGATTTAGTGAGGCAGATTGAGGTGATAGGTCAGAAATTCACCACTGTAGAGGCTAGACAGCGTGAGACCCCAAGGGGGTTTCAAATTGGTAGGGATCGAGGCACATCCCACCATTTGCCGGAGCATGATGCCACTCGGCCTATGGCATCGTGTACACCCACACGTTCCTGTCACCCTTTCCACAGTGTGCACGGATGATTGCGCGATGAGCGAAAACAAAACTAAATTTGGCCCCCTAAGGAGAGCTGGCCTCTATAGTAGCTCTGTCAGCATTTTCCTACGAATGAACTCAGTTCATTCCACGTAATCTCCTCAACTCTTTTGTAATTTTATTTATCAATTTCGGAGAAATTGACAAATAAATACCTTCAGCAAACTTTGGAAAATTAAATGTATCTACGAACCTTAATTCTCGTTACCCTTCAGAATCTTACTCTTTTATAAACCGACGCTTTATAAATAAACAACCTTAGGCCTCAAGCCCACCATACACAATCGGAAGTTCAATTAAATACGCACGCCTTACCCTAGATTAACCTCCGAGCAAGTCTGGGTGCAATCATCGTTCGATGGCCACCCTCCAGATCGAACGACATGTATCAATATCGTGTTGGGTCCTCGGTCGAAAGTTAACGCGCGATGAGGGCGGTTTTGGAAACCTGCCTTATGCCACGTGTCCTCCAACAAATGTGATCGCTCCAATTTCTTGAATACCGGTCGCCCCACAAAGGCGGTGCGATCAAAACCGCTTCCAGCCTTTGAACAGTGATCGACAGTGGTTAACGACTTCCTTTCTATGCTCTTCCGTTCGCTGACTCAGGGTCTAACCTCAGTTCAGGATTAACAACGAAACAGTGTATTTCTGTGTAAGCGAGGTTTTCACTACCACGAACAGGGTTCAACGACCACGACTATACGCAGACCTCTTCTATGAGTGGAATTTAATTCAACAGAGCTTGTTCGAACAATTCAAGAGAAAACAATGGGCATCGAGATGCGGAGATTATACAACAACTCAATTCAACAATTATATACGGAACAGTGTTCAATCGCCTCACAATTAAACAAATTCCTCACAAATATCAATTCAAGACAATTTGATAATCAACGAGCACTGAAATTTATTCAGCCAGAAGCAATTGCTTAACACACAAGTTCCACAGCTGCTTGAGAAATCTCCTCACTGGTATAAGGATACAATTTATATGCATTCTGATGTGTCTCTTCGGTTCCTCGGTGAGGACCGTCTATCTTCTAACAAAACTTAATTACATTATTCGTATAATGAACATGACAAATGGTACAAGACTAACTGTTCGACTTCTACAAACTCTAACTAATCTAAATAATACAGTCAGCTGAGGTATTGACACCTAGCTGTTACAATTCAAGTGATTTCGAACCCTCCTAGCCACGACATGTGGACAAAACCTCCTACATTGCTGGCTAGTGTCTAATGCCCCCACGTGATCAAGAGCACGAGCGAGCCGAACGCCGGCACATGGGTGATTGTTTCGTAGGAAGTATCGAGGCATGTGGGCGGGGAGTTCAGGGATGCCCTTCCATTCAGAGATTTTGTTAAGCTCTAGTGGGATTGCAGACCTCGCAACTTTTACAGAGGGAACAGGCACTCACATGACGAGGGCTTGCAGTGCACAGTGGGCAGATTCCATCTACCGACATTTGACGGGTCATCGAGGCATTCGGAAAAAGCTTGGGTGGAGAAGTTGGATACCTCTTTCCAACTTGATCGGGTATCGGAGAGGGAAACCATCAAAATGTTTACCTCGCACTTGGAGGATGAAGGCACACAGGATTGCAGGGAATTCAAGGATACACCTAGTGTGACACAAGACTCACCCTCATTGGAGACCTCCTTGACCGTGTTGGTTGATATCGTAGTGGAGAAGGTAGAGCCTACCCCAGTAGAGCCATCCATTGAGGTGATGACCAAAGTCATGTCCGATTCTTCGGGTGGTAGTAGCACACGACAAATGGGTGAGGTGTCAGGAGATGTAACCACCTTCGATGAGGCACTAGGAGATACAGATGTTTTGGATGATGGTCGCAGACAATGGTATCATTGGCTTCGGGCAAAAATTCTAGTTTTGAAAGGGAAGGCCACGTTAGTACGGGACGCCAATTTTTTGCAGGACAAGGAGCTGGAGGGCATGAGAGTGGCTTGTGCCAAGTCGGTGGCCAAGTTCGCCCGCATTGGGTAACGACTGGATTCCCTGATGGTACAACCAGAGGGCACATTGGAGCGTCAGTTCATTCCCCTTCAGGTATGCATGGATGGGACTAGCAGCGTTGTTGGGTCACCTCTTCCCATTGGGGAGAGAGAGATGGAGTCACCTAGTCAGATCTCATACGTTGACTTGGTTAGCAGGACGAGACGATCAGGGTTGCACAGGGTCCAGCATCCACATGTTGAGGTTGGATGGCAAAAGATTTTGAGTTGGTACCTGGTGGAGTGGGATATGGAGATAATGGTGGACCCGAGTGTAGTTAAACAGGAGTTCCCAGGTGCTGGGAATACAGGAACCCCAGACTGGCATTGGGATCTAGGTGGGATCACCTATCATTTCCCAGGCAGGTCGGTTGACTATGTCTTGGAGGGTATAGTTGGCCTAGCAGTAGAGCATGCACATTCGCTAGGGGATTTTTGGTTAACTCCAGTGGACAACCAGTTTATGGGAAGACTCCCTAGGTTGTCTTGGTATGACACTTATACACGGGATCACGGGGTGGACAACATATCTTGGCAGGGGCTTGTCGGAGGAGGTGGCATTGGCAAGCCACCAGATGGTGCCTTGTATGGGGCCAAGGATTCTTCATCTTTGTGTGGGGCACAGAGGACGCAGCGGAGCCGAGCAATGGTGGTAACACTACTGACACATAGGGAGATTCACTTCTTGGACCCCTCGAGGAGGGTTTTGAGTGATGATCCATTCGTCGGTGGGTATAGTGATGTGACGGTGGAGACGATGATATCGATTGGGGGTAGTCCGACATGTAGAGGCACAGCTCTAGGTCATCACATCCAAGGATGTGTGGGAGCCTATAGCATTGAGCAGTGGACTATCGGTGGACATGGAATTGCATGGTGGTGTACCGTAGTGTGTGGGATTGCATTATGGAGTAGGAGTGTCCTACATCACATTGAGAGCATGCGAGGAGTGACCGATGCCTGGACACAGTCACGACACAAGATAGTACAGGGTGGTACAACAGTAGCTTGGGGTATCCAGCATTATACAGGGGTATGCCTCAGTGTGCAGTGGCATGTCGAGGATTACATGGATGATCGGTTGTATGTGAGGGCATATGGTGCTGCACAACAGGATCTTAGAGCATTGCCTCCAGGGAGACTCATGGATAGGGACACTGAGCTTACCTTTGGGGTAATTTCACCCAGGATCAATGGGAAGATAGATGAGTGATACTTGACGACATCTGTGGGGACTCACGCACCTGACCCTCTTCTACATCACTCACGGGCACAGTCAGTTTTTTCATTGTCCCTTGGCACCTTGGGCATGAGCAACAGGGTACGCGAGGCTCACCCAAGATATTTGGATGACACTCAACACACTAGGGGAGAGACTTCTCAGCAGTGGCACTGGGTCGGGGTGCTAGTTGATAGCCATAGGTTAGGGGATGAAATGATCCTCTGCAGAGGTGGCACATCAGTCATCACTGAGCCTACACTTGGGGAGCGGGTCATGAGGGAGACATGTGTCATTTTTCCCTCAAGGCATGTCGAGATCATGTATGAGCAGAGGATATTGGCTACAATAGAGGTAGCATCCCAGTATGTGTCTGGGCTCTAGACATTGTATCGACACTTTATCGAGAGGGTGGATGGCATATTCAATGCAGATGAGGTGGTGGAAGTAGAACAGGAGGGCATTCCTTATGTATGCCAGGGTGAGGACTCTTTTTCATATGAGTCCATAGGATCAGTTGAGGACGCTCCTGGGGAGCGAGAGCAGTCATGCAGAGATGGTGACAATAGACCGGAGCTGCATTCCAGTGTCCAGGGTGAGCAGACACGAGACCCTGCGGGAGATACTCTAGGTGAAGAGTCACTTGTGACGATTCAGCTAGAGCAGCAGGTGATGGAGCCTGAGTCGACAAAGGAGGACACTATTCACATCATGCATGATATTCCTTTGGGGGAGAGCCAGATGGGTGCCCACATTGAGCCGATGAGGAATATGCAGCTAACATTGGGGTCAGCCATTGAGGTGGGGCAGTCAGATGCACTGACATCGAGTACGGTGAAAGAAGTTGCAGATCCATACCCTCTGGAGGTGTTGGAGGTTGATGGGATTGTTCTAAAGGGGGCCAGTAGACAGCGGGAACATGACATTCCTGATCAGAAGTGGGAGGAGCTGTTGGATATGGTGGAGCATCCATCTGTGGGTCAACACAGGGATGAGGCACAGATAGATGTACACATAGTCAGCAGAGCTGAAGTGTTTTTAGTGGGTAGCACTCTCCAAGAGTATATCGATGAAGCTTGTAGCATATCTTGCCCACTTTGGCTCATTATAGAGAGAGGGGCTTCCTTCTATAGGCAGCTTTCATTGGCAGACAGGGCAGAGCAGTGGGAGTTGATTACGAGCTGGCGGCAACACTCCAAGCGTGTTTCATATACAGTTGTTGTTGCTACATCAGATTCTTCTTCTAGGATGGACTAGTGGGAGATCATGAGTTGGTACCCTCTTATGGTACGGTATTATTCATAGGGAGCACAACGAAGTAGGGGCCCTTGGACATAGCATATGTTACAGATTCCAGCTGGCACGGAGGCACAAATCATCGTTTCTTCAGCACTCCATCCTGATTTCAGCAAAGCAGGATCAGCGTGGGATTGATTCAGGACTTGTATTGGAGAGAGGTGATGAGTTGGTACACAGTTGATGGGACATCTTACATAGTCATAGATACAGTGCAACAAGGGTCATGGTCTTCACCTCTTAGAGCATCAGTCATAGCCAGAGGTAGTGCGTAGTCCGAGCCATGGGACTTGGGCTATTATTGGCCATGGTGGCGATGGGATCCAGGAGGATTGTTGGTTGGCTGGTACTATGAGAGATCAGTTTAGGATCCTGGCATTGAGAGATCCCTTCATATCAGGGTGATGCAAAGGATAGGGAAGATTCAATGGCACATCTGGGACCCAGGCACATTTTGCAGTGTCGGTGGGGAGCACCAACTAGAGAGGAGGCTTGTTCAGGCATTGCTTGAGGACAAGCAATTTTTGGCGAGGAGGACTATAATATTCCCAATTAGCAGCAGCTAATTGGAACTATTAATTTTGATCAATTTTTCCTTATATAATTAAATTATAAATCAAGGTGAGTAGAGGGGGACATAACTCACTCTAAAAATAAAGTGCACTCCCTAGTAGACACAACATTGTAACTTAAGTGAACCAAGGGGGGCAAAAGGACCACGTAGGGAAGGGGCCCACGTGAACACTTGGAGAGGCCTAGGGTTTGAGAGAGAGAGACCAACGTTATATAAGGAGGAGAGCCTCCTCATTTGGAGCATTTTGTTGTTGATGATATTGAGCTAGACATTTTGTCTTCTTGAGCACGCTGACTGTTTAGCCTGTCTGCGGCACTGTTTAGTGCATTGAGTGTCTCTGGTCGGAGATCTCGCCCTTAGCCCCGGGGGACTTCGAGTGCCTACTCGGGCAAGGTTATTTCTTCAGTATTTTGTGAGGTTTTGGTGTTTGGGTTTGTTGCGGAGCTGGGCTTTCATAGAGACTGCACAATCACTGGGAGAGAGGACGCAGTCCATTTTGGAGGTGCTCCGAATTGGGATTTTTGCAGGAGATTGAGCCGAGATTTTGAGCAGAGGATCAGCGTTTGCCTGTGGGAGGATTTTGGTGGAGTTTGAGGCAGTGTTTCAGTCATTTCCATTTAGCCTCTGCGCAGAGCCTTGGAGGCCAGCATAATTCCCCAAGGGGGTGTTTTCTGGAGGTTTTCGGGGGTCGGCCATTTTTTATATGTCTTCTAGATTTTGTCGGGATTGGTGAGTAGAGGAGGATTGCAGATTTTCAGCTCATTCCAGCAAAGGGGATCAGCCCCTGGACTTCAGTCCATTCCAGCAGTAGCAGCTACACGGCAGTTTTCTAGCAGCTGGGACGCAGTTCAGAGAGCAGCCATTTCCTGTATATTTTGAGAGTATTTCTTCACTTGCCTTGAGCAAGTTTAGGTGCCATCACTCTGATCACCTATTGTACTTCATTGTATTTCTCAGTTTAATCAAATGGCTTAGCATTTCCTCTCTATATTTCTGGATGAGTTGCCGTATATTCTGTCTATGTTATTATATGTTTGTTGCACTGTTATTCTTATATATTCTTGAGCATTCTAGTTCTATGCCACTTGGTGTGTTTATCTTTCACTCTTAGACAGAGTCTGGAAAGGGCCAGGTAGCCTCCGGATCTCGTCCTCTTTCCAGAGGCGGTATATCCGGTAAATGCCCTCCCAGTCTATCTCTGCTTGGAGTTTGTCGTGTTTTAGAGATATCCCCGAAACGAGATATTACAACATGACTGGCAGGAGGTGGTCACGATTGGCATGCCAGGACGAGGGATCTATTTTATGGGACTTGGGTTGTAGCTTCAAGAGTTCCCTCTTGAGGTACCCAGGATCTATTTTCTGGCGAGACAACCTTCTGTGGAGTTGACAGAGGTTTGGCAGCATCGGGATCCTCTTCTTACTAATAGGAGGTGGGAGGACCCTCACACCCTTACACCTTGGGTCTCCGCATGGAGCGAGGGGGGCTTCACATTGAGCGGGATGACTTGGGTCCCTAGTATTAGGGGACTCCTTTATGACAGGTTAGCACAGGGATCGGGAGTGGCTTAGTGGCATAATTGGGACCCTAGTATTGCTAGCAATGGTAGTTGGGTCAGCATGGAGAGAGCACTTGTCAGCAGTTGCTTGAGGGCAACCAACGTTTTGGCGGGGAGGACTGTGATATTCCCAGTTAGCATTATTGCTAAGTGAAATATCAATTTTGGCAAATTTTGTCTTAATTCATGTTTGCACTTAGGGAATGTGGGTTTAGAGGCCCCACATGTATTTTTTACTTTAAGCAAGCCCAGACATTAGAGTTGGAGGGAAATATTGCGGCCTTAGTGGAGCATGGGGGCCACCCATGGAGAATTACGGCCCACACGAGGAAGTACACTTTCATTGGAGCGAAGTTGGTGAGGGGGAAGTCGAGCTGGGCCCACATGGGAATTTTGGAGTCTCTTTGACAAAAAGAGCAAGAGGCACTCATTTGGGTAATTCATGATCATTTGCAAATTGTCTTTGACATAGCATGCTTGAGCCAAAGCCAAGTCTTCAAGTGTTGTTCAGCACACGAGTGTTTCTGAGCGAAAACCTCAACCCTTGCTTCGGTGGACTTCGAGTGTCAGCGCATGGAAGGAGTCCTACCAATTCCATTCCGTACCAGCAGCAAGGAACTCAAGTTGTGTAGGGGTTCAACAGTAGCAGCATAGCGACTACGCAGTCCTTGGAGGAGCCACACTTGTTTGTTGAGGAGAGAAGGGAGTTTGGGCCTAAAACTTGAGGAGGGGTCCAGGGAAATGTTTTGAGGGAAATTGCAGCCATTTTTGGGACTCATTGCAGCAGGATTGATGCGTGGGTCGAATTACCCACAGTAGAGCCATATCGGGAAAAGAGGGTCAAATTTCCAAGGTAAACCATTGGCCAATTCCTTCGTGGGTTATTCTGGATATTTGGTGGAGAGGCCAAAATTAATTCCGCATAATTTTTTGGGCAGATTTGAGGGGTAAAATAAGGATCCTAACTCAAACAGCAACTAGAGGAGCTAGGGGAAATTGGGCTGAAATTTCGGGGTCAGCATTTGGCCAAACTCTTTCTGGGTTTTGATGGGTTATTGGAGGAGAGAACGGGATTAATTTCCCAGAATTTTCTAAGCGCTGAAAGAGGGTCAAATCAACCATTCTATACAGCCAGCAGTTCAATTTTTAGGTGATCCTCGCAGAGCCATAGAGGGGACAGCTACGCAGCAGTTGGGGCACTTTCTTTCATCACTTGGGCTTTGCTAGCTTGCCTTGGGCAAACCCAGGTGCACACTTTCCATCAGATTGTAACCCCATGATTTTATAATAAAATGGCTTAGAACAATGCAGCTTTCGGTTCTATATTGGTTGTTTGATTTGTGTGCGAATTTTATGTATATTTTTGCTATGTTTTCTTTGTGTATCATTGTATATTTCCGTTAGGAATATTACATATTGGGATCCTACTTGTCAATATCACCCTCCAAGAATTAAAATAAGGTAGAAAAAGTTTAATATGCCTACTCAGTGATTTTTCTTGAGTGAAGGATACATTTTTACTAGGTCATGACAGAGGAGTTCAACAATAAATGCCATGAACGTCAAGGTACATAGAAGGCTTGGTGTTCTTGATTAAATGTTAGTTTCATACCTTCATACATCACAGAATCCAGTAGAAATTTTCCAATCTTGCCAATCTTGAAACCTTGAAAATTGTTTAGTATGCTTAACTTTAAAAGGGATCTAAAATTATACTTTCAACAAATGAAATCCAATGAGGTTGGAACCACTCTCAACCATCCTGAAACAATCATGATAATGTTAAAATTTAAGTAAAATTATGAAAAATAAAGATAAAGGAGAATGTTACTTTTACTTTAACAATTTAATATTACCATTAACTACTAGAGTATGTATCTCGTGAGATCAATCATGGGAAATGAAAACAACAGAGTTCCTCTTGTTTGCTTGATGGAAAATAGTCACAGTATCCTCAGAGTTCAATTCCCTAACTTACTTTTTAAAATGAGAGTTAAATGACCAAGAATTTGCGTTATGTATAAGGTGATAATGACAAAGACAGAGCAATAATTTGGAAATTATCGCAATAATTACTTAAATTATCATGATAAATTAAAATTATCGCAATATATGTTGGTGATATTATTGCCAAAGATGGTTTTGGCAGTATTATTATGATAATTTTGATAATATCACAATAAGTGCAATACTGATATCAATAGACCCAAGAAATTTTCCCTCAGCTTAAGATAAGTGGAAAACAAAGGCACACTTTTAAGTTTTAAATTAAAAAATCAAAGTTTTCTTCTGGACTTTAAGAATCATCGTTACTGAACGAACATTAAACTGAGATTCACTGAAGAACTGAGATTCACTGAAGCTTAACAACTAAAACCTGATCATAAATTGCAAAATAGAACCAAACACTTGTGTTGTGGATTGACAAACCTTACAGGTGAAAAAGATTATGTACATTTTGATAAAATTTGCATATATCAGTAATTATCGTGTGTCTTTGAAGACAAGTCCATGTGAAACCTTGTGTGGGTAATGCTGGAACAGTTTGTTGACTTTGGATAAATTACAGGTCAGAAGAAGAGCTAGGCTTGAACCAGTGTAAACCTATTTTAACTTTATATCTGTGAAGCACTAAGAGGGATAAAAAAAAATGACAAGCGATCTTTATGATTAAAAAAAATTATATCTTTTAGTTAATATAGATTTACACTGGTGTGCTTATATAAATCAATTAATGATTGTTATCACACAGCTCACAGGTGATACTGTGGGTTGACAGAAGAGAGCCAAGAAAGATGCAAAAGAGATTTCCTTAGTTACTAATGCCTTCTAGTGAAAATTGCCTCATATTTCTCTCCAATCATAGTTTTATATATATATATAGTTGTGAACGATCACATTTAGCTGATATTAAATTTATTTTTTATGTATAGTTTCATATAAATATTATATTGGGTGAATATATGTTGAAATCCGTGTTATGGATAGGACAGAGAAGATGGGCATTGCAATCTCTTCAATACTAAGCTGTTAAATTCAAGTCCCTCCTCTTAGTGCAACAGAACATAATAATGTATAGAATCCTGCAAAATTTTAACATAATAATGTATAAAATCATGCAAAATTTTAACATTGCCCAAGATAAGAACATCTGTCGTTCTGATGTGAAGGAAACGTAAATAGGATTCACAGCCGGGAGGGCGGGGGGGGCAGTTTATTTTCATGTTCACGGCCAGGAAAATTTTGCGAGGAAGTACATGTGCAATGCTCCACTTTGGACTGAATTGAGGTAAGACGCCCAACTGTAAACAAAGTGGATGTGGTATAATAACTTCATATATCAAATGAAGGCGATGTCTGAGTTATAAAAAGGTGTCTTTCTTTGGCGATGTCTGAGTTATAAATGGTGTCGACGAATATTCTATGAAACCATTCCATCAAAGGAATAGATTCTCACACAAATGTAGTAAGCACTCAAACCAGTTTCTTATGGTTCTCCTCCAACTAAACCAGTTCCACTGTAAAAATAGGGGTTCCGCACCCTCAAAAAAACCCCTTTAATTGCATCTCTAAAGTAGTATGGGAAATCAAATTTTAAATGGCATCAGCCACAGTGAACAATGTTTTTGCGGCCATGATATATACATTGTAAAAAATCAATAAATAAGTATAAGAAACTTACTTCTAGATGATAATGATAAGGAGCAGGGGAAGTTACGGCGACCGAACATACTGGCTGATGAGGCTTACAATGCCTGATTAATGCATCGGCCTGCTGAAACGAGGCCGAGACCCCCGCCTTCCGTCCCGCTCTCCTACTCCCTGGGTCAATATGTTGGCTCCCCTCCCAAACTGTAAAATTTAGACATGTAATGCGAGAATACGGGTAAAAATGCAGTATATAAAGGGCCTCCCATTTTTGCTATTTTTGAAAGTTTGATTTTATTTTTAAATTTGTTAAGTGGAAATATGGCAAAAAGTTTGTGATTTAACTATGGTGGCCATAGGATCGATGTAAGTGTTAATAGAATTATGTTTATAAGCTGGTAATTTTCTTGGCTAATTAATTTGGAGGTGAATATGTTTATTTAGGTTTTATTATTATTATTTTATTATTAATGAATGAAAAAATTTTAATTATGAAAATGAATTATATATATATATATATGAAATTAAGAAAGGTTATATTTAGATGTTTTGTTTTTTTTTATGTTTTTTAAGAGATTTTTTTAGTTTTTTTTTTGTGGGTCATCCAAAACCAAATTCCATCTTATTAGACTTTGGGGGCTAGTGTGGGAAACCCCAAGACCCTAGCAACTAAGGATGACTCATTTGACGTCCATCTTATTAGACTTTTGGGGGCTAGTGTGGGAAACCCCAAGACCCTAGCAACCAAGGAAGGATGACTCATTTGACGTTAAAAGGGTGAGGAAGGATGGCTAGACCAATGGGTGAGGGATTTCTCACTTGCTCGACAAAAGGAGAGCAAGGAAGTAAGCAAAGTTGTTTTGTAAGGTAAGTAAGGTGAGGTGTTCTCCGAAGGGCAAGGAGCCTGCCTCACTATAAGTGAGTTGAGGTTGAAGAAGCCTGTCGAGAGCCCTCCAACTAGAATTATGCGGTATGGTTAAAAATGTTTAGCTTTTTTCTTTCGAGAGATGTTCAACCTTCATCAAGAGTTTATCAAAACTAATTTCCCACATCACATCGGTTACCTCTTACTTCCAACTCTAACATTACTAAAAAGAGCCCTCATATCAAATGTACAATCTTACATGATAAACACGTGAGCCATCGTAAGCTTGCTACCATATTCTCGAGCTCATCACACAATTTTTTGCTATCTTGAATATTATAAATGTTTTTCCTAAACAAATTGTCTTAGCTAGGAAACCTCCTCATTCTTGAACTTCTTCATAATTTCACATCTTATTGGATATCTTTCAATATTAATTTTTTTTCTTCTTTATCATTTTTTTTAGATTTTTCATTAAGATGTAGACTTTCTCCTTACCATCTTTATGTATCATATCCTTTTAAATGATATGGGTTAATTTTAACCTTTATTGAGTATTAATTAGGCTAATAGGCCTTTTTTTTGAATCAGTGCATTTTTAGTTGTAGTAAACTCTTTTCGTCTCGAGCTGACATTTGTGCACAAATTTTACGCCCACTTTTCTGCTCTCCACTTAACATCTTTGTGCACCATTTTTAAGCCAGAGTTTCAGCCAAGTCTGTTTGAATTCTTCATGGCATTTATTGCAGTGATCATGAATTTTATGGAGCACTACTGCACCCAAAACCGCCAATCCCAAAGTCTTCATTATTTCCTTTGGTTTGAGTTGCACCACCGATCTGAGTTGGTTGAGGTCGAATCCTTTGTTGTTTCCCTTCAAGAACAAGATAGTCTATGAACTCCATTGATATGCTTTTGGAGTCAAGTGGAAGGAGGGCCTGCCCAACCAACTTTGTGGCAGCATCGCGAAGATAGTCTAAGAACTCCGTTGGTATGCTTTTGGAGTCAAGTGGAAGGAGGGCTTGCCCAACCAGCTTTGCGGCAACATCACGTCTTCGGTGGAAAATCGCGTCGGCTTATTGGTGGATTCAGTGAATGGGACTCTGGCGACGATGTTTATGATCAACGTCTCTATTTATGATCAGCGAGTTTGGGATCGTTGAAAGAGGAACAAATGAAAATGATATCAGATATATCAAGTGTTTCCTCGCATTTGCTGCCAAGGGAGACTTTGATTGGGCTCTCTGGGCTCTTTAAAGGAACTATTACATCCACTAGGGGTAGCTTGGAAAAGTTGAGACTTACAATCTGTTGAACGAGAACTGGAATGGGCTTAGGAACCCGACCTTTATTGCTCGGCTTAAGATGATACAACAACCAATTTAAGACGATACATCGATTGGCTTTCCTGGTATAATGTGCTTCCCATGCTTGATATATTTGTTCTTATTAATTGCATTTGCATTAATAAAACTGTGAAAAATCCCAATTTTAGGAATATTTTGAAATGTAGCTACCATATTTCATCTTTATTTCAAATGTATATTTTAATATATTGTGAAATCTACACCCTAGGTGAAAAATCCATAAATTACAAAATATTACCAAAATCCGCTATCTAATTAAATTAATTTATTTACAACACAAAATTCTCACTCTTGTAATTTATATTATATATTCCAGATTCTTACTTCTGATCCTACCATCCTACAACCCAGATCTGCCTTGAATCTACAACAGAGAACAATATAACTATGGGTTCCTACAATGCTAATGATGGTAGATGGAGCTATAAAAGAACCAAGGGTCTTATTGGTCTTCTTAGATCTTCTCTCTACATAGGATTTAAAGGCAACGACCTCCCTGCAACTTTAAATGATTGTTTCTCTTCACCAAACAATACCTCATGGAGTGTCGTCTCCAATTCAAAGCTGCAAATTGAAACTAGTCTGTGAGGGGGTGGTAGCAGGAATTTGTGTGCTTATATGGGTGCTATAGCCCCGCGGTTTTGACAAAGGATTGAATTTGTGTCGAATTAAGAATAAATTATTAGAATGAAGGGTTAAATTGTGATGAAATCCTCTGGTGTTTTCTATCTGGTGAATTTTTGTATCCAGTCACATTCTGTGTCTTTTGCAAATTTAGAATTATTCGCAATATGTAGGGAAGGCAAGTATATTTCAGCTTCTCAACAAGGGATTAGCCAAGGTCCTTGATAGAGTTGCAGAATTAGATGGTAGTGTTTTCTATTCTATATTTCATATTGATTTCATGCCATTCAAATACGATCTTAACATATCATACAAATGAAAATGAAATCAATTCCATTATTCTAATAATACGGTAGGTTTATCTTTCTTGCACAGATTGGAAAAGTTCTAATTATTAAAACTACCATCCATGAAATTACGAGTAAAATGATTTGGGTAGGTAATTGATCTTAACTTCACATATTTCTTTGAAAAGTATGGTTGTTTATCTCACTAGTTGTTTGATTTTTTTTTCTTTATTTTTTTATTACACGGTTATTTTTATTAAAATGCCTAATTTTATAATCAATGGTGTGGTGTTTCTTTTTAGCTTCTACATTTTAAACTAAATTATCTGTTTTCATATGTGTTGCTAATTTATGCCTGACTTGTGTTGTTCGTTACTTTTATACATTTTGTAACATATTTTAAATTTCTTAATGAAATATAATTGTATGAGGTTGGATTTTACTTCTTCCTTTTTGTGAATTGGGTAGATTTTATATTGATTTTCATCACAAATATATAGATATGTCTATATGACTATTAGCCTACCACTAGGGAAAGTAGACTTGTAGTATAGTTGTATGGCTTTTGACCACATAAATTATCTTAACATGGTAACAGAACCAAAAAGATGGAAATGTCTAAAAAATCTAATGATTTATTGATAAATTGAGAAACTACTTTGTAACATCCTCAGTTTTATTTTCCATGTAAATAAATTAAACCAAGGTCATGGGACACGTATTCCAAGCTAAATGGAGGGGGGAAACATTATAGTGGGCATCATTTGTGATTTATTATTGGCGATGAAAATTGGCATTGCCATTGGCAAAGGCAAAGGGAAATAAATGGCAATTAATTCAAGAAAAGGGAGATAAAGAGACAAGAATGTCCATGCAAGGGAAATTATAGAGAAAATAAAGGAAAAGGAAGAGACACCAGACATCAATGATAAAAAGGAATCTCAGAAACAATTGACAACTTTTGATCAGTTTCAAAAATCATACTCCGAGAAAGAGAGAGAGGAGGAAGAACAAAAGCAAGCAAATGACAAGCAAATTAAAGCAAGGGGAAACAAAGAAGAAGGTTGGAAAAGCAACTATAGTAGGATAACATTGTAGGTAACAGGTTGCATGTGTGATTTCATTGTTGATATTTGAATGCATGGTATATGCATTTGGTTACTTTGGTTACTTTGTTGTCATTGGCATGGGATTTGCCTAGATTGACAGTGTTTTTAGCCTTGCCTTGCCATTTGTTGGATAGCCATGATGTAGTGGGTTCTATGTTTTGGTTAATATTTTGATGGCCAGTAGATTTTGAATCCTGATGAGGTGGTCTCAGGAAAATTCCTAAGGGTTGAGGGTGGAGATGGCCATTCTCCTGGAACTCTTGACGAATGGTTGGAGACGGGAAAACTACTTTGGGTATGGTGAAGAATTCGAAGGCATCCAAGTTGGTTTTGGTTTTGGTGATTTATGGACTAGTTTAGGTGAAATTACAATGGTTAAGGGTGGAGGTGGATTGGCCTTTGGAATCCCTAGTTGGTTCTATTTTGGTTTATCCCATGTGATCCCACATTCATGCTTGGAATATGGCATAAGGGCGATTGGATGAATGAGAGATTTAGTTCAGCCCAATCTATGGTCGAGTGGTACGTGGAAGTCCCTAACTTGGTTGGCTTTGTGCATATGTTATTATGTGTTATTTCTTACTAAGAGAAATGAGCATATGTATTGGTTATTGTGTTCATTTTATAACTAGTTTTTCATGGTTTCATTATGGTCGAATGCTAGTTATAGGCATGGTTAAATTATGTGTTCTTGTTATGAATCTTGTTCATTCTTCAATAAGTCATTGAATGGTTATGAATGCATAAACTAACTAGTGTTTTTGCAGTTAGCTTGAGAGAAATGAGCCTTCTTGATGGTACTCTAAGGAAATTAACGAGACAAGGAACAAATATGCATTCATGACTTGTAGCTAATATGTTTACCATGTGTTTGACGAAATTTTTATCAGGTGACTGTCATTTTTGGGAAAGATTTGAGCCTAAGTATGGGTCATGCATACTTGTGCTCATCATATACTGGATTCTAGAAAGTTTTGGGCAATATTGGGCATTGGCCTGTAGGCTAGCCATAAAAAATGTGGCATTGATTTCACAATCGCAGTCTCTTCAGTGAGAAATCTCAGTTGTAGTCGCACAGATGAAGCCTTGTGCCTGCGACTAGAGCCTTCTAGCCGCATGGAAGGCTTAACATGCATGTTACTAGGCTAAGAGGTCAGGTGAAAAGATAGTTCCAACTCGAGATAATATTGTGAGTGGACGTTGTCTGACCTCTAGGTGGTTTGGTGTCCCTAAGATGGTTAAGTAAGTTTTCTGGTTAGTAGACCACACTTCCATAATCGGAACTTGGATGTTGGGTCATGCCATAGTAACCCTCATGTCATGTTTACTCTGGAGAGCTTATAAAAGCAGGTAAATGTGGGGTGGGGTATTACAGGGTGGTATCAGAGTGAGGTTGCGGCACTGAACCTCGAGGTAAATGCAGATTGTTATGCATGCATATTAGTTGTTTATATGTTTACCATTCGTGCATGTTATCTATTTATTGTTATGATTTTGATATCCATGTATGAGTGGGTATGCTTGTGATGTTGTATCATGCAAATCTGGATTGGCCTATGTAGATGCAATAACCTCCCATGAGATACATTAAGGTATGAATTTGATTATGTTTTTATTTAGCTAATAATGACATATTGAAGGAAATATAAGGTCAAGAGATGAAGAGAAAAATAGCTGAGTATAGTTCATATGACTCTTCGTACAAGTTGGAAGAGACCTTGGTAGGATGGGAGAGATCAGTTGAGCAGCAAGGAGAGGGATATTCTCCTGGTTTGGCAGATACATTGAGAAGTTTGAAGGCAGAAATTGTGAGTTGCAAGGTAGACAATGAGCAGTTGATTGAGGCATTGGGAAGGCTTTCCAAAGCTCAAGAAAAGCACGTCGAGGTTAATGTAGTCATCTTCCAGGTCCTTTCAGAGTTGTAGAAACAAGGACAGTTGGGGATCGGTAATGGGGACAGATAGGAAGAAGAGACTAATGGTGCAGATGGAAGCAGCTCTCGGAAAGGGTACAGGATGGATAAAGATGATACTGTGAAGAGTGGCAGATCATTTGATACACCAGAGAGGAGAGATAGCACTCATGGATTTTATTCTAACTCTGGTTCCGAGAGACATCATTGCCATCACCGCCAACATCCTTATAGGAGGAGTGAGAGGGGGTACTTGCCATAGGAGTTCAAGAAAACCAAGCCTCCTACTTTTGATGGGGAAGTGAAGAAATTAGAGGATACATGAGCATGGTTGCTTGGGATAAAGAAATTCTTCATATTGCATGATTACCTACAGAACATGAAATCCAAGATATCTACCTTCAATCTCAAGGGAAAAGCAGATATCTAGTGGGAATATGTTAAGCATGTCATAGGCATCAGAGTAGAGGAGTTGATTTGGGATGTGTTTGAAAGAATCTTTAGGAAGAAGTACCTGTATGAGAGATATTATGAATGAAAGGCCAAGGAATACTATGAGCTCAATATGGGTTCCATGACAGATGAAGAGTACACAACCAAATTTCTAGAGTTGTTAAGATATGTGCCATATCTCAAGGATGAGAAAGCAAAGATCAAAAGGTTCATTAATGGATTGAAATTAGCATTCAAAGATAGGATTGATTTTGATGAGCCTCGGTCATTGAAGGAAGTCATCGGAAAGATAAAGCATTGTTATGAGCAGTCAGAGCACAAGCGTGACTAGAAAGATAATGAGAATACTAAAGGAAATGGCCTAAGAAGGGAGAAAGATCCCAGGATGTAGGTGACAAGGAAAATGTGGCACCTCGTAAGAAGTTCAATGCAACTGAGAGAGGACATGGGTCTCAGCTTGAGGAGTAGCAGAATAAAATCGATGGCATAAAACATTTGAGGTGTTAGACCTATGGTGGAGACCATTGCAGGAGGGATTGTCCTTCGTATCAAGGCGATAGGCCTCAAATCTATATTGCTCAGGAGGCGCAAACAATTGGGGATGTAGGCCAAAGCATTCCTCGAATCTATGCAATAGTGGATAATAGGCAATCAGATCATCAAGCACCCATTATTGAGACAAAAAAATTGGTTGAATAAGGAAGTGCATGCAGAATATTGGTTAGTGCAGTTGACTACAAGGACCAAGAGAAGAGTTTGTCACTATGTGAGGTCTTGTGCATTTGAGCTTAATGGCATGCGTACTTTGGTACATCTAAATGTGCTTCCTTTGGGTTCATATAACATGCTTTTGGGCATGGATTGGTTATCCATTCACAAGACTAAGCTAGATTGCTATGAGAAGGCCATTGAGTCCATAGACGATGATGGAGAAAAGATAATTTTGAAGGGAAATAAGATGCCTACATCATTGAGAGTGGTTACAACTATGCAAGCTAAGAGAAACAACATGAAAGGATGTTTATTGTTTGTAGTACATGTTTCTAGTGACAAAGGGAAGGAATATGAGGATGATGATGTCATGAAGAAGTATCTTCTCTTACAACAGTTTCAGGATGTGTTTCCTGTAGAGATTCCAGAGTTGCCACCTCATAGGGAAGTGGATTTCTCTATTGAGTTGATACCAGGAGCAACACCAACATCTAAGGCACCTTACAATATGAGCAATCCTGATTTGGTGGGATTGAAGTTGTAGCTTAAAGAGATGCTTGATAGCAGATACATAAGTCCAAGTGTGTCTCCTTGGGGTGCACTAGTGTTGTTTGTAAAGAAGGATGGTACTTTCAGATTTTGCATTGATTACAAACAATTGAACAAAGTGACTATCAAGAACAGGTACCCATTGCCTCATGTTGATGATTTGTTTGATCAGTTGAAGGAAGCTAGAGTATTTCAAAGATTAATCTGATATTTGGATGTCATCAGGTGCGCATCAAAGAAGAAGAAATTTACAAGACTGCTTTTTGTACAAGGTATGGGCACTATGAGTTTGTGTTGGTTCCTTTTGGTCTCACCAATGCTCCAACCACCTTCACGTGTTTGATGAATAATGTGTTGCACCCTTATCTGGATAAGTTTGTGATAGTATTTGTTGATGATATATTGGTATATTCAAATAATTAGTAAGAGCATGCAGAGAACCTAGCAAAAGCATTGAGATTGTTGAGAGAGCATAAGTTATATTCCAAGCTCAACAAGTGTATTTTATTTTAGAATCATATTCCTTACTTGGTACATGTTGTTTCCAAGGATGGGATAGCAGTGGATCCATAAAATATTAAAGCTAAAATGGAGTGGCCAGTTATGAGAAATGTGGGTGAGGTCATATCATTCATGGGACTAGTAGGTTATTACAGGAGGTTCATCGGGAACTTCTCTAAAATTGGATATCCTACCACATCTTTGCAAAGGAAAGGGAAGAAGTTCGAATGGACTACTAAGTGTGCAACTAGTTTTGATTAGTTGAAGTAGTTACTTACTAATGCTCTGGTTTTGAAGATTGCAGATCTTAATAAGGAGTTTGTGGTTAGTACAAATGCTTACAAGGAAGGACTAGGTGGGGTCCAGAAGCAAGAAGGACAGGTGGTTTTCTATTAATTAAAGAATTTGAATGAGCACAAACAAAACTATGTGACTCAAGATCTGGAGTTGGAAATTGCCATTCATGCATTGAAGATGTGGAGACATTATCTTCTTGGTAGGAGGTTTGTCTTGATGAGTGATCACAATGTACTGAGGTATGCGTTTGACTAGCCCAATTTGAATGCAAGGCAAGCTAGATGGTTGGTTACTCTCGGTCAGTTTGATTTTGAGATCATGTACATCAAGGGCAAGGAGAACAAGGTTGTAGATGCTCTTAGTAGAAGAGTGCAGATGAATCATATTTCAGTTATGAGCTCTTTTGGGACAGTTTTATAGGAGCAGATCTTGAATACAGGGCAGCATGATGATAAGTACCAGTAGTTGAAGAAAATATTACAACAACAAAGTGAAGGTGATAGGGATGAGGAGTATGACCTCACAATAGATGGCTTGGTCAGATTCAAGAGCATGATTTATGTGCCTAACAATGGTGAGTTGAAAACGCTTATTTTGAGAGAGTTTCATGTTAAGTTGTATTTAGGCCACCCAAGATACCAAAAGAATTTGAAAACTATCAAGAAGTTATATTATTGGTTGAATTTGAAGAAAGAGGTGGTTGAGTTTGTTGCAAGGTACTTGGGTTTTCAATAAGTTAAAGATGAATGCAAGCATCCAGCTGGTTTGTTGCAGCATATTCTGATTTTGGAATGAAATGGGAGGTCATTTCCATGGAATTCATTACAGAATTTCCCAGGACATTGAGGCAACATGATTCCATCATGGTTGCGGTTGATAGGTTGAGTAAGGTAGCTCACTTCATTGCAGTGAAGTCTATTAAGTAAGATAGGGAGGTTGCATGGGGTTCCTAAGAAGATTATATCAGATAGATATGCCAGGTTTACTTACAGGTTTTGGAAGGAGTTGTTTGCAGACTTGGGGACAAAGTTAGCTTTGAGTATAACTTATCATCCACATACAGGTGGATAAACAAAAAGGATTAACAAGATTCGCGAGGATATGTTAAGGATGTATGTCATGCATCAATAAAGGAAGTGGGAGGAGTCTCTTCCATTGGTGGAGTTTGCTTATAACAATGGGTACCAATAATCCTTGAAGATGAGCCCATTTGAGGCTCTTTATGGGTGGAGTTGTAATACTCCTATCAGCTGGAGTGATCCATTGAACATGGTGTTGATTGGACCGAATATGCTAGTAGATATGGAGCAGGAGATGTAGGTTATCAAAAGGAATTTAAAGGAATCACAGGACAAGAAAAAGAGTTATTCGAATCAACATACAACATTCAAGGAGTTTCAGGTTGGGGAGCATGTGTACTTGTGCATCAATCCCAAGGGGAGCTCCTTGACAATTGGGTCATGTGCCAAGTTGGAACCTCGTTATTGTGAACCTTTTGAGACCCCTGAGAGGATTGGACCAGTGGCATACAAACTTGCACTTCCTCCATCAGTGAAAGTCCATGGCATTTTCCATGTTTCATTGCTTAAGAGATATGTAGAGGATGTTGATCATGTGATTGATTAGTTTGTATTGCAGATGGAACTAGAGGGAGAGTTCTAGACATAGCCATAATGCATATTGCAGTGAAAACATCTCATGCTCTAGAATCGAGCAATATAGCAAGTTAAAGTGCAGTGGAAGCACTTTGGGCCCGATGAAGCTACATGGGAGATGGTTGATCAGATGTCGGCATTATATCCTTCTTTATTTGTTGGTTGAAAAGAATGAGTTTTTGATATATATATATATATATATATATATATATATATATATATATATATATATATATATATAAGTGTGTTATAAAGCTCCAATAAGAAGTTTGTTTTGGTGGTCATAAGTGTCATAGAACATCGATGATGATGTTTTCCCAAGGGGGAGGGGTTTGTAACAACCCCTAATTGATTTTCCATGTAAATAAATTAAACCAAGGTCATGGGACACATATTCCAAGTTGAATGGAGGGGAAATTTTTTGCAATGGGCATCACTTGTGATTTATTATTGGCTATGGAAATTGGCATTGGCATTGGCAAAGGCAAAGGGCATTAAATGGCAATTAGTTCAAGAAATAATGGAAAATAGAAGAAAAGGGGGATGAAGAGACAAGAATATGCATGCAGGGGAAATTAGAGAGAAAATAAAGGAAAGAAAAAGGAAGAGACATGAGACATTAATTACAAAAAGGCATATGAGAAACAATTGACAACTTTTGATCAGTTCCATAAATCATACTCCGAGAAAGAGAGAGAAGGAAGAACACAAGTAAGCAAGCAAGTAATGGATAAGCAAATGAAAGTAAGGGGAAGGTAAGAAGAAGGTTGGAAAATCAACTACAATAGGAGAACATTGCAGGTAATGGGTTGCATGTGTGATTTCCTTGTTGATATTTGAATGCATGGTACTTGCATTTGGTTATTTGGTTACTTTGTTGTCATTAGCATGGGATTTGTCTAGACTGGAAGTGGTTTCAACCTTTCGTTTCCATTTCCTAGATAACCATGATGTAGTGGGTTCTCTATTTTTGTTAAGATTTGGATGGCCAGTAGATTTAGAATCCTGGTGAGGTGGTCTTAGGAAAATTCCCAAGGGTAGAGGGTGGAGATGGGAATTCTCCTGGAACTTTTGATGGATGGGTGGAGATAGGAAAACTCCTTTAGGTATGGTGAAGAAGTCAGAGGCATCCAAGTTTGTTTTAGTTATGGTTATTTATAAAATGATTTAAGTGAAATCATTGTGGTCGAGGGTTGAGGTGGTTTGGCCTCTACAAGCCCTAGTTGGTTTTGTTTTGGTTTATCCCATGTGATCCCATATTCATGCTTGTAATATGGCATGGGGGTGATTGTCTGAAAGAGAGATTTGGTTCAGCCTAATATATGGTCGGGTGGTACGTGGAAGTCCCTGACTTGGTTGGATTTGTGCATATGTTATTATGTGTTATTTCTTATTGATATCAATGAGCACATGTATTGGCTATTGTGTTGATTTTATGATTGGTTTGTCATGGTTTCATTCTGGTTGAAAGTTGGTTATAGGCATGGTGAAATGATGTGCTCCTGTTATGAATCTTGTTCATGCTTCAATAATTTATTGAATGATTTATATGGATGCATAAACTAATTAGTGTTGTTGTAGCTATCTTGAGAGGGTAGTGAGCCTTCTTGATGTTTATTTGAGGAAATCAATGATACAATGAACATATATGAATTCAAGACCTGTAGCTACTATGTTTACCATGTGTTTGATGAAATATTTATCATGCGACTATCATGTTTGGGAAATATCTAAGCTTAAGTATAGGTCACGCATACTTATGATCATCATATAATAGATTCTGGAAAGTTCTGGGTAGTTTTGGGTAGTGGCCTGTAGGCTAGCCCTAAAAATGTGGCATTGATTTCGCAGATGCAGTCTCTTCACTGAGAAATATCGGTTGTAGCTACACAGAGGAAGGCTTGTGCATACGACTAGAGCCTTATGGCTGCATGGAAGGCTTGGCATGCGTGCGAATAGGTTGGGAGGTCAGGTGAAAAGATAGTTCCAACTCAGGGTAAGATCATCTGTGGATATTGTCTAGCATCTAGGTGGTTTGGTGTCCCTGAGAGGGTTTAGTAAGTTTTCTAGTTACTAGACCCCACTTCCATAACTGGAACTTGGATGTTGGGTCATGTCATAGTAACTCTCAGCTCATGTTTACCCTGGAGAGTTTGTAAAAGGGGTGTTACATACATTTTCTAATATTGTGTTATTGTTGCCACTATTATGCACAACAAAAATGATCAGCAAGTGTAGTTATTTGGAAGGTGGAGTCCACCTAGATAAGTGTCCTTTTTCAAATTATAAAACTCCAAACCTGCTAACTTTTCAACCAACATTGATACCTTATCGTTCAACTTCTTCATTTATGTTTGCACTTCATTAATGCATAATAAAATATCAAACTGGGTTTCAAAGTGTTCAACCAACACTTTATCCATAATAGTTTTTAGTTGCTAGTACAGGTCATTATGTGCATATACTTCATTTTCCAAGCTCTAGTGTTTCCAATATATGAAACCCATTCTTTTACATCTTCATAAATTTCAACATCTGATATGAATCATCTTTCAATCATGGCCTTCTCCTCCGTAAACTTTCATGGATATTCCACTAGATAGCTCATCACAACAGATATGATAAAATTTTATTAAAAATATGAAATTCTACACTATTAAATATTTATTAGATTTATGTTTCTGTAGATTTATTGTTAGTAGTACCTACATGTGAATTAAATTTATGTAGAAAATAGATAACAGTGAAATAAAATCTTGCACACGCATTTGACATAAGATATGCTTTGGGAAACCCTTTCAGGAAAAAAACCCAGCTGGAAGGTGAGGTTGCTCCACTCTCTTTCTCTAAATGGGAATATGTCTGTGAGTACAAAGAATTATGGCATGTGGCTTGTGGGCTAATATAGTGCAAAATTAATGTCTGTGTGCTCTACACCCTGTCCCTCTTGGCTATTTTTGCTAAGCTATGGAACTTTCCTCCTAGTGGCCAGGTTATAACACAACCTGATAGCCTATTAGTGGTTAGGTTTGACTACCTCAACTCTGAACCAAAATTACAATATGGACTCTTCTAGAGTCACTTACATCATAATAATTTGGCTAGCCCCTTTTCCATGAATAATGGGTGTTAACGTGGCTTCCTCTCGAATTATGGTGGTGAAAATAGGAAGGTCAAATTTTGAGTGGCATAACTTTTGCATATGGACTTTGATTAATATTATTCTTGGATTGTTGGAAAGCTATTTGTGTGTAGAATAGTATTAAAAGGTGTGGCACTAAATCTAAAAAGTTTTACCCCCCAAAAATGTCATTTGATGCCTCAAAATGCTCCTGAAAGGTTTCAGACCATGTTTTGCCAAACTTGGTCACACTGGTAAAAACGGTCCCGTGAACTTATTCCTCCACTTTTTCCACTTTGAAAGCATCAAGATGGATGAAAAATAATTTAATGATCCAATTTGGATCACCTCCCTTTCTACAATATGAAATTATCTTTGGATTTCAAGAGGGGTGGATTACACAAAGATCAATGTAAAATGTTCTGTTGAGTATTGGGCCCCTAAAATCGAATGGTGGTGAGAGCCCTTTCTCCCATGACAATCCTCTAACACAGTAATTCATGCCATAGCGACACAAAGGATGGTTGAACTAGAGAGATCATAATTTAACGATACTAAGACAATAACACCATAAGGAGAAGAACCATTGAAACCATAGTTATAAGGAACCCAATGATAATTTAAAACCAACAAAGAGATTTGGTGGAGTGAAGAGAACCAGGGATGACCTTGAATTCCAATCCAAAGGGAAAAAATGAAGAAAACTTATAGTAAAGACTATAGTAGTTCTCTTTCCCTCCAACTAAAAATCAAGCTTAAATCCAAACCTCGTAAGAGGTTCCACACTTTATGAAAAGACTTCAAAAAAATAACACTGTGGGAAGCCAAAGCATTGTAATAAATACCCAATATTAAATTAACAATATTATAAGCTAGAAAAATGGCAGATTTCCAAACAAGTAAAAACCACCAAATGCAGATTTGTGGGCTAAATTTGAGTGAAAAATGAAGGAAATGTCTAATCAAAGTCCCACATGAAGCTTTTTGTTGGCCACTAGAGATAGAGACTAAAGCCAAGGCCCGCGAAGGAACCCAAACCTCCTTAATGAGCACTTGAAATGCCAAATACTAAGATATAAATGTCAATATTGAATTTCTTACCCTCAACTAGGAAGACATTTGTCTTATGGGCATTTAAAGAACTCCAAGAACCGAAAATATGGAAAAAATGAATGATGAGAGCAATTGTGTCAAAATATGATTAGTTTCCTTACCATGGTCATTTGGAGGATACCAAATATTCATACTCCTTTCCTCATGATGAGAGTTATGTGGTCAAGTTCGTCACTTACATAATAATGATTCCCAATGGGAGAGGTTGTCGAACGCATACTCTAGAAGAAAACTTGTGTAATAGTCATCCTTCCCTCATGTGCATTAACTACCATTGTATTTGATTGTCATGTGGGAGTGTTATTGATCCTCTACCTTCCTCAACTATCACATCTTCCAATAACTAGTTGCCTTTCATTTATGAGCACTTGCAGCGGGGAACATGATTTTCATATTATTTCCATATAGATTTTTTTTTTTTTTTTGAACTTATTGATAGCTATTATTATGATACTTGCTAATATTCAACATATTACTTTATATAAGGCAATTAATAATGGCTATTGTAAATCTTAAATAGATTTATCCTAAATTGTTAGGAGGAATGATTATTATCGCGACATGTTGAGCTTATATCGAGTATATCGTTGTAATGGCTTCAAGCTTTATTGTTCAACAAACCCGAACCTAGAGAATATTCTAATGACCCATGGTATTATGATGATAACAAATATATTGGAGCTCAATCTTTCAGGATGCATAATCATTTTTCTCATATCAATTCAGAGAGCCCTTGTGGCTTCATAGTCCTAAGGGTGAAACCATTGAGTAAATTTGTTTTGGTGGTGAAACAAATGCACCCTAACTAATCAAAAGGAAATATCATTTATACCCTTCACCGATATTTATTGCTAATGGTTCACCTCATTTCCAGGTCAAGGGTATAGAAAAAGATCGTGGGATTTTTGGAGGTCATATTTTTATGATTCACTCATTTCTAAACTGTGGGATCACTTGAGGAGATCATACTAGTTATTATCAACAAGTTGAGTGTATTTTTTGTGGGTAGTTTCAAGCTAGATTTTTGTTACCCTAGACAATACCATTTCTTTTTTAGCAGCTCGAGGCATCATTCACTAGGTCATGGGATCAAAAGCGAGGGTTGAACTAGGCATCAAATCTGCTCCAATATAGTAGTTCTAGCAATGTAAGGTGACATTTCAATGTTGTAATGTTCTCTTGTTTTCCCAACAAATCATGCCATTATTACGAGCTTCCAGAATCTATTTTTGTAACTACAATCGTTGCTCCACCATATAATTCCAGGTTAATTTAATAAAATAGATCATAATATATTGGTTAATTTTGTTTGTTGTGGTATGATGGTTGAGTTATTTGTTTAGTAAGAAAGGATTCTATAGTGGTATCAAAAAAACAAATTTGTTATATTGGTTAAATTTATTTGTTGTGATATTTTGTTAGAGATAAATATCTCTAAGTGGTGGTATTTTGGGGTCTCTTTCTCTAATGTGATGAGGCAACAATGTTTCTTAGAGATTCTTAGATAAGTATGAGACCCCTATGCTCAGATATGTTGTTTAAACTTGTAGATTACATATTTGTGACGTGTTTGAAGAAACGTTTGTCATGGCTAGTAGGGGTCCAATCAAGTACTTGTTTAAGTGTTTACATTTACAATGTTATTATGTTGTTATCTTTCTGTTCTAAAGGTGCCATGGAGTTATGGGCAGTGACCCAAGATTTGGGCCTGAAAAAGTGGCACAAAAATTTGGGTTGCGGGCTTAGAACTACTGGGAAAAGTCCTCAGTCACATGCATACCCATGTTATGCCTACAACTGGAGGTTTCCAGTAGCACTCTTTCCCATGTCAAGGGAGCTACTGGGGGATTGATGCATGAAAATGTCAGGTTGGATCAGGAGCTAGCCTCCTAGAAGGTTAGGATGGTTCTTGGGTATCCTGTAGCATGTGGAGAAGGTCTGTGTTGTTGTGTGGTGTCATTTCCACTTCCTTAAGGTGACCTAGGAGGTTGAATACGATCATAGTAACTCTTCATCACATGTTTACCCCATTTTGCCTGTTACTAGGTAGATGTGGGAGGAGGGTGTTACGGAGTGGTATCAGAGCATGGTTCACCCCTCGGATTGGAAGGGTGGTGTGTTGGTCATGCATTCATGTTGGTTGCGTATGTGTTTCTTATGCTTGTGGTCTATGTGCTTGTTGCATTCGCATGGTGTTAGGCATGGTTGCAGTGATGTCGCCATGGGAGAACTGATAGTATTGTTGTGAAATGTTTTGTCATGAGTGTATGACTAATTATGTGTTGTTTATACATGTCAAGTGCTCACGTATTGTTAGTGTACATTTGCATGGTTGTTGTTGTCATGCATGAGGTCATCGTATGTGTAGTTGATATGGTCATGCATTGAAGACTGGACTCTAGCTATAATGATGCTTATGTGTTTATATACCTATGTGTTATATGTCTATACGTTGTTATGATTATTTCAATACATGTATTATGTTGATTGGTTGATCTTGTAGATGAGATATCCTCCCTGAATTATGCTAAGGTACGTTGGTTTATTGTGATTTGTTTTAGCTGACATGAGATGCGTTGCAGGAAGAAATCAAAGATGACTAGCAAGATGGTAGACTACAAAAATTATCCCTATGAATCATATGAGAAGCATGGTGTTGGGCACTCTTATGACTTAGCAGACACCTTGAGAATTTTTAAGGAAGAAATAAGAAGTTGTAAAGTAGATAATGATAGAATCATACAGTCAGAGGAGAAATAAGCAGAACTTAATGCAATAATCCTTCAGAGTTTTTTAGAGTTACAGCAACAAGGGCCACTTTGGATCAGCCTTGGACAAGAGGATGAGACTAATGGGGCATATGGAAGTAGGTTTCATGGTGGTCATAGGTCATATAAATATGACACAATCAGAGATGGCAGGTTCTTGGACACTCTGGATAAGAGAGGTGACAAAAAAAGGTACTACTCTAGTTCTGGTTCTGATAGGCATTATGATCATCATCGTTATCATCCTTACAGGAGGAGTGACAAGGGATATTTTATGGATGAGTTTAAGAAAGAAAATCCACCTACATTTGATGGAGAGATGAATAAATCATAGGATGTAGAAGCATGATTTCTTGGTATGAGGAAGTTCTTCAAGTTGCATGATTACTCAAAAAACATGAAAGCCATAATAGCTACATTCAGCGTCAAAGGTAAAGCAGATATTTGGTGGGAAGATGTGAAGAATGTAAGGGATACTTATGAGGAGGAATTCACTTGGAGTGAGTTAGAGAGGCTATTCCAGAATAAGTATTTATCAGATATATACTATGATGGCATGGCAGAAGAATGTTATAAGCTAAAGATGGGATCTATGACAGATGAGGAGTACACTAGATGAGTTTTGGAGTTGTTGAGGTATGTTCCTTACCTCAAGGAGGAGAAGGCCAAGATTAAACGATTCATTAGTGGGTTGTAGATAGAATTCAAAGACAAGATTGAGTTTGTTGAGCCTAGATCACTGGAGGAGGTCATTTGAAAGCTAAAGAATTGTTGCGAGCTATTAAAGCGTAGATTTGAAACAAAGCCGAACTGGAAAGGTAATGATAAGAACAAAGGAAAATGGGAAAAGAAGAGAGCAAGACCTTAGGATACAAGTAATAAAGAGAATGTTGCATGACCTAAGAAGTTGAATACATCTGGTAGAGGACAGGGACTTCAGTTTAAGGAGCAGAATAAGAGTGAAAATAACGAGCCTGTGTGGTGTTGGAATTGTAGAGGAGATCATCATAGGAGGGATTGTCCATATCATTAGGGTGGTAGACCGCAGATCTACAGTGTGCAGAAGGCAAAAACAGTGGGAGATGTTGGACATATTATTCCCAGTATCTATGTAGTGCTGGATAACAAGCAGGCAGATCACCAAGCATCTATTATCGAGATGGACGATAAGCTTTATAATCAATTTTTTTTCTATTTTGATTTACCTTGGATACAATTATAGTTATCTTAATCTTGACCTGGTAGATAAGTGTGGTTTGAATAATGAAGTGCATGCAGAGTCTTGGTTAGTATAGTTGGCTATAGGTACTAAGAAGAGAGTTCATCATTGGGTAAGAGCTTGTGCATTTGACTTGAATTGCATGCCTACCACGACACATTTGAATGTATTGTCGTTGGGATCGTATAGCATGCTTTTGGGTATGGACTGGTTGTATCTTCATAGGACCAAGGTGGATTTTTATGACAATGATAATGAGTGATTGGATGAAAATGGAGAATAAAGAGTCTTTCAAGGTAAAAATAATTCAACATCAGTGAGAATGGTCACATGTATGCAGGCCAAGCATAGTCACAGGAAAGTGTGTTTGTTATTTGCAGTGCACATTTCTAGTGATAAAGGTAAGGAAGTTGAGGATGTGGGTGTGTTAAGCAGGTACCTAGTTCTATTAGAGTTTCAGGATGTATTTCCCGTAGATATTTCATAGTTGCCACTTCACAGGTAAGTATATGTAGAAATTATACAAGATGCATGTATATTACCGGACTCCCCTCATCTAACAAATTAATCTTATGTTAAATACAGAATCCTTCCACTTAATTCTTTGAGAAAATTAAATCGCCAATTTCAAAACACATATGAAGCAAAATCAATCGCACATAAACACAATTGTTTAACGGGAAATCTTAAAGCTAAAAACCCCAACTATCATATATTATGTATATCAATGGATCATGTATCAATATCATACAAAGCTTAGTACATCAAGCTCTTAGTACAATCAACAATCACTACACACTTTCATGCAAAAATTTGCATACCTATGCACCAATTTCTTGCCTCTTAACAGCCTGCCTCCACTACGCAATCCCTGCTGAAGAAGACCCTTGAAAGAATTTGAATTGGCCTTGCCTTGACTGCGCAATCCTCATTGGCATATCCAATGTGTGTCAGATGCATTGAATGCATCACTATAGTCACAACAGATAGTCCATCTCACCCTTCCACCTATCTCTCCACTGGGTCTCCACTGGAACTGACATGCAAGTAGATAACTGTTGTATTTGTTCAGTTGCAAGTGAGTCTCTAGTTGTGAATTAATTAAATAATTAATTCACTAAACTCTCACTAGTGTATCTTCAGTTAGAACTAGATACAACTAACACAACTGAGTTAAACTAAATAACAACTCCCATAACTACTCTTCCAACTCTGTCACAACTCTACCACTTCAGTTCTAACTGAGTCCTCCATGCATGAGTCACCAACCACCGTCAGCATTGTGTAATTCCTTCAGCCCACTAATTTTCCAAATTTGTTCACTGGAATAAAGTGCTCCAAGAGAATAAGTTGATATTTATTGTCGAATTATTATTAAGGGCCAATAATAATAGACATGCATCTATTTTTATATTAGCGATCTATAAATAGACTTCGCCCAATCTTCTGAAAATAGAATTTCATCTATTTTTCCAACTTGATCAACCATCTACAAATAGCATCCTGCAACTTATAGAATATGCTCACCATGTCTAAAAATAGACATACACCTAAAAATAGCCTGCGGGCCCCACTTAGTGAAGGTGCTTAATTTTCACCAAGCTCATCATCTTGGTGAATCTCAACACTCCCTCTCAACAAGATAGGGATTATCCTTCACCCTGATCCTGCCTCTATGGTATTCGAATTTGCTCCTGGTGATCGCCTTCATCAAAATATCTGCATCTTGATCTTCCGTAGGGATGTACTGAAGCAACATGATCTTCCGTTGCACACAATCTCTGATATGATGATACCGGATATCTATATGCTTAGATCTATCATGAAACACAAGATTAATTGAGAGTTTAATGCAACTCTAATTATCACAATGTATCATTGTAGGATCTAAATGAGAACCAAACAAACCAACCAGGATCTTCCTCATCCAAATTGCCTCACATGCAACTTGACTTGCAACCATGTATTCTTCTTTCGCTGAACTGAATGCCACGGATCTTTGTTTCCTGCTGTACCAAGAAACTGTTGTAGATCTGATCCTGAAAACCCCTCCTGATGTGCTCTTTCTGTCCGTTGGGCTACCTGCTCAATCTGCATCTGTGAAGCCATGCAACTTCACCTCATCCGTTTGTCTGTACCATAAGCCATACTTAGATGTGCCCCTGAGATATCTCAGGACATGCTTGCCTGCCTTCCAAAAGAGCTTGGTAGGCTTAACCATCGCTTGACTAAGCTGGTTCACCGCATAGCATATGTTCGGTCTTGTATTAACTAAATACATGAGCGAACCCACTAACTGTCGATAGACAATAGAATCCACTACCTCTACCGATGTAGCATCCTCTTTCCTCCAATTTCCTGGAAGAGGAGTATCCATGGGCTTGCAGTCCTGCGCATGAAAATTACCAAGTATCTTTCGAGCATAGTTGCCTTGAGACACAAATAGTTCACCTTCTCGCTGCCATATTTCCAATCCAAGGAAATAATGAAGGAGGCCGAAATCCTTCATGTCAAACTCCTTTGCAAGATCTTCCTTGCATGATTTTATCAAATACTCATCACCCGTTAGTATTAAATCATCAACATAAAGAAAAATGATTAAAAGCTTACCCTCCACCACAATTTGGTATAGGTTTGCATCCGCCTCACTCTTGGTGAAGCCAAGTCCAGTGAAATAGTTGTCGATCTGTGTGTACCAAGCACGAGGTGCTTGCTTCAGCCCATACAATGCTCTTTTCAGTCTGCACACATGCGACTCGCTGCTGAAGATCTCAAATCCTCAAGGTTGCTTAATGTACACTTCTTCCTCAATGATCCCGTTAAGGAATGTAGTCTTCACATCCATCTGATGAATGTGCCAACCCATCTGCGCTACGAGAGCAAGGATGGTCCTTATGGAAGAATACCGTGCGACAAATGCAAAGGTTTCTTCATAATCAATCCCCTCGATCTGTGAGAAGCCCCAGGCAACAAATCTTGCCTTATACTTCTCGACACTCCCATCAACAACTTTCTTTACTTTGTAGATCCATCTTGAACCTACCACTAATTTACCAACCAGCCTTGGAACAATCTCCCAAGCATTGTTTCTAACAATGGAGTCATACTCCTCCACCATGGCATCTACCCATGTGGGCTCCTACGCTACTTCCTAAAATGAAGATGGTTGTGTCACGATACACTTGCTCATGAGAGCAATGTATCCAGTGAATCGGTCAGGTGACTGTCTCTATTTGCGGTGTGATGTAGGGACTCCTACATTCTATGCCGCATCAAGCTTCAGTCTCTCAACTTTTGTGGTACGCCTTCTGCCTGTTCTAATGTTTGGTTTTGCATGAGTGGACTCCTCCACTGCATGATCCTCCTCCTGTGACTGATCCACATATTGAGGCTCATCTTTGGGAACAAGAAGTTCCTCCTCTGCATGCAAGTGTAGCTCCCTCTCAAGTGACAACTTCATGTCTTTCTCCTCATTGAATTTTATATCTCTTCGCACCACAATCATCCGACTGTTTGGAAAATACACACGATAATTATGGGGTGTTTCTGTGTACCCCACAAATATCCCAACTTCTGTACTCGGTTCTAGCTTCTTCTTGGCGTCCTTTGTCACATGAATGTAAATAGATGAGCCAAAAATATTCAAATGAGAAATATAAAGCTTCTTATTAGTAAAATCTTCTTCAGGTGTACTCATGCCGAGTACTCTATGAGGAAAACGGTTTTGCACATAAACCAAAGTGTTGCATGCTTCCGCCCACAAGTGCATCGGTAGGCCCTGGTCATGCAGCATAGCTCATGCAACACCCATGATCATTCAGTTCTTCCTCTTCGTGACCCCATTCTATTGTGGGTTATGAGGCGCTATGAGTTCTCTTCGAATTCCTTCTTTGCTACATAAGTATTTGAATTCGTTCGAGATATATTCACCACCATTATCGCTCCGTAAAGCCTTCACTTGCTTCCCTGATTCCTTCTCCACGAATGCTTTAAACTCACAAAAATATTAGAATGTTTCACTCTTCTTTACATGAAGAAGATCCAACATCTATGAGAATAGTCATCAAAATATATAACATAATACCTGTGTTTTTCTGTTGAAGCAACCGAGAAATTTCCACACACGTCTGTCTGAATTCTCTCCAGATCATCGAAGCACGGTTCTCCTTCTCATGAAAGGTGTTCTTCACAAACTTACCCATAGTACATCCCTTGCACTGATCTGACTGCGCAAGAGTACCCTTGGGAAGTCTAGTAGAAATCTGTTGCAAAATCTTCTAGGCGCCATGGTGAAGATGGCCCAATCTTCTGTGCCATAATTCGCCCTCATCCCGGCTCACCACTTCTTCTACTTTGCCCATCATTGCAGTGCAACCATCTACCTCCAGCTTGTAGAGATTCTTAACTCGAATCCATATCCTCTTGGTTTGACCCTGTTGAGATTCAACAAGATGATGAGCACCTTCACTAAGTGGGCTCGCAGGCTATTTTGGGTGCAAGTCTATTTTTAGACATGGTGACCATATTTCAAAAGTTGCAGGATGCTATTTGTGGATGGTTGATCAAGTTGGAAAAATAGATGAAATTCTATTTTTAGAATATTGGGCGAAGTCTATTTATAGATCGTCGATCTAAAAATAGAACTGTCGATTATTATTAGCTCTTAATAATAATCCAAATATAAACAACAACTTATAATCTTAGAGCACTTAGTTTCAGTGCACAGATTTGGAAAATCACTAGGCTGAAGGAATTATGCAATTCCTAGGGTTTACTAGTGGTTCATGCATGGAGGACTCAGTTAGGACTGAAGTGGCAAAGTTATGGCAGAGTTGGAAGAGTAGTTCATGGAGTTGTATTTAGTTTAACTCAGTTAGACTCAGTTGAGCTAGTTGTATCTAGTCTAACTGAATGATACACTAGTGAGAGTGGAGTGAATTAATTAGTTAATTAATTCACAAATAATAACTCATTAATCAACTGAATAATACATCAGTTAACTAGAGTGCATGTCAGTTCCAGTGGAGACCCAGTGGAGGGATAGGTGAAAGGGCAAGATGGACTATCTGTTGTGACTATAGTGATGCATTAATTGCATCACACACACATTGGAGTTTCCAATGAGGATTGCGCAGTCAAGGCAAGTAATTCGAATTCATTCAGAGCTATTCTTCAGTAAGGATTGCGCAGTGGAGGCAGGCTATCAGGAGGGCAGAAATCAGTGCATGGATTTGCAAATTTCGTCTTGTTAGTGTGTGACGATTGATTGTACTGAGAGCTTGATGTACTAAGCTTTGTATGATATTTTTACATGATTTCCATGATACATAATATATGATAGTTGGGGTTTTCAGCTTCAGGCTTTCCCATTAAAAAACTGTGTTATGTGCAATTGTTTTTATTTATGCTTCACATGTGTTTGTAATTAATTTTCCGCAAAAGATTAACAGTGGAATGATTCGGTATTTTACAAGAAGTTAAATATTGTGAGATCAGGGGAATCAGGATGTATGCATGCTTAGTGTATGCTAATTTCTACATGGTATTAGAGCAGTGTTAATTCTTGAAGATTGAAATTGTGAAGAATTTGCGAGTTTGTGCTGGTGGACAATTCGAATTTGCTACAAAAAATTATTGGTGCAGAAGTTGAGTATACATTGAAATGTCTTTCAATGGGTTGCGATTGGAGTATGCCCTTGATGGGAGCTTGAATTACATAGCCTGGAAGGATAGGATGGAGGCGGTGCTGGAGGATAATGGACTGAAGGATTTCATTGATAGCGATGTTCCTAAGTCGGGAGCTAGCGATGCTGCATTACTTGATGCATGGCAAAAGAAGATAACAAAGACAAGAAGAATTATGTTGGAAGGTGTGAAGGACCATATTGTGTCTAGCCTTCACGGGAAAGCCACTCCATTCTTAATGTGGAAGGATTTCAGATTTGTTTCAAAGCAGCAGCGCCTAGAGGAACTTGGCGTTGAAAGACAAGCTCAAAAAAATAAAAATGGAGAAGGGCGACAGTATTCCAAAATATCTCACGAAGTTTGTCCACTATAGGGATGAACTGGGAAGTGTGGGGATTACTGTTGATGATGAAGACTTGGTGAGCTTGGCTCTCCTTGGGCTTCCGAAGAGTTGGCATAGCTACGAAGACTCTGTCAATGGACAGGAGAAACTGCCGGGATGGGAGCGACTTTGGTCGGATCTTGTGCAGGAGGAGATAAGGCAAGGTACCAGGGGTGGCTCTTCATCGAAGAATGAAGATGAAGATAATTGCACTTTGGCTGCTAAAGCAAGGAAAGGGAAGGGGAAGAAATTTCCTTCAAAATACGAAGTTAAAGGAAAGAAGCAGGATTTGTCCAAAGTGAAGTGTTTTCACTGTCACGAACATGGGCATTTCGCCACTAACTGCCTACAAAAGAAGAAGAACAAGAAGGCAGTTGGAGCTGCAGCTGGAGAGTCCTTAGCCTCGCAATTTGAACTTGATTTCTCTTTGATCGCATGCTTGGTTTCAAGCTATATGGGATCAGTGTGGTATATTGATAATGGTGAGTCTTTCCATATGATGGGAGAGAAGGAGTTGTTTAGTGACTTGGAGGAGAAGGACCTCCAGATGCATATAGAGATGGGTGACGATGGTCGATACAATGCGATCGACATTAGGACCATTACCTCTGAGAGGGAGTCTGGTAATCCATTCTTGTTGAAGGATGTTATGCATGTTCCATGTCTGAAGAAGAACTTGGTCTCAGTCGCAATGTTGGAAGACAAAGGTTATGATGTTGTTTTTAGTAAGGGAAAAGCCTTCCTTCGACATAAAACAACAGGTCAAACCAAGAAGATGGGAATTTGAGTTAAGAATATCTACAAGCTGGAGGTAGATGGATGCGCTGCAATGGTGGGCAAAGCAAAAGAAGTGGTGAGCCGGAATGAGGGAGAATTATGGCACAGGAGATTGGGCCATCTTCACCATGGTGCTTTGAAGATTTTGCAGCAAATTTCTACTGGTCTTCCCAAGGGTACTCTTGCGCAGTCAAATCAGTGCAAGGGATGTACTATGGGTAAGTTTGTGAAAACCACCTTTCATGAGAAGGAGAACCGTGCTTCGATGATCTTGGAGAGAATTCACACAGACGTGTGTGGACCTTTCTCGGTTGCTTCAACAAAAAAACACAAGTATTATGTTATATTTTTTTATGACTATTCTTGTAGATGTTGTATCTTCTTGATGTAGAAGAAGAGTGAAATGTTCTCGAAGCTCTGTGAGTTCAAAGCATTGGTGGAGAAGGAGTCGGGGAAGCAAGTGAAAGCTCTATGGAGCGATAACGGTGGTGAATACATCTCGAGCGAATTCAAAGACTTCTATAGCAAAGAAGGAATTCGAAGAGAACTCTTAGTGCGTCATAACCCACAACAGAATGGGGTTGCGGAGAGGAAGAACAGAACGATCGTGGGTGCTACACGAGCTATGCTTGAGAGGGAGCAAGACTTGCATGCAGTGGAGGAAATGCTAGTTCCAAAAGATGAGCCTCCATATGTGGATTAGGCGCAAGAGGAAGTTTATGGAGTGGAGGATTCCACTCATGCAGAAACAAACATCAGATAAGGCTGAAAGCGTACCACAAAAGCTGAGAGACTGAAGCTTGATGCGACACAGAATGTAGGAGTCCCTACATCACAGCGCAGACAGAGACAGTCGCCTGACCGATTTACTGGATACATGGCTCTTATGAGCAAGTGTATAGTGACAAAGCCTTCTTATTTTTAAAGAAGTAGTGCAGGAGCCCACATGGGTAGATGCCATGGTGGAGGATTATGACTCCATTGTCAGAAACAGTGCTTGGGATATTGTTCCAAGGCCGGTGGGAAAATCAGTTGTAGGATCAAAATGGATCTACAAGGTAAAGCAAGTTGCTGATGGGAGCGTCGATAAGTATAAGGCAAGATTTGTTCCCCGAGGCTTCTCACAGATCGAGGGGATTGATTATGAAGAAACCTTTGCACCTGTCACATGGTATTCTTCCATAAGGACCATCCTTTCTCTCTCAACGCAGATGGGTTGGCACATTCATCAGATGGATGTGAAGACTACACTCCTTAATGGGATCATTGAGGAAGAGGTGTACATTGAGCAGCCCGAAGGATTTGAGATATTTAATAGCGAGTCGCATGTGTGCAAGCTCAAAAGAGTGCTATATGGGCTGAAACAAGCACCTCGTGCTTGGTACACATGGATCGACAACTATTTCACTAGACTTGGCTTCACCAAGATTGAGGTGGATGCAAACTTGTACCAAATTGTGGTGGAGGGTAAGCTTTTAATAATTGTTCTTTATGTTGATGATTTAATACTAATGGGTGATGAGCAGTTGATACACTCATGCAAGGCATATCTTGCAAAGGAGTTTGAGATGAAGGATTTAGGCCTCCTTCATTATTTCCTTGGATTGGAAATATGGCAGCGGGAAGGTGAACTGTTTGTGTCTCAAGGCAAGTATGTCTGGGAGATACTGGAGAAGTTTCAGATGCAAGGCTGCAAGCCTATCGACACTCCTCTTCAAGGAAATTGGAGGAAATAGGATGCTACATCGGCAGAGGTAGTGGATGCCATTGTTTATCGACAGTTGGTGGGTTAGTTCATGTATTTAGTTAATACAAGACGAACATATGCTATGCAGTGAACCAGCTTTCATAAGCGATGGTTAAGCCTACCAAGCTCTTTTGGAAGGCAGACAAGCATGTCCTGAGATATCTCAGGGGCACATCTCAGTATGGATTATGGTACAGACAGATAGATGAGGTGAAGTTTCATGGCTTCATGGATGCAGATTGGGTAGGCAGCCTGTTGAGCCTTAGAATTGCCTTTTCTTTTACAAACCTTCACTTCATTTCATCGTTATTTTATCACTTCGTAAGCCTAAAATCAATGAAGAATGATTAGGATTGCTTAAAGGTTACATGTAATTGATTAACATATTGTATTTTCATGATTTTTGCTATTTTAACAATTTTCTGCAAAATAGCTACAGAATACAGGCATTCCGTAGCTGACCGCGCATTCCGTAGCTGATCCCGAATTCCGCAGCTATTTTACAGTTTGAGTGGGTTCCAGGTGTCGTCTCAAGAAAAACCGCATATGGGCATATTCCACGTCATGTCTACATGGTTCGTTGCTCACCATGAAGGAAGAAACGAATTCTATGTATGGTTTTGATACGTGGGAACATATTTAAGAAAGCAGACTTCTAGTAGGACTGTCTCAGTCCAGATGTCCATTTCCTTTTTACGCAGCCTTCAATAAGAGTTTTAATTCAAATAGGAATGGGAAAGACAGTAATCCCTGCATTATCTCAAGTTCTGTTATGTAATTTCATTATAAATATGACTTGGGAGACCAAGCAACGCTGGTTAGATCTTAGTTAGATTTTGGCTTTTGCTGCCAACCGTGAATACTCTGTTTTAAAGTATTTTTCTCCTTTAATGAAAAATCATCATTCTGCTGCATGAGCTGAGTCGATTTTGAGTTAGATTACGTGCTACCAGGTGGTGGAGGGCCCCTGCCTCCTGTGCAGCTCTGTTTTTTTTAATTTAGATAAGTAACTCTCGTGTCATTCTTAGCTTAGTTAATTTTCTGAATTATGCGTTTTTATGTTCATTTGTATTGAATTCTACAGTTTAGTCTCATTCTAATGAATTCTTCCAAAATATCTGTAATGATGAATGGGAATTAATTGTGGTATTTTAGGAGTTTAACTGTGTTTTCATTTCAAACTCTGTAATTTCATAGATTAATGGCATGTCAATTTCAATAGAATACTCCGGAGGTAGAATGCATGTGGTTCAGATTTGTCTTTTCTTTTCAAGTATGATAATGGCTCTTTAGTTTAATACTGTTCATTGTAGATTAATAGCATCTTAGTTTAGTTTTAACTCATTGCTTTAACACTTCAAGTTTAGCTGTTGTCCATTGTAGTTTACTTTGTCTTAGTTGATAAATTCAATCTCACAGGCTTGATTATTTACAAAACTTCTTTTGTTCAAAATTCATACTCATATACAATTATCTGGACAAAAGATAGTATTATCATAAGGTCTGGAGTATTTTGCAGCTTCTTTATCATTTCACAAACAAGCCTCTTTCTCAAAGACTATTTTTGAAAGGAAATCTATAACTTTTGAGAAAGGTTTAATGGTGTTAAATTGAGTTGCAAAACAGAAGTAGAAACTAGTTTAGAGTAGAAACTTTACCTTGTTACAAATATTCTTTTCCACATATTTTCCAACAAATCTTTATTCATGGATAAGATGTTGTACATTGTAAGTTATTTGTTTGATTAGTGATTTAGGAGAAAACTTCATTTACACTTAGCTTGTTCATTTCTCAGGTTCATTTCAATTTCATGTTGTGAGTTTACAATAGAGTCATTATCAAGCTTTGTATTTGTTGGTTGCTAGTCATAGTTAGACTATGTTTTGTTTCAGCATTTGCATTTGTTTACCATCATAGTTTAGGCTTCACTTTGTTTTGACCAATAGTTTCCCTTCATTTAGCACTTAGTTCTTTTCCTTTTCAAAATAAAACCATAAAACCAAAAACATCAGAAAACACTAAACACAACGAAGTAGGAAGAGGTTACTTAGGCACATATCGTGCACTTCACTTCAGCAGTTTACTGACCCTGGTTGACAATTAAATGAACTCAATTTAGGAGACTAGGTTGAGACCAAACATAGCCCAACAGACAGAAAGAGCACATCAGGAGGGATTTCCAGTATCGGATCTACGACAGTTTCTTGGTACAGCAGGAAACAAAGATCTGTGGCACTCAGTTCAGTGGAAGCAGAATACATGGTAGCAAGTCAAGCTGCATGTGAGTCTATCTGGATGAGGAAGATCCTGGTGTTGGCAATATGATGCAGAGTGTTGTCCTTGATGGCAACCCACTGAATGAAGATGAAGACATGAGATTGTTGGCATGTGTTGTCCTTGATGGAAATACACTTGATGAAGTTATTCTTGACTTGATGGACTTGGTAAATGATGTAAATCTGATGTGATATGATGTTTGTTGAACAATATGATGTTGAGTGTTGTCCTTGAAAGGCAACCCACTTGATGAAGATAATGGCAACTTACTGGATGAAGTTGTGCTTGATAGAATATGTCTTGATGAACTAAATATGATGTATCTACAGTGTGTACAGAAGGCAATGAAGAAAGGAATTCAGCATGTGCTAGATCTATGATGAAAAGAGTATGTCTCAAGGCATACGCGGATCTGTCTAAGGGAAGTCGCGTATGCACGTGGGAAACAACGTTCCAAGTCGCGTATGGGAAAAAGCGCTCATAAAGTGGGAAACCAGGGGTAACCACCATGGTATTGACCCATTGTATTGGGTAATGATTCGTCTATGTGACCCCGTCCAGGAATACCATCGGAAGTAATATTGTTTTGGCTCATGGTATTGAAAATGGGGCCCGTGGTATTGAAGGCTCATGGTATTGTTTTGGCTCATGGTATTGAAAAAGGGGCCCGTGGTATTGAAGGCTCATGGTATTGTTTTGGCTCATGGTATTGAAAAAAGGGGCCCGTGGTATTGAAAAAGGATAAACCTATATAAGGAGAAGAAATTCATTGTGCAAATCATGAGTGTGGGTGCAAGATGTCTGAGCTTGAATGAATACTTCTCTGTGAAGTATATCTGTATGGAAAGGGTAAAGGTTTGATGATAGATCTGAATCTATGGTGCACCTATGAAGAAATGATGAAGCGGGATATCTAGATCTGAAATGTATCTGTATTTGCTAGATCTGTTTATGGAGTGATTAGATCTGTGATGAGGCGAATATCTGTCTGAGGTAAAGGGTTGAATCTGAACTGAATATCTGATCTAAAGAAGTATGCAGCTCTGAAATGGTTGAAGATCTATACGCTAGTTCGTCGCAGAGGAAGTGCGTATATACGCGGCTTCGCTGAAGAGAAAGCGCGTATGCGCAGTGAAATTAATTCTGAAGTATACGCTGGTTGATGTGAACGTAAGCGCGTATATACGCGACATCAGAGAAAGGAAAGCGCGTATGCAAACTAGGGTTTGCTGAAGTCTGTGGTAAGAGATGTCTTATCTATTCTGTTGTGTTATAGCTATCTGTTGTTGATGTTTGACTGTGCTTAAGTGTATGGAGAGGGTCCAGTCTGAAAATATGATGAAACGTGGCCTACAAGTTGTGTTCTAAAGGAAGCTTTGGATCCAGTGTGAAAATTGATGAAACGTGGTCCATAGAGGTTCTGAGGGTTGTAGCCTTCAGTCAGGGGGTTGTAGCTCCCTTCCAGGAGAGGCTGGTAAACGAGATCAGGGGGTCGTAGCTCCCTTCCAGGAGAGGCTAGTAAACGAGTCAGGGGGTTGGAGCTCCCTTCCAGGAGAGGCTGGTAAACGAGCGTAGGTGGGTGCCTGCGTGCTGGTAGGAGTCTGCACCAGCACATATGTTGTAAGATGTTTTCTCTATAATAAAATATTGAAGGCGGAGCAACTGCAGCGGTGGTTTTCTCCCGACTTGGGTTTCCACCTAAAAATCCTGGTGTTCATGTGTGATGCTTTGTGTGATGGTTTATTCTGTTCTTAATGCACATGTTTACTGTTTATTGAACATCTGATGAATGAATAATGGAATGATATAAGCAAAGAACTAATGACATAATTAGATCTCTATGTATACGCGAGTTGCATGAAATATATCCGCGTGTATACGCGAGTTTACTAAAGGAAAGTAGCGTATGGGTTTTAAGGAATGAAAAAGTGAAAAGTTTTGAGTATGTAGTAAATACTGATTCACCCCCCCTCTCTCAGTATTTTTCCCAACACCTGGTTGGTTTGTTCGGTTCACATTTAGATCCTATAGTGATACATTGTTATAATAAGAGTTGCATTAAACTCTCGATTAATCCTGTGTTTCATGATAGATCTAAACATATTGATATCCAATATCATCATATCAGAGATTGTGTGTAGCAGAAGATCATGTTGCTTCAGTACATTCCTACAGAAGATCAGGATGCAGATATTCTGACGAAGGCGCTCACCAAGAGCAAATTCAAATACCATAGAGGCAGGATCGGGGTGAAAGATAATCTCTATCTTGTTGCGATGGAGTGTTGAGATTCAGCAAGTTGATGAGCTTAGTGAAAAGAGTCGCCTTCACTAAGTGGGTCCGCAGGCTATTTTTGGTGCAAGTCTATTTTTAGACATGGTGATCATATTTCAGAAGTTGCAGGATGCTATTTGTGGGTGGTTGATCAAGTTGGAAAAATAGATGAAATTCTATTTTTAGAATATTGGGCAAAGTCTATTTATAGATCGTCGATCTAAAAATAGAAGTGTCGATTATTATTAGCTCTTAATAATAATTCGATGATAAACAACAACTTGTTCTCTTGGAGCACTTAGTTTCAGTGCACAGATTTGGAAAATCAGTGGGCTGAAGGAATTACGCAATTCCTAGGATTTACTGGTGGTTCATGCATGGAGGACTCAGTTAGAATTGAAGTGGCAAAGTTATGACAGAGTTGGAAGAGTAGTTCATGGAGTTGTATTCAATTTAACTCAGTTAGACTTAATTGAACTAGTTGTATCTAGTCTAACTAAATGATACACTAGTGAGAGTGGAGTGAATTAATTCACAAATAATAACTCATTAATCAACTGAACAATACATCAGTTAACTACAGTGCGTGTCAGTTCCAGTGGAGACCCAGTGGAGAGATAGGTGAAAGGGCAAGATGGACTCTCTGTTGTGACTATAGTGATGCATTGATTGCATCACACACACATTGGATTTGCCAATGAGGACTATGCAGTCAAGGAAAGGGTAATTCAAATTCATTCAGAGCTATTCTTCAGTAGGGATTGCACAGTGGAGGCAGGCTATCAGGAGGGCAGAAATCAGTGCATGGATTTGCAGATTTCATCTTGTCAGTGTGCGACGATTGATTGTACTGAGAGCTTGATGTACTAAGATTTGTATGAGATTGTTACATGATCTCCATGATACATAATATATGATAGTTGGAGTTTTCAACTTCAGGATTTCCCGTTAAACAACTGTGTTATGTCGATTGTTTTTATTTATGCTTCACATGTGTTTGTAATTAATTTTCCGCAAAATATTAACAGTGGAATGATTTTGTATTTTGCAAGAAGTTAAATTTTGTGAGATCAGGGGAATCTGGATGTATGCATGCTTAGTGTATACGAATTTCTACAGACCCATTGTTTTATGTCACAGGAAATATTTTCCCTCGCTAAAAACAACATCACAACCTCTGTCCTCCAACATCGCGACCCAGACCAAGTTTTTCTTCAGACCTGGAACATGCATAACATCTTTCAAGCGAAATGGTTTTCCTAACTCCCTCTCAAAGGTAATGGTTGCAATGCCGGTCACACTGTATCTACCATCATCGTCCATCTCTATATGCATTTGGAGATATTTCTCCTCCAAGTCACTAAACAACTCCTTGTCTCCTGTCACGTGGAAGGAATCACCACTATCAAGATACCACACTGATCCCATTGCGCTTGAAACCAAGCATGCGATCAAAGAGAAATCAAGTTCAAATTGCGAGGCTAAGGCCTCACCCGCTGCAGCTCTCGTAGCCTTCTTGTTCTTCTTTTTTCTATTGACAGTTAGTGGCAAGATGTCCATGTTCGTGACAGTGAAAACACTTTACCTTGGACAAATCCAGCTTATTGCCTTTAGCCTTGGATTTTGGATGGGATTTCTTCCCCTTCCCTTTTCTTTCTTTGGCAGCAAAAGCACAATTTTCTTCATCATCATTTTTCGACGAAGAGCCATCCCTGGTACTTCACATTATCTCCTCCTGCACTAGATTCGACCAAAGTCGCTCCTAATCCAACAATTTATCTCATCCATTTACAGAGTCCTGATAACTGTGCCAACTCTTCGGTAACCCAAGGAGAGAAAAGCTCACCAATTCATCATCCACAACTATGATTCCCACACTCCCCAACTCATTCCCACATTGGACAAACTTTGTGAGATATTTTGGAATACTGTCGCCCTTCTCCATTTTGATTTTTCTGAGCTTATCTTTCAACACTAACTTCCTATGGTCACTACTGCTTCAGAAAATATCTGTCAAAGCCTTCGACATTGCAAATGGAGTGGATTTCCCATGAAGGCTTGACACAATATGGTCCTTCACACCTTCCAACAAAATTATTCTTGTCTTTGCTACTTTCTTCTTCCATGTGTCAAGTACTGCAGCATCGCTAGAAGTAGGATTGGGAACATTGCTATCAATGAACTCCTTCAGACCATTATCTTCAAGCACTGCCTCCATCCTGTCCTTCCAGGTTATGTAGTTTGAGCTAACCTCAAGAGCATACTCCAACCATAACCCATTGAAATCCATTTCAATGAATACTCAACTGTCACACCAAGAAATTCTTGTAGCAAATTCGAATTGTCCACCAGCACAAAACTCAACACCACTTCAAGATTTCAATCTCCAGTGATTAACACTGCTCCGATACCATGTAGAAATTATACAAGATGCATTTATATTACCGGACTCCCCTGATCTAAGAAATTAATCTAATTTTAAATACAGAATCCTTCCACCTAATTCTTTGCGGAAATTAAATTGCCAATTGCAAAACACATATGAAGCAAAATCAATCGCACATAAACACAATTTTTTAACGGGAAAGCTTAAAGCTAAAAACCCCAATTATAATATATTATGTATATCAATGGATCATGTAACAATATCATACAAATGTTAGTACATCAAGCTCTCAGTACAATCAACAATCATTACACACTGTCATGCAGAAATTTGCATATCTATGCACCAATTTCTTGGCTCCTGACAGCCTGCCTCTACTTCGCAATCCCTGCTGAAGAAGACCCCTGAATGAATTCTAATTGGACTTGCCTTGAATGTGAAATCCTCATTGGCATCTCCAATGTGTGTCAGATGCATTGAATGCATCACTATAGTCACAACAGATAGTCCAGCTCACCCTTTCACCTATCTCTCCGTTGGGTCTCCGCTGGAACTGACATGCAAGTAGTTAACTATTGTATTTGTTCAGTTGCAAGTGAGTCTCTAGTTGTGAATTAATTAAATAATTAATTCAATAAACTCTCACTAGTGTATCTTCAGTTAGAATTAGATACAACTAGCACAACTGAGTGTAACTCACTTAACTAAGTTAAACTAATTAACAACTAACATAACTACTCTTCCAACTCTGTCACAACTCTACCACTTCAGTTCTAACTGATTCCTCCATGCATGAGTCACCAACCACCCTAGGAACTGTGTAATTCCTTCAACCCACTAATTTTCCAAATCTGTTCACTGAACAAAAGTGCTCCAAGAGAATAAGTTAATATTTATTGTCAGATTATTATTAAGGGCTAATAATAATCGACATGCGTCTATTTTTAGATTAGCGATCTATAAATAGACTTCGCATAATCTTCTAAAAATAGAATTTCATCTATTTTTCCAACTGATCAACCATCTATAATAGCATCCTGCAACTTATAGAATATGCTCACCGTGTCTAAAAATATACATACACCTAAAAATAGCCTGCGGGCCTCACTTAGTGAAGGTGCTTAATTTTCACTAAGCTCGTCATCTTGTTGAATATCAACAGTATAATTTGCTATTGAGTTGGTACTAGGGGCATCTTTAGCATCTAAAGCACCTTACAGGATGAGCACATCAGAGTTGCTAGAGTTGAGGTTGTAATTGAAGGAAATATTGGACAAGGGATACATTAGGAAAAGTGTATCTCCTTCAGGCACATTGGTATTATTTGTGAAGAAAGTGGATGGTACTCTCAGGTTTTTCATTGATTATAGGAAGTTGAAAAAACTGACAATAAAGAACAGGTATATGTTGCTGAGGATTGATGACTTGTTCGATTAGTTGAAGTGAGTAGCAGTGTTCTTGAAGATTGATCTAAGATCGAGAAATCATTAGGTACACATTAAAGAATATGACATTCACAATACAACTTTCTAGACAAGGTACATACATTATTAGTTTGTTGTATTTCCACTTAGTTTGACTAATGGTCCAACTACTTTTATGTGCTTGATGAATAGTGTGTTGCGTCCTTATCTGGGCAAGTTTGTTATTGTATCCATTGATGATATATTGGTATATTCTAAAAATGAAGAAGAGCATGTCGAACACTTAGCAACAGTATTGAGTTTGTTGAGAGAGCATCAGTTGTATGCTAAGCTCATCAAGTGCAATTTATTTCGGACAGAGGTACATTACTTGGGACATGTGGTTTCAAAGGAAGGCATAACATTAGATCTAGAAAATATAATAACTATCATGGAGTGGGAAGCTGTTAGGAATGTAGATGAGGTAAGGTCCTTCATGTGGTTTGCAGGTTATTACAGGAGGTTCATCAGGAACCTCTCACATATTTATTATCCTATCACATCATTGAAAAGTAAAGGTAAGAAGTTTGAATGGACAGAAGAATGTGCAACAAGTTTTGAGTAGTGAAAGTAGTTGTTGACACATTATCTAGTGTTAAAGATCGTTGATACGAACAAAGAGTTTGTGGTATGTATAGGTGTGTGTAAGAGAGGGCTTGGTGGAGTCCTTATGCAAGAAGTATAGGTGGTATGTTATGAGTCATGGAAAGTAAATGAGCACGAGCACAACTATCTAACACATGATCTGGAGTTGGCAGCGATCATTCATGCATTAAATATGTGGAGACACTATCTTCTGGGCAGACAATTTGTATTTATGAGTGACCATAGTGGATTGCAATATCTATTTGACAAACAAAATATGAATTCCAAGAAACTTAGATGGTTGGCCACGATCAGTGAGTTTGAATTTGAGATTGGGTATATTAAAGGTAAAGAGAATAGATTTGTAGATGCTCTTAGCAGGTAGATACAGGTGAATCATATAGTAGTTATGAGTTCCTAGGGGATATATCTGCGGGATAGGATTTGTGACAGGAAGGTTAGCAGGATGTCAGGTATGTGAAGCTTAGGCACATATTACAACATAATATAGGTACACGAAGTGGTACAAGTAATAGTGTAGGAGCACAGGATGTAGACTATCATCTCATAGTAGATGGCTTGATCAGGTTTGGAGACATGATATTTGTGCCATACAACAATGAACTCAATAAGGTTATCTTGAGGGAGTTTCATGTGAAGTTGTATTTAGGTCACCCAGGTTATCAAAAGACATTGACAGTAGTAAATAAGTTTTATTATTAGTCGAATATGAAGAAGAATGTGGCATAATTTGTAGTTTGTAAAAGCAAAGTGTAAGCATCCAGATGGATTACTATAGCCGTGTCTGATTCCAGATTGGAAATGGGAGGTAATTATCATGGAATTAATCACAGATTTAACAAGGACATCTAGACAATATGATTCCATCATTGTTGTGGTGGACAAGTTGACAAATGTAGAGCACTTCATTCCAGTGAAGTCTACATACTAGACAAATTATGTAGAACATGTCTTTATTAGGGATTTGGTCAGATCGCATGGTGTTCCGCAGAAGGTTGTATCAGATAGGGATGTGAAGTTCACTTCCGACTTTTGGAAGGTGTTGTTTGCAGGTTTGGGCACATAGTTGTCCTTCAGTACATCTTATCATCTGCATACAGATGGACAGATAGAGAGGGTCGACAAAATATTGGGGGAAATGTTGAGGATGTATGTGATGCATCAGTAGTGAAAGTGGGAAGATTATATTCCACTAGTAAAGTTCCCTTACAACAATGGGTATCATGAATCTTTGAGGATGAGTCTATTTGAGGCATTGTATGGGAGGAGTTGCCATACTCCCATCAGTTGGAGTGATCCAGTTGATAGGGTGTTTATTGGATCTAACATGTTGGAACAGATGGAACAGTAAATGTAGTTAATCAAGAAGAATTTGAAAGCAACACAGGATAGGCAGAAGAGCTATGCAGATTGGAAGAAGTTGTTTAAGGAGTTCCATGTTGGGGAACATGTGTACTTGCGCATCATGCCCAAGAAGAGCTCGTTGCGAATTGGATCATGTGTAAAAATATCAACTCATTTTTGTGGACCTTTCAAGATTCTTGAGATGATTGGGTCAGTAGTCTATCGATTGTGTTATGGCCTAAATCTACCTCAAGCTGAAGGAAGGCAGAGTCTAGGGTAACATCAAACCACACTTAATCTGGTAGCTAGCGCTACCATATCGGGAGAGGGCTCTCTCCTTGTCAGTCTCAGCAAAAATAATCAGTGAGGCTTGAGATAACTTGAAATAAAGGTTGATTTTAGGCTAGGTATATACGTATAAGAGTTTGATTTGATTTTGAGGGTGTTTGTTGGATCAAAGGGAAAGTCAAATTTTGGGTTTGGGGAATGAGGCCTAGTTTTTGTAGAGATCTGAATGGGGCAAGGAAGGAAATTGTTTTGATGCTTCAATTTGAATGAAATGGATAGCTTAGACCGGTGAGGAGTTGAAGAGGGCAGTAAGCTTTCAGGAATCCTCTTCAGACAGTTGAAAACATAGAAAATCAAACAAACCCTAGGTAGAGCACTGCAAATCTAATGAATTCCACCTTTATCCTTGTTTTTTTAACTTAAGAAGAAATGAGAAGGAAGATGATACACATGAAACATCTGTAAAATTACAATCACAGAGAGAAACACATCATCAAAACAAAGAGCCACATGGATCCCAAGGAGTGCTGCAAACCCTGGTCTATTCCTTTTCCAAAATGCAGAGATGACATGTACAATGAAGCTCAAAGCAATCCCAAGTGTCCAGCCTATGCTAATGACTGAAAAATTACAAGATATAAGCAACCAACAACTCATCCCAGCTTCTAGGGGTCGAGCTCACAATTTTAGGAGCTGTTCCAACAAGATCTAAACTAAGAATTGGAAAATAGGCAGTGGAACAACTTGCCTCTATAAGATAGGACACCGATTCATTCAGTTACAATTCACCTTTTGATGAATGAATCTACTTCCATGAGTAAAATTTTTCCAAAATTACATCAAGACCCATCAAATTACATCATATTACATCAAGAGTTTTACATTTGGAAGTAAAAAAGTCAAACTGGCCAAAACTAGGCAAAAACAGAGTTACTGAGTGAAAAATGAGCCAAAATCCCCAATGCGCCGCGCTTGAAATCTCTATGCGTCGTGCAAGTTTGGAGCCAGTTTTGAAGACCTTCCCGGTGTCCAAATTGAGCACAGGATAGCTCGTTGGAAATATCTTCCTGTCTACTTTCCAACCCAAGTGGAATTTCTGAATTTGGTTTCCATTTTCCCCTCCAAAAATGAGTTTTCCCAACACTGCTTCCTGTGTGTCCAAAAAGGGGCAGAAAGGTCAATTTTAGGATGTTTTTGACCCCTCCGGCAACCCAAAAATTGTCTAAATCTCTAGGTAATGGATAGGCATGCATAAATTTTCATAAAAAATCCAAAAATATCAAGTTTTACCCAAGAGGAGCTGCCAATCATAAGTGCGCACCAAGTGGCACGACGCATCGGGCAAGAAAATCTGTGTTAAGGCCAAATAATTCAAAATTGACAAAATGTGTCCCAAATTTCTTGAAATTTGATCTAAATGTCCACCGTCATGTACTATGCTGGGCCAAGGAAGATTCGGCCAAAATTTGGAGTCTATCATGCCTTTTGCGACGCTTTAATGCCCTCTTTAACTTTGCCTTCAGGATCTTGATTCGTGCCTTGCAAACATGATTTCCGAAGTCTATGTTGTCTTGGATGTATATGAGAAGTTTGGTATCTTTGGTTTTGTTGCCAAATATGTGGTCACAAGTGAGGGACTATGGAGGGATAGAGTAGTAGAAATGATAAACTATCGCCAAGTGAAATTTGTCAATTGAAGATTTTTGGAGTAGTTACTTGGTTTCTTGAGATAGCCTTGGGGTTGGGATGGGGATAGGAATGAGTGACTTAGGGATATAAGGGAATAGGGAAATAGGCTGCTATGATAAGATAGACAGTGGGGAGGGAATAGCAAGGTGGGGGAAATGGAAATTATTGACACAAAACCAATTTCAAAACCCTAAAGGAGCATTCTTCAAACAAGATAATAAGGCTTGAAAATTCGCATAAGCATCACCAAACACATGTTCATTGGAAATTACAAGGTTTATTGACTTACTTGGACCAAGAGAGACCGAGAAAATTTGGATTTTTGGAAGAAATGGCAGTAAATTAGCTTTCCGGCCCTATGCGTCGCGCACCAAACCCAGTGCGTCGCGCCTCCCTGATGCATCGCGCCAATGTAGTTTTTACACTGCGGCGGCCGACCCAATACGCTGCGCCTACCCAATGCGTTGCGACACCTAGCCTATGCGCCGCGCACCCAACTTTGCCCAGTTTTTATTCAAACTTGCTCTTTTTCTTCAACATGACTTTCTCTTGTTTAAATATTTCTCTTTTGAGTGAAAATAAGTTTTTTTTGAACATGACCAATGACTTATATACATAAAGCTTTAATTTTCACTCAATAAAACTCACTTTTGTAATGTTTACATTGGCACTTTCTTTTCAAGCTCTGTTTTGCTTCATTTTGGCTTTTTGGCTGAATGATGTCCTTTCTGTTTGTTCTTGCAGGAAATGAATCTATTGGAGCTCGACAAAGGTGACCAGGGTTGCCAATGAAAGTATTATTACAACTGAGAAAACTGGAAATCACATTACATTTATACATAAAGATGAGAAACTCTATTTTTCTTCAAAACAGAGTTTTGAAGAAAAATACATTATTAAGCATATGACGATGAGATTTTTAGCACTGAAACCTTATTTCAAACTTTCTCATGTGCTTGCTGACCATTATGTGCATTCTGAAGACCTTATTAATGAAACCCTAGACCTAATGAGACTAAAACTCTAAAATGACTCTTTGCAAACTATGAGACCAAAAATGACTGTAAATGACTTTAATGAACAGAAATAGGCCAGCAGGTAAAGGGCATGAGGGAAATGAGCAACAAGCCACTACCGTCAAATGATCCATGCTCCTAATGGAATGTAGCTTACTGAATGAGACACCTAATAATGCAATGCAACAAGAGAAATTTGATCTCTGACGGAGGGATGAAGATACCGACACTAACAGATTGCACTACCTCCGAAAATGAAATTCCATGATGTTTTCCATGTGTCATTTCTTAAGAAGTATGTTAAAGATGTTGATCATGTGACAAACTGGTCTGTATTAGAGGTGGAGCTAGAAGGATAATTCTAGTTGCAACCTCAATGCATTTTGCAGAGAAATACGCTCATGCTCCAGAACCAAGAAATCGAGAAGGTTTAAGTGTAGCGGAAGCACTTTGGGCCCGATGAAGCTACATGGGAGATGACAGATCAAATGTGGGCTATGTATCCTTCCTTATTGGTTGGTCGAGCGAATTTTTTGGTAGGTGTTTTGGTATACGTGGGTATGATGTTTGGTATATGTATATATGTGTGTGTAAATACCTCCATAGCTATGTTATAAAGCTCCAATAAGAGGTATGGGTGTCATGTCATTATGATGTTATATTTGTTATGTTGTCATATTGGTTTCATTCTGTGTAGGTTGATCATTATAAACACTACAAAAAACTAAGTTATAAAGCTTCATGGGTAGTATGTTTTTCTTACAACAGTTTTATTATTTGTAGGTGTCGTTGAACATCGAGGATGGTGTTCCCCCAAGGGGGAGGGTTCTGTAACAACCCTGGTGAAAATTACATGTAATAAAAGTTAATAAAGGAAAAATAATAACCAAGGTCATGGGACATGTATTCCAAGCTCAACGTTAGGAAAAACATCTTATTGTGGGTGCTCATATGGTTTATTATGGCTATGGAAAATTGAAAAGGCAATGGCTAAGGCTGTGGAAACACAAAGTGGAATTTATTGGAATTTGTTTATGAAATAATGGAAAATAGGAGAAAATAGGTGAAAGGTCACAGGTTGCATGTGAGGAGGAAAATGAAGGAAAATAATGGAAGATGAAGAAAATAGATGCCTCATTGATAAAAAGGCTTCTAAGGATCAGTTGATAACCTTTTTTCAAATTATTTTTAGAGCTCTTGCTTTATTCTCTCTCTCTCTCATACTCTTGGACACTTAGAGTTTCTTGGAGTGCTCTTGAAGAGTGTGGCATACTTGGAGTTTTGGAGCAAGAAGGAAAAATAAGAGTAAGAAAGTGAAAGAGGACATCGGGATCAACAACTACAACGTGTTATGTTTGCATGTGATGATTTGCATGTATGTTTTCCTCACTAGTTTTGGCATGCATGGAATATGCATGTGGTTTCTTGGTAATGATCTATCATTGGCATTTAGGATTGGCCATGGATTTTCCTATCCTTTCCATTTCCTGGTATATCCATGGTGCTGTGGGTTCATTTCATTTTTTGTTTTTCTGGTTGGATCTCATGTTCCTTTAACAGTGGGTTGAGTTACTAGTTCCTGGAACCTTAGTTGGACAAACACTCTAGAGCCCTGTAACAACTTGGGTTGAGTTACTAGTCCTGGAGCCTTGGTTGGACAAACGCTTTGGAGCCCTTTGCGGGTTGAGTTATTAGTCCTAGATCCTTACTTGGACAAACAATTTGGAGCCTAGAAGCAGTTGTGGGTTGAGTTACTAGTCCTGGAGCCTTGGTTGGAACAAATGCTCTGGAGCCCTGTACAGCTTGGGTGGAGACCAATCTGGTGATGGTTGTGATGTATGGCCGTGAGGTGGAATCACTAGTTGAGTTTTGAGGTATTTTTTCCTCTGGAAACCTTGGTTTGGTTTTGATGGACTTGTTTTATGAGATCTCGCATTCATGCTTGGAATATGACACAGGGGTGATTGGATGAAGAGAGATTTGGTTCATCTATGTTTATGGTCGGGTGGAACATGGAAGTCCCAGACTGGGTTTCATTTTTCTTATGGAAATAAGGGCTCTTTTCCTCTTGTATTTATGGGTAAATATGGTTGTTGTTATGTGGCTTATATGGTTGTTGTATGCTTGTCATTTATGTTGTTTATATGTTGGTTATAAATGTGTTCTATGTCAGTAATGATGTATGACTCTCATCATTTTTTGGCTTTTAAATGACTAAATAATGTATCTATGAACAAATAGGTGATAATTAAGTTAATTTTATGAGAAAACAATTCTTCTTAATGATTCTCAGATAAATATGAGACCCCTATGTTCATATATGTTGTTTAAACATGTAGATTACATATTTGTGACATGTTTGACAAAACATACGTCATGGGTAGTAGGGGTCCAGTCAAGTCCTTGTTATATTGTTTATATTTATATTTTTATTCCAATGATATATTTAAGTTCTTAAATTTTTATAGAGTTTTGGGTAGTGATCTGAGCTGTGGGCCTAAAAAAGTGGCACAAAAATTGGGATCGCAAGCTTAGAACTACTGGGAAAATTCCCTAGTTGCATGCATACCCATGTTGTGCGTGCAACTGGAGGTTTCCAATCATACTCTTTCCCATGTCAAGTGAGAAACTGGGGGATTTATGAATGAAAGGGTCAGGTTGGATTAGGGGTTATCCTCCTAGAAGGCTGGGATGGATCTTGGGTGTCATGTAGCATGCGCGAAGGTATGTGTTGTTGTTTGGTATCGGTTCCACTTCCTTAAGGTGACCTAGGAGGTTGAATCAGATCATAGTAACTCTTTATCACATGTTTACCCCAGTTGGACGGTTACTTGGATAGATGCGGGAGGAGGGTGTTACACTAACCCTTCTTGGGGCATGCTTCTTCTTAATGTTTTGTTGTTACATTCTTGTATTATGTTATGCAAGTTATCAATTGTGGGTTGATCTCGTACCCATTTTACAACACTTCACTTTTTCTTTCATGCTAACCTCTCTTAATTTGAATAGCCAAGAGTAAAACATATATGGTGGCAACTAGTCCCACATACTGGATGAGGCTCCTCTTCCAATCAATGTGAGGTTTGATTGGGACTTCACACTGGGGAGACTCACCAACTATTGGCGGTACATTTTGGCCAATCAATAGGGGCATAAATCCCAAAATTTGAAAAATTTGGTCACCTCTATGTTAAGCATGATCACTAAGTTTGATGGTTCAGGATTCAGGCCATCAAGATGTGAATTTCCTTAAGACTTCAAGTTGTTAGGCATAGGCTAGGTGTTCACCTTCTTGTTCATAAACATTACCCAAAGTTCTTGTTTTCTATGATATATGGTATGCCACTAGTACCATTAGGGAGTATATTTTAAACTCGTTTGTATGTGGGTGGGACCAACAATGGCAAGCATTGGTGGAACCCTCATCCCACAAAATTATGTCGCATGGGCCAACCATCGGTCGTCAACCATAGTAGGTAGTTTTAAGGAGAGTTCGAGGGATGATACGGTTTTCCTAATGCTAGTTAACCATGAATGAAAATGATCAGAGTGGAATACAAGAAGAACTTGGAGTGTAAGAACACTACCGACCACTTATCGCTTCATGAGGTGATCGTTGCACAACATAACGATGCATGTGAGTGCACCAGTGGAGTTTAGCCGACTTGAGCCATAATTCCATCATGGAACCTTACCACTACTTACCTCCCACCACCTCCTTCTCCTTTATTTAATGTCAAACATTGTGGGTGATGATAACCCCAGGCGACATGACGTGGACCTAACCAACGGGGCTCACCAATATGACCTTTTAGATTTGTGTGGAGGCCACATGGCTAGCATGCTGACATGGCCTCTCTTAATACATTGAAACTCTAATTGATTTTAGCTTTTAGTATGAGTTTCGGATCAGGATAAATTTTATATCTTCGAAAAGCTATCAATGAGCTGAAAACAATGGTGGTATCAAAAGTTAATTCCACGGACTTGTAAAATTGAGGCTTTTGTTGATCCCATCTTTGTCACGGTCCTTGGAGATCATTGAAGCTATTAATAAAACCTTCCTCATCCTGAGAATCGTTAACATGTTGGAAGGTAAGTGGTCACATATAGGTATCAGAGTGAAGGTTCAACTTTGGACCTTTGGGAATAAAATTGGGAGCTTTGTCGCAGTGTATGATGAAGAAAAGTTTCAACACTGGACCTGAAGAGGCACACACACAGAAGATAAGAATTTAATATAATAGTATAATTTCTATAAACAATTTTTTGTTGAATTTAGAATTACAACTGATAGGATTATTGACTTGACATAATACTAATATTGTTAGATCGATTATCCTTTTCACCTTTTCCCGAGGATGGACCACATTTAATGGTTTAAAACATCGACCAAATCCTAGGGATGTAATTAATACGAAATACATTTTTATAAATATAATACTAATACGTTATTTAGTTTCTAATCTGCATACTAATATGGGATTTGAATGGGAAACTAGTTTCATATCAACATGCTTATCGTAGATATGCAATGTTAATGAGTAAATATTTTCAATTATGTTTGAATTAGCTAACAATTATGTGTGTGAAATAACACATAGTGAGAGAGATGGATACAAATTCCATCTAGAAATAAGGAATAGGAAATATAAAGGTAGAGTATAGCATGCCCAAATCCTATCATCACCAAGAAAAGGACTCAGTTGGGAAAGTGTTTACGATGTTGGAAATCCATCAACAAAGGGGGTCTCCCCGTTGTGAAGTCCCAATTAAACCTCACACTGTTTGGAGTAGGAGTGCCATCCGGAGTATCAAACCGACCATCATAACTTAAAGGTTTACCTCAACTACAGTGAATAACATAAGAGATTATGCACATAAAATTTGAAAGCAGCAAGGAACTTGACACTATGGAACACCAATTGCACTGTGTAAAATAATTTTTTCATGAGAGGGAAATAAGAGCGACTCTCATGAAGGAAAGAAATAGTATTATCCCAAGAGAGGAACATAAGAGAAAGGAAATATCCATGCAAACTCCCATCACCATCTAAAGCAAAAAACTAGTATCATTAAAACCATTGCAACTACAACAACCAAGATATCTAACCTAGAGTATTTGAACCAAGAATTGGACCATCTTCATAGTGTTTTAGGAAGAAATGCATTCCTTGGTACCACAAAATACAAATCCATCCAACAAACCAAAAGAAGGAAATCTAGAGAAACTACTACAGATATTCCCAAGATATCCTTAACATATATCAAAGGCACCACTGACCACATAGCCAGGATTTATTTAAAAAAAACAAAATCACAGTCAAATTCATTCCTCCTAACTCCATAAGGAACTCATTAGACTTAATGTATCCAAAACTTAAAAAAGGAGTATACATGATACCATGTGCGTGGTAAATAATACATAGGTGAAAAAGGAAGGTCCTTGCTCACTAGATTAAACGAACATGTTGCGGATATAAAAAGGGATAGAACTTCAAAATCATCTCTTGCAGAACATTTTGGCTCTTCATCTCACCACATTTGCATAGAAAAGGCAAAATTAATATGAAAATAAGACTACTATCTTAAAATAAAAACAAAAGTAGTTTTAGAAATAGAAAAGAGAAACAACATTATAAATAGGGACAACGGCCTAAAGCTTAGCACTAATCGGAAACCCATATTGAAAAATTCTAAAAATAGTTATGACAAGTTGAAAGTAAACTTATCTTGCAATCATAATTGTATAAAAAACTAATATATAGAATTGAAAGAACAACTCAATTCCAGGATTGTGTTCACCTTGATGATGGACTCACATAATAGTCTGAAATGTTGGTTCAACAAAATATTAACGGACTCCTCCTAACTTTACAAAAGTCACTAGCCTATAATGGATTCATTATTTCAATTGATTCGTTAGTTATCTAGTGAAATAGTTCATATATACACAACAAACATTAAAGAAAATACAACACACATCCAACAAGATGAGTGTCAAATCCAGTTAAGTAGTTCAATTTCCTTTGTACATACGAACAAAACATATACCACAAACATCTAAAGAATAGTCTTACAATATTCATGATATATTCATGAAAATGTCTTGGCTCAGGAGCTTATGATTATTAGGTGAAATATCCAAGTACATGGTTACAATGGCGAGCCTCTAGCTCCAATAGTGGAATGTTAAGTCACTTCTTGCTTCTCCAAAGAATGATCTTCTCTCCTATGTTAAGCTAGAGAAGCCAAGGCTAGCTCTCAAAATGATAAGCCTCCAAAATCCATTTGCTTGAGTTATGAGGGTGTATTTATAACAAGAGGTATGAACTTTCATATCCCCAATCACTCTTGAGTTACCATCATGACCCTTGGACTTATAATGTGACCTTTGGACTTCTATATGACTTTTGGACTTTTCCTAAAGACTCTTTTGTCCATATATGACTATGTGACTTTTGATATTCCACATATGACTCTTGGAATTTCACACATTACATTTTTATCCTTTCCTTTTAATACTTACATCATTACATCAACAAATGATCTCGCAAGACACATGACATTGTGATGAGTTTGGTAAAAGTCACAACTTGACAATGATGAAATGGACTTCATGGTGACATGGCAATGCCAAGTTGTTATTCTTGTGGTTTTGTCCTTAATCTTCGTGAGAGGTTTGTTTAGTACTTCATCTTCATGAAAGATATGTTGTGTTCTTCATCTTCAACGTCCAAGGGGTTGAATGATATGGAGTCTTCATGTGGTCTTGATCTTTGATCTCTTTTCATAAACTAGTGTCCCTTCATATTCTTTCTTGATGACTTCTTCATGGTTCTTGCTTCAATAGTGTCTTCTAGCATAGTGTCCTTCTCCTCCCTTCTAAGCACCATATTTTCATGTCATAGTAGAGTAACTGCAGGTGAAATTCACTCATGACAATAGTACATCAACCCAAAAATACCCTAATCTAACCTTCGTCACAAAAAACACTGATTGAGCTAGAACTGGGTATTGGACAAGGAGGAAGGCTCAGTTATTGCGCAATGTGTAGTTCTAGAGGCTAAAAGTGTGGGATCAATGAGGCAGGGATGAAACCAAGGTTGGACTTGAACATGATCACACACTCAACATAATTGATGACTGAACATTAAACACTCAACAACCAGAATCAACATTACCCCCTTAATGCGACGACAAAGCAACATTCTCCTCCAAGTGCGACACTTAAGATATATTTTGTGACAATAGTGATGACACTAGTACAATAGTGCATAAAACTTTGGGAATGAGTTTAATATTTTTCTACATGATAGATAGGACCCATTGGTATCAAATTTTCCTCTTGAAATGAGCCATAACTCTACTTTTACAACATGTGACACTTCCCATGCCAAAATACAACACTTGTGAAAGTAAGTGAAAAGTGCAAACGAAACTTCCAAAGGCTTAAAGAAAGTGAAAGCAACAGATGCCAAAGTGAAGATAACGTAAAAATGACACTTATTAAAGTGAATGCAAGCAAAAATGACAATTGTGAACATGAAAGTGACACTCCCAAAAAAAAGGTGTGCCACAACGACAGTTAAGAACACTCATCGAAATAGAAGTACAATTGCAATAAAAGTGAGGGATATTGTCAATGGAGAGTGTGCACTAACTGTCGACACGTGTTGTGCAGTACATTCTGCTTATGTATTGCACAGTCATTGTCACTAGTGATTATGCAAGCTTTAACTTCAAGAGCTACACAATGGCTATCTAAGCTTACATTGAAACAAGTGCACTTGTGAATTCATTGAAGATAGAGCATGTATGAGAAAGCAACTTTGACACTTACAATTTGAGACAAATCAGTTGGCCATAAAGAAACTATGAAAAATCAGGGAATGAAAGACCCTAGGATCACAAGTAGGCTCCAAAATTAAGGTTTAGGCAAACTTTTGGAGGGTGTTTGTTGCACCGACAACACTTGGAAACACACTGGTAGAACTACAACTTATTTGTTTAGGTTTTAACTTTAAGTGAAAGGTATTAGTCTTTCGGAAAGTATTGATTTACCATGTGGATTTCCCCAAATTTTCCACTTATCCTAGTTAAAGATATAATCACTTATTTTCCTTTCTTAGCCTTAGACACATCAACATAATACTAATAATTATACCAAGATTTTAAGAAAATTCCCCAGTGTTTATCTGCTTCTAGCAAGCTTGAAAAGTATCTCAGTTGTGTCATGTCAAGAAACCACAAGCATTGCTTCGCTACCAGTAAGCTTGAACAACACCCTGGTGAAGTTGTTTGCTTCACCTCCCTACCCATGAATCCTTTCTCTTCTTCACCTCTTTATTTAGTTACTAATAGAATATGAAGAGGAACTTATTTATTTTGACGGTGGAAGAGGGATCCTGACTTATTGAAAGCAGAAGAGGTTGGTTCCTTTTTTAATGGATTTGAAAGATAACTAGAGTTAATATGCTTGTTTAAATTTGTTCTCCTTTCCCTTCTCTACTTGATTGATTCGATAGGTCAAAACTCCATTTAATACAAGGACGAGTCAGAATGGAATATCCTAATAAAGATACAGGCTTCATAGGTTAACCAAAGGATTTCCATCTGGAACGAATCGTATTTTCCATTCAGACACCATAGAATTTTAAGGATATGTAAACCCAAAATAGAGAAGAGGATAACAGATAATCCAAGCATTGTTCGTAGTCACAATTTCCCTTTTCAAGTTTCTCCACACTATCTTTTGAGCCAAACAGGAGAATATCTCATGCAAAGTATTATCAAGCAAAACACGAAAGATAAAAACAAGGCAAAACAAAGAAACAAGACAAAAAAGGAAAACAAATGGAGGATTAACATAAAGCAACATGTAGAGAGAAGTAAGAAAAAAAGGATGCAAAGACTAGATGGAGAGAAAACATAGGATTAGTGTGAAAAGGGAAACTGGAATACAACTAGACCTACTCCTAACTTGACCAGTTAGAAGGTCAGGTTCACTTGTACTTATATTTCTAATGTAACCACCGTAACTGCACCCGACCTGTAAACACAAAGATACCAACAGAAAATATTAGTACTTGAATAACTTGCACAATAGATTTAAGGTCTTTGATAAAGAAAAAATATGCATAACAAATAACCTTAACCACCCAACAACCTTACCTTTATGATGAGAACAACCGTCATACAAACCTCAAAGTCTTCTTGTGGGTGAATCTTCATTGGTGTTATCGTTATCATGAAGCATCAGTGAAGATCAAAGCTTATTATCTGCAAACAAGCTTGCTAAGTAGGATGCTTCTAGTCAGTCATAGGTTTAATCATGATATTCAAAACAATCGTTTTGAAACCCCTGAAATTCTTAGGAGATTGAACTTTCAATTTGTGTACTCTAATTATAAGGATAATCAACAAGACCGAATAAGGTAGGACAATTATCATCAGATGTTTTAATGGGAAAATTATTAATCGAGTAACAATTGTTAGGACCAATGTCATAACTAGATCGATGAATTAGCATATGAGGTTCTTGATTCTTCATTGGTTTCTATTAGTGTAGCCCCCTTATTGTTATTGTTGTACCCCTGACCAATGTTACAACTGGATCGATGAATTAGCATATGAGGTTCTTGATTCTTCATTGGTTTCTGTTAGTGTAGTCCCTTATAGTTGATAGTGTAGCCCCCTTATTGTTATTGTTGTACCCCTGCAATTTTCCATATTTTTATAATTGTGCCCCATAATAGCCCACTATTTTTATTGTTGTTCCCTTACATTATTATTGTTAGGTCGGCTAGGATTATATTATGGCCCCATGGACTCCTATATATAGAAAGGAGGTTTGTCATTTGAATCATCTAAGAATTTTTCATTTATGTAATGTAAAGGAGGTTTCCCCCTCGAAGTTGTTGATTTCTAAGTCGTTGATCTCTCTTTTATTCTATTTTGTGAGTTGGTTTCATAACATTTAGTATCATAGCTTTGGATTATAGGGTTTCACTGCTTCCAACAAGTCATCTTGGAATTTTTGCTATAACTTTTTTTTCTACGAAGGTTCAGAAGCTAAAAAAAACTAATTTGCGCTAAAATCTGGAGGAACTTTGTGGAAAAATTTCAGATCTTGGTTTGAAATATTTTCAGATATATGATCTGTGGAAGTTAGGGTTTTTGCAGGCTCCCAAATTTCATCTCAAAGAGGTGACCTTGGGAAAATCATCATAACTCTCACTTTGAGCATCCGATTGGAATTATATAAAAAATGACCAAAATTACACAGACTGTAGTTTCCTGTGTACCGATTTCAGAGCTGAAGGAGGAAACAGTGACACGTGGAATGTTGTACAAGTTCTCTCTACTGAACTATTCCATAATTAGGTCATTGTGGGAGATTGGGCATAACTTTGTCTTGAAAATCAAAATTAGGTTAGACCTGTGGCATTGGAAAGAAGATTCAGAGAGCTACTAAAGGATTGAAGATAAAATCCTGGGGAGCCAAAATTACAGAGATACATCAGTTTCAATATCGAGCTCCTCAAAAGCAAGAAAAAGGTGTGTATTGTTTTTAAAAATTTCATAATTCTTGTTTAAAAAATAAGTTTGAAGTGATTGCAAGGGCATATTGAAGCATTGATATAAGTATTGGGTTCTAAAATTCCCCCTAAAAGTAATTCAACACCCATTAAGCCCTCAGAAGTCTCTACCATGACTCATGAAGAGGAAGAAGTGCAACATGACATATCAAATTACAAGACCAAGTGCAACAAATTTCTCTTTCACAAAGAGTAACAAATAATGAAATGGAAGCTAAGATGGATGGTTTTAAGAAAGGCGGGGAAGGTAAAATGGATGGTTTGAAGAAATACATGGAATCTAAGATGAATGGCGCGGAAAATAAGATGGATGGTTTGAAGAATGGCATGGAAGCTAAGATGGATGGCGTGGAAGCTAAGATGGATAGCGTGGAAGCTAATATCTATGGTATAGAAGGCAACATGGAAGATTTGAAGGAATACATGGAAGGTTTGAAGGAAGGTTTGGCAAAGTTGATACAAGAAAATATTCCTAATGGCGAAAAGTTAAGAGAGGAAACTCATTATGAGAACAAAAGAAATGTTAATCATGATTTCATAGACTCTAATGTTGGATTTAAGACCCACCACATTCCAAACATAGATATGAGGAAGTTTGATGGCAAGGATCTGATAACTTGGGTACTACAAATGGAGCAATACTTTGAGCTCCATAATACGAAAAACACACAAAAGGTACGCATTGCAACTTTATATTTAGATAGAAGGACATATCAAGAAGAAAAATCTAATAATGTGTATTGATTCGGGTAGTGCCCATAATTTTATTCATTGTAAGGTAGCCAAGGAATTGAATTGATTCCTATACCCAATGTCAGAGTGTCAAGTGACGGTGGAAAATGGAGGAACTATAAATTGCTCTGGAAAGTGCCATAATATCAAGCTAACCATGGGGGAATATGTATTTAATATTCCAATGCTTTCCATTCCAATGGGTGGTGCTCATGTTGTATTATGAGTACAATGGTTACAATCTTTGGGGATGGTAGCTTTTAATTTTCAAGAACTTTTCTTGAAAAAAATTTCGGAAGGAAAGGAAGTTGAATTATGGGGTATTGCAGGGAAGTCGAGAAAGATAATAAGCTCTAATATCATGAAAAAACTTATGTTGAAAGAAAAGCGAGGCGTAATTGCACAATTATGCTCACTATAAGTTCCTACATCAAAATCATATATTTCTCCATATCTACAAAAAGTCTTGGACAATCATTCCAAGGTGTTTGAAACTCCCAAAGGAATCCCACCTATTAGTGATCATGATCATGCTATTTATTTTATTCCAGGAAGTGTTCCTCCAAACATTAGGCTTTACAGATATCCTTATGTCCAAAAGAACGAAATTGAACATATGTTTGCAGAAATGCTAGAGGTGTTGAACCCTTGGTTAAACTGAGAGGGGGGGGGGGTGAATCAGTTTAATGCAGTCATGTTCTTATTAAACTTTCTTTTATACTCATTCACATCATCATTTTGTGATCAACTTAATATACAATGGAACAACAATCTTAATAAGTGAGCAGCAGGTATTAAGCAGAATAAATACAGAGTATCAACACATAATCATCATGCATATAGACAACATATATAAGTGGAAACCCATAAGGGAGAAAACCACATCTTATTATTGTTGTGATGCAAAGGCAAGCTCCAACTCCCTCTCACCACTGATTTTCTGTAGGCACCAACCTACAAGAGGCTCCTACCTCAATTCTGCAAGCTACAACTTGCAAGAAAGCTCCAACTCCCACCTATTTTCTGTAGGCTACAACCTACAGGAGGCTCCTACCTCAGTCAGCTACAACTTTATATGGAAGCACAGCTTCCTCACTCTTTCAAAAACCACATGCTGATTTACCTGGATATCAACTCTGTTCAGTTCCTTCTTCACTGCTGTCCACTAGCCTTCATATCTGCCTTATATCATTTCCGAATCATCATAGCTTCTCTATCTTCTCCTCCTTCTTCTTACCCTCTCTGCCTCATTTTTCATTCTCTAACCTCTCTATGCATATCTATATGATATCATTTATAGAGTTCACCTCATGACTGTTTGTATTCCACAGGGAATTCGAAATGAAAAACCATGACTCTTTGACTTCTACCTTCTCATTTCTTTGTCCAGCTCATTCAGAGGAATATAGTAATATGTACAAATTTCAGTTTTACAGTGGAGTTTTGTTTGCCTACGGAGACTTGCCTTTGCATCACAAACAATATAAAATTAATTAAAACATTTACATTTACATTTGTAATTGATATATCTCATTCAACCCTTTCAGTTCTTGACTCATTGTATGTTTGTCTTTTCTGCTGCTATAGTGTAACAAACCCACATTTTCATTCCTGTGCATTTCAAATTCAGATTCTGCAAATCTGAATACCTTCACTGCAATTGTGTATCTGCTGCATATATAACTGCTTTACAAGTTTTGCCCCAAATAAATCTCAAAGTCTCATGCATATAAAAATGCATTCCCATTAATGCCCAATCTTAGTTCACTTTCTAGGAAAATTCATAGACTTTGCATGTGGAAGCTTTAATTTCTATTTTCCTTAAAGACCCGTGGTTATAAACCATAAAATCACTTTATGAAATGGAAACAATACCTATCTTTGGAATAAAATCCAATAATCACACTTCGGTCATACAAAAACCCTGCAATACAACCCAAATTTCTTATCTTTATGCGGAAGCTCTACTTCTCGGCTTCAAACCTATGGTTAAAACCATAATCAAAACCCCTCTTATAATATGTCGAATTAATATTCGAATATTCTAACTAAACCATTATATAAGTCTCGGCATATACTCGGTTTTGTGCCTTAGTATAAGTGGTCAACGAAAGCCACATCCTCAATATTTATACAAAGGTCTGACTTTGGTTAAACATAAACCAACACCATAATATAACGTTTTAATTCCAGTACTGATCTCATAGTTGGACCCACAGCTTTTGTCATCTTTATTCGTATTAAACTTGACTTTGAATAAAAACCAAAGTGCAAGTCATCAAAATATGTATGCGCCCTTACTAAATATTCTTGTTGTGAAGGTTCGACTTTATCCTTGAACAACATATATATATATATAGATATATACTCCCCAATCAAATGTTAGGAACCATTCAATAAGCCGTGCTAACAAGAATTTGACCATTGCACTCACCATCGAATGTCGCCAGCACTTATATTAAATGCAGTCTTCGGTACCATGGCATGTGTAGCTTATCCTCTAATCATAAGGTTCTTACCTTATTTTAATTGTTGGCATCATATTCCATTAATATATGTCTTCGACCATGTTTAAATCATAACTCGGACTTGGCTTAAAAGCCAAACAACAATATAAATAAAAGTTTGGGTCCAACGCTTAACGGGATATTCATCAACCTTTCGACTTTGGTCAATTATATATCAAAGTACTATGCTCACTTCTTATATATATATAGCCAGTTAACATTAAAGATTTTCAACCGCCGACGAATACATAAAACATATGTATTATGTCAAACACACCTCCATATATGGCCCACAACGTTATGTATATTTATTCTGGTCCCAAAGATTCATTAACACTTCCTCCTTACAAAAAAAAACATCACATCATTTTAATAATGCAACCGTGCCCACACCCTCCTTAACCATAGAACAGATCAGACGGTCAATAGTTTCTCGTGCTCCAACAATACATTGGGTGCACATCCAATGGATGTTGCGCAATATCGTGCAAATTAGATGCACACCACTTAATTCTCAGAAATTACATGATAAAAGTGGGTTTTAAAAACCACTGTTTGCCACGTGTCTATCAAAGACCCATATCAGGTTTTTTGAGAAAATCTACTTACCACTTTTAAAAAGTGCGAGACCGCTGGTTTTCTACCTCCAAAACCGCCCTCACTATTTATTCAAGGTTCCATATATTGACTCAAGGTTCTGCTTTCCTCTCCTTCGTATATGTAAATGGTCTACTCATATATGATATCAACATTTCTTTTAATTATAGCCTACGACATATAAAACATCAGCTTTGGCAATGCGACCATGATTGCCATATCGAGTCTCTGTGGTTCAATCCACAATAAAATCACAAATGACTTCAAACCAAGTGATGGAGTTTGTTCCAAAACCCAATTACTTTGCTGGCCACTCCGATGTATCAAACTATCGAATTAAAACCCATCTTTGACTAATTCAATTAACAAATATAATATAGATATTAACTAACATCGATTTTTCTTTATGCCCAGCAATGCATTCAAGCAATTTTGCACTTCATTATTGTTCAATGTTGCCCATGCAAACCATAATGCATTCAGAACACAATGTCGGCATTAATATGCAATTTATACACAGAATCTCCAATTCAAACCCTTTCCACGGAGTTTATTCAAAACTGTTTATAAACCTTGATTGACTCACATATGTAATTAAATCATCAATGCACATATAATTTCACATCACATCTCTTTCACATAGAATAATATCCATATAATACTGACACAAATCCTTTTATATACACAACTGAATTTACTTACAAAACCTCCTTGTACTATATCTTCAACTCAGTGGCCCTTTCATCCTCACTACTCTGTCTTTGCTTCATGTCTAATGCTCTCTCTGCTGCCTCTGCTTCTTCTTTATCCTTCTTTGTGATAGTTTAGGTGCTACTCCTTTCTTCTCCTTTGCCATCAATGACAATATTTCCAACAGTCTCCCCCTTTGGCATTGATGGCAATGCACTTTCTCTTCTTGCCTTTTCTTTCTTTATTTTCCTCCCCCTTTGACATCAACGGCAAAGAGTTGCACATTTCCTAGTGTGGTTTCCAAACCCTGTCCATAAAACTCTGATCTTGAGGACCTATTCCATGCACTGCTTACTAGCTATGGCTCTTTTGTGACAATATTTGTTGACTGATCTCCCCCTAGAATGATGCTTTCTTTTCTGATCTCCCCCTAGAATGATCCTTTATTTGCATGTCAGAGGGTAACATCTGTAGACATTACCCCTAGTTTGTCTCTTAGATATTCGAATGGTTCTTTAGCAAGAGGTTTTGGGAATATGTTTGATTTTTGTTCCTTTGTAGGTACATATTCCAACTTCACTACTTTATGTGCTACTTGTTCTCTGAGGAAATGGTACTTAATTGGGATATGATTTGTTTTTTAATGAAAAATAGGATTTTTTTATATACTTATTGCACTTGTGTTGTCACATTTGATTGACATGGGATCATCCATGTTTACCTTCATGTCTTCGAGAGTCTGTTTCATCCAGATTACTTCTGTGCAACATGCTGCTGCTGATATGTATTCCACTTCTTCTGTAGATAGAGAGATGAAAGTTTTCTTCTTGCTTATCCATGACACCATAATTTTTCCCAAATAAAATGCACCTCCACTTGTTCTTTTCCTCTCATCCATGTAGCTAGCCCAATCTGCATCTGTATATGCTGTCAAAGTGAAGCTTTTTCTTTTTGGATACCATAGCCCATAATGTGTAGTTCCTTGTAGATATCTGAATATTCTCTAGATTTCTAGTAGGTGATTTTGTTTTGGTGATGCTTGATATCTTGCCACATGTCCTACTGCCAACACAATGTCTGGTCTAGAGGCAGTTAGATATAGTAGACTTCCTATCATGGATCTGTACAGTCTTTGGTCTATATTTGCAGATCCATCATTAGCACATAGTTTGCATCCAGTGATCATGGGAGTTGACATAGGTTTGTAGTCTTCCATTTGGAACCTTTTCAACATCTCTCTTAAGTATTTTTCTTGTGAGATGAATATTCCTGTGTTCTTTTGTTGAATTTGAAGTCCTAAATAGAAGGTGATCTCTCCAATCATAGACATCTCAAATTCTGATTTCATTTCTTCCGCAAATTCTTTTGTTAACTTCTCTTTGTTGCTACCAAACATGATGTCATCTACATATACTACTACAATTAGGAGTTCATTTTCATTAGCCTCTATGTTCAAATCGCTGTCTACTTCTCCTTTCTTAAAACCTTGTTTTTGCAAGTATTTGTCTAGCCTTGAATACCATGCACGAGGAGCTTGTTTCAGACCATGTAAGGCTTTCTTTAATGTGCACACATAGTCATGTTTATCTGTTAATGAGAATCCTACAGGTTGTTCCATGTAGACTTCTTCCTCTAGATCTCCATTCAGGAAGGCAGACTTCACATCCATTTGATATACCTTGAAATCATGATAACATGCAAAGGCCAAAAACATTCTGATTGCTTCCACTCTGGCTACAGGGGCAAAGGTTTCATCATAATCAAGACCTTCAATTTGTGAATATCTCTTGCATACAAATCTGGCTTTATTTCTGATTACCTGCCCTTGTTCATTCATCTTATTCTTGAATATCCATATTGTGCCAACGACATTTTTCCCAATGGGTCTTGGAATTAATTCCCAGGTATTGTTCTTCTCAATTTGGTCCAGTTCTTCATTCATAGCATTTACTCAGTTTTTGTCTTTGCTGACTTCTTCGAACTTCTTTGGCTCTATTTGAGATAGCATGGCTAGGTATACTTCTTCTGTCTGTTCAGCTAACTGTCTTCTAGTCTGGACTCCAACACTCTTGTCCCCAATGATTTGGTCTTCTGGATGATTCTTTTGAGTGTGTCTTGAGGGACCTTTTGAGTTTAATTCAGTATCTTCTGTTGTTTTGCTCAGTTCATCATTATCTTGGTTCTCTTCTTCATGATCATTTGGAGGATTGCTGCATCTTGTGCTTCTTGTTCTGTTTGTTTGATCTTCATCAAATCTTACATCAATGCTTTCCACAATTTTGTGTAGTGTTTTGTTGTAGCACCTATAACCCTTACTCTTGGATGCATATCCTAAAAATATTCTTTCATCAACTCTTGCATCAAACTTTCCCAGTTTTTCATCATTAATTTTTATGAAACACTTGCTTCCAAAGACTCTAAAGTGCTTGATTGATGCTAGTTTACCATGCCATAATTCGTAAGGAGTCTTGTCACAGTTTGGTCTTAAATGAGCTTTGTTAAGAATGTGAACAGCCTTGACCTGCCTTACTTGAAGGTTTAGGAATATTCTTTGTGGCATCACGCTCTGGAAATGTGTTGTCTTTGACTGTTTTCCTCTGCCCTCCCATTCATTCATGTGTACACCTTGGTGCTGAAACTATTGTTTTATCCCATGCTCATTGCATAGGTCTGCAAAATCATAGTCTATGAATTCACCTCCTCTATCTGATCTGATGCACTTTAGCTTGCATCCTGTTTGATTTTCTGCCAATGCCTTGAATATCTTGAATTTCTCAAGTGCTTCAAATTTATATTTGAGAAATTCTACCCGTGTCATTCTGGAAAACTCATCAATTATCAGCATGAAATAAGACTCTCCACTTGGTGCTTTAGTTCTTGAAGGTCCACATAGTTCCATGTGTACTAGCTGAAGTGGCCTATTAGTTGATAGTTCATCTTTGGTCTTAAAATATGTACGGCTCTATTTTCCCAATTGGCAAGCTTTACATATGGTATTTGAGGGCTTATTTATTGCTAGCATATCTCTGACTGCACTTTTCTTACTCAAATTGATGATGTGGTCAAAGTTAAGGTGTCCCAATCTTCTATTCCATAACCATGATTCCTCAAGTTTTCTAAGGTGGCATGCTTCATTCTCTTCTTTCACTATGTAGACATTAATTTCTATTCAAATACCTTTGATCAAGGTCTTTCCTGTGGTGTTTGATCTTACTTCGCAGTCTTGTGCTCTAAAAAGAACTTCACAGCCTTTATCACACATTTGATTGACACTAAGCAGATTTTCTTTTAGCCCATCCACAAATAGTACATCTTGGGCCTTTCCTCTTCCATTATCCAGACTGACTGAGCCTTTTCCTTTGATTTTCCCCACTTTATCATTGTCGAAAGTTACATTTCCAGATTTCTTTTCATCAAAGGTTATAAACTTGCTTCTATCTCCAGTCATATGCTTTGAGCATCCACTATCCAAATACCATTGGCTTTTCTGATCTTGGGCTATTGGAGCCAGGTCACACTTATTCAACTTCTTTTTCCACTGCAGGCAGCTATTTGTTTGGCACCTTTTCTGAGAAGATGGACCACATTATTTGAGAGGACATTCGGAAGACATATGTCTGATTTTATGACATACACAACATTTGATCACATTTTTAGCAGAATTATGAGTATGAGTGAACTCTCCATAATTCATAAATCTCCTTGAGGTTTTGAACATCAGTCTTTGTCCATATGTTCTGCACTCCTTGGCTTTATGGCCGAATTCCTTACAGTAAAGACAATACCCATAAAAACAATTAGCGTACCTGATGAAGGGTTGTCTTCTCCATTTGTTTGCTTGAGGTAGTCTTTTCACTTTTTGCATCCTTAGTTGGTTGGAATCGATTCTCCTTTTATGAAAATCTGTAGCAATATGTCCCAATTTGTGGCAGGCATAACAAGTGACCATTTTCTTAGGGGGGAAGAATCTCCTTTGATAGCTTCAAAATTTTATATATTCAAGAGTATATGAGCCTCTTTCAGTTGATAGTTTATTTATTTCGTTCTTTGTCATTTGAGGTTCCTTCATGTTCCTGTTTACTTCATTGCAGGCTTCTACTTCTGTAGGAACCTTTTGAGCTGTTTCATTATCCTTGATAGCTTTTACAAAAATGATATTTCTGTTATCTGTTTCTTTGACTTTACTTGTTTCTCCTTCATAGCCTATCCCAGTTTTTACCAGAGGAGATCTTTGAGCATCTAGTGTGTTAGTTAAATTCTCAGAGCTTGTCATTTGAGAAGTGTTTATTGACAATTTCCTTGGGTGTTTTCTAATTTCTTCCTCAAGCATACAACTTCTTCCAATTTCTCTTGCTTCTGAATTTTATCCTCAATTTGCTTAAGTAAAGTGTCTTTTACCTTCTTGGATTCTTCAAGCTCTACTTTCAACTGAATGAGGTCTTCTGAATTTTGTTCTTCTCTTACATATTTGAGGAGAATGTCTTTTTGTTTTCTGCACTTTAGTTTAAGTCTATCTATTTCCTCCAGGGCACTTCTTAGCTCCCCCTCAAGATCAACTTCACCTTCTTCCTCATCTTCTAGAAGGAATACTTCAAGTTATTCCTTGGCCATCAATACAAATTCATAGGTTACCTCTTCATTGGAGGATTCATCTTAGTTTTCAGATGCACTGCTATCTTGCTGAACATAAAATGATTTCCTCCTGTATCTATTCCCTTTCTGCCAATTCTTTGATATGGTTTTCTCTGACTCTTGAGTTTGATTCTTTGTCTTCTTGTGAGGACACTTAGAAGCATAGTGTCCAACTCTTCCACAGTTAAAGCATTTAAATGGAAGTTTACCTTTATACTTTACTGAGCCTCTATCTAATCTTCTGATAAATTTGCCCTCTTCTTCATCAGAGCAGAAGCATGTATCTTCTTTTTCTTCTTTGTTATTTTCTGTCTTAAAGGCTGCCTCCCTCATATTTGACTTCCTCTGTGGTAGCCTCATCTCATAGGCTGTTAAGTTTCCAAGTAATAGGTTCATGGTCAGAGTTTCCCAATCAGATGTTTCTTCTATGGCAGAAACCTTGGGGTTAAATCTGGATGGTAAATATCTTATAATATTTTGAACAATTACACATTATTTTATGGTTTCTCCTAGAGCTTTCATGTTATTCACAATTTCTACAACCCTTAAAAAGAAGCTGGCAATGTCTTCATCATCATTCATTTTTATATTTTAAAACTAAGCTCTATAGACTTGAACTTTGGCTATCTTCACCTTTTTGTCTCCCTCATGGATGTTTTCTAGTGTATCCCATATTTCTTTGGCAGTCTTGTTGTGCATTACTTTGATCAATTCTGCCTCACACAGTCCACTTACGAGTGCATTCATGGCTTTTGCATTAGCTACAAAGTCTTGTATGGCATCTTTCTCTGAGTCAGACTCCTTTGGGGCATATCCCAATTCCACAGCAGCCCAAACTTATATTCCTAGAGACATTATGTACATCCTCATTCTTATTTTCCAGAAGGCATAATTTGTACCGGTGAACAAAGGGGCTTTATTTGTTGAGCATCCTTCTAGACTAGCCATCCTGGGGACCTAGGATCTCCTTCTAGTTGTTAAACTGATATAGAAGGAACCGACTCTGATACCAATTGTTGAACCCTTGGTTAAACTGAGAGGGGGGTGGGGTGAATCAGTTTAATGCAGTCATGTTCTTATTAAACTTTCTTTTATACTCATTCACATCATCATTTTGTGATCAACTTAATATACAATGGAACAACAATCTTAATAAATGAGCAGCAGGTATAAAGAAAAATAAATACATAGTATCAACACATAATCACCATGCATATAGACAACAGATATAAGTGGGAACCCATAAAGGGAGAAAACCACATCTTATTATTGTTGTGATGCAAAGGAAAGCTCCTACTCCCTCTCACCACTGATTCTCTGTAGGGTCCAACCTACAGGAGGCTCCTACCTCAATTCTGCAAGCTACAACTTGCAAGGAATCTCCAACTCCTATCTATTTTCTGCAGGCTGCAACCTACATGAGGCTTCTACCTCAGCCAGCTACAACTGACATCTATCAAGCTACAACTTGATATGGAAGCACCAAATTCCTCACTCTTTCAAAAACACTTGCTGATTTACCTGGATATCAGCACTATTCGGTTCCTTCTTCACTGCTATCCACCAGCTTTCATATCTACTTTATATCATCTCTGAATCTTCACAGCTTCTCTATTTGCTCCTCCTTCTTCTTACCCTCTCTGCCTCATTTCTCTATTCTCTAACCTCTCTATGCATATCTATGTAATATCATTTATAGAGTTCACCTCTTGACTGATTGTATTCCACAGGGAATTCGAAGTGATCAGCCATGAATCCTTGACTTCTTCATTCTCATTTCTTTGTCCAGCTCATTCAGAAAAATATAACAATATGTACAAATTTCAATATTACAGTGGAGTTTTTTTTGCCTACGGAGACTTGCCTTTGCATCACAAACAATATAAAATTAATTAAAACATTTACATTTACATTTGTAACTGATATATCTCATTCAACCCTTTCAGTTCTTGGCTCACTGTATGTTTGTCTTTTCTGCAGCTGTAGTGTAACAAACCCACATTTTCATTCCTGTGCATTTCAAATTCAGATTCTGCAAATCTGAATACCTTCACTGCAATGGTGTATCTGCTGTATATATAAATACTTTACAAGTTTTGCCCCAAATAAATCTCAAAGTCTCATGCATATAGAAATGCATTCCCATTAATGCCCAATCTTAGTTCATTCTCTGGGAAAATTCATAAACTCTGCATGTGGAAGCTTTAATTTTTCTTTTCCTTAAAGACCTATGGTTATAAACCATAAAATCACTTTATGAAATGGAAACAATACCTGTCTTTGGAATAAAATCCAATAATCATACTTCGGTCATACTGAAACCCTGCAATACAACCCAGATTCCTTATCTTTATGCGAAAGCTCTACTTCTCGGCTTCAAACCTATGGTTAAAACCATAATCAAAACCCCTCTTATAATATGTCGAATTAATATTCGAATATTTCGACTAAACCATTATATAAGTCTCGGCATATACTCGGTTTTATAACTTAGACCCCAATGGTCAACAAGCCACATCATATTCCATACAAAGGTTTGACTTTGGTTATACATAAACCAACACCATTATATAATGTTTTAATTCCAGTACTAACACATAGTCGGACCCACAGCTTTTGTCATCTTTATTCGTATTAAACTCGACTTTGAATAAAAACCAAAGTGCCAGTCATCAAAATATGTATGCGCCCTTTACTAAATATTCTTGTTGTACAAGGTTCGGCTTTATCATCAAACATAATATATATATCAACATAAATATATACTCCCCAATGAAAGGTTAGGAACCATTCAATAAGCCTTGGTAACAAGCATTTGACCATTGCACTCACCATCGAATGTCGCCAGGACTTATATTAAATGAAGTCTTCGGTCCCATGGTATATGTAGCTTATCCTCTAATCATAAGGTTCTTACCTTATTTTAATTTCCGACATCATATTCCATTAATATATGTCTTCGACCTTGGCTAAAGCATAACTCGGACTTGGCTTAAAAGCCAAACAACAATATAAATAAAAGTTCGAGTCCCACGCTTATCGGCATATTCATCAACCTTTCGACTTTGGTCAATTATATATCAAAGTACTGTGCTCACTTCTTATATATATAGCCAGTTAACATTAAAAATTTTCAACCGCCGACGAATACATAACACATATTTATTATGTCAAATGCACCTCCATATATGGCCCACAACGTTATGTATATTTATTTTGGTCCCAAAGTTTCATTAACACTTCCTGCTTACAAAACAAAACATCACATCATTTTAATAATGCAACGGGGCCCACACCCTCCTCAACCATCGAACAGATCAGACAGTCAATAGTTTCTCGCGCTCCAACAATATGTTGGGTGCACATCCGACAGATGTCGCGAAATATCGCGCAAATTAGATGCACACCACTTAATTCTCAGAAATTATGTGATAAAAGTGGTTTTTAAAAACCACTCTTCACCACGTGTCTATCAAAGACCCATATCGTGTTTTTTTGAGCAAATCTAAATACCACTTTTAAAAAGTGCAAGACCACTGGTTTTCTACCTCTGAAACCGCCCTCACTATTTATTCAAGGTTCCGCTTTCCTTTCCTTCGTATATGTAAATGGTCTGCTCATATATGATATCAACATTTCTTTTAATTATAGCCTACGGAATATAAAACATCAGCTTTGGCAATGCGGCCATGATTGCCATATCTAGTCTTCGTGGTTCAATCCACAGTAAAATCCCAAATGATTTCAAACCAAATGATGGAGTTTGTTCCAAACCCCAATTGCTTTGTTGGCCACTCTGATGTATCAAACCGCCGAATTAAAACCCATCTCTGACTAATTCAACTAACAAATATAATATCGATATTAACTAACATCGATTTTTCTTTATGCCTAGCAATACATTTAAGCAATTTTGTGCTTCATTATTGTTCAATGCTGCCCATGCAAATTATAATGCATTCAGAACACAATGCCGACATTAATCTCCAATTTGAACCCTTGCCACAGAGTTTATTCAAAACTGTTTATAAACCCTGATCGACTCACATATGTAATTAAATCATCAATGCACATATAATTGCACATCACAGCTCTTTGACATAGAATAATATCCATATAATACTAAAACAAATCCTTTTATATACACAGCTGAATTTACTTACAAAACCTCCTTGTACCAGATCTTCAACTCAGTGGCCCTTTCATCCTCGCTACTTTGTCTCTGCTTCATGTCTAATGCTCTCTCTGCTGCCTCTGCTTCTTCCTGGTTCTTCTTTGTGATAGTTCAGGTGCTGCTCCTTTCTTCTCCTTTGCCATCAATGACAATATTTCCAACAAGATGCTAGTATAATTCAACATAGTCAAAGTTCTTTCTCTACTCCAGTAGAATTGGTGCAAAAGAAGGATTGATTATGGTGCACATGTCTGAATTATAGGGAGCTCAATAAGCTCACTATTAAAGATAAATTTCCCACTCCTGCGATTGATGAATTATAGTTTGAATTACATGGAGCAATTTATTTCACCAAGTTGGATCTTCGTTCAGGATATCATCAAATTATAATGAAGACCGAAGACATTCCCAAAATAACATTTCGAATTCATGAGGGTCATTATGAATTTTTGGTCATGCCATTTGGACTTACCAATGCACCTTCTACATTTCAAGGGTTGATGAATTCCATTTTTAAACCTTTCCTTAGAAAAATTATGTTAGTATTTTTTGATTATATACTAATCTACAACAGGTCTTGGAAGGATCATGTTCAACACGTTGACATGGTGCTGAAACTATTGGAGGAGAAACAATTATATGCAAAAACCTCCAAATGTTTCTTTGGAGTACAAGAGGTGGAATATGTGGGTCATATTGTATCTCAGAAGGGTGTTAGGGTAGACCATAACAAAATTAAAATCATTAAGGAATGGAAAGTCCCCACAACCATAAAGCAATTGTGAGTATTTCTTCGGTTAACAGGGTATTATCACAAGTTTTTTAAGAATTATGGGAGAATAGTAGCACCTTTAACATTATTGAATAAAGATGCATTTTCATGGACTCCTGAAGTAACTAAGGCCTTTGAACATCTTAAAGACGTAATGTGCCAAGCACCAGTCTTAGCTATGCCAAACTTCACAAAAACCTTTATTATGGAATGTGATGCCTAAGGAAATGGAATTGGTGATGTTCTAATGCAAGAAGGAAGACCCATTGCTTTTGAAAGTCGTCCAATCAAAGGAAAGTATTTACAGAAAGTGATTTATGAGAAGGAAATGGTGGCAATACTGCATGCACTAAATAAATGGCAACCGTACCTAATTAGAAGACACTTCAAGGTAAAAAATGATCATGATAGTCTTAAATACTTTTTGGAACAAATGCTATCTTCAGAAGAGAAGAAAAAATGGGTCACAGAGATGTTGGGTTATGACTTTTAAATCATCTATGAAAAAGGGAAGCTAAATGTTGTTGTAGATGCACTCTCAAGAAAGGACGAGGATGTGGAAGCATTGATTTGTGCCATTTCTATTATCCAACCAGATTGAATAACTGAAGCAAGGGAGGAATGGAAGAATGACGAAGAAGTATGGACACTCATTCAAAAGTTGCAGCAAGGTCCTAGTACATATGATGCATTTAGTTGGAAAAATGATTCCTTATGGTACAAAGATCACTTATATTTTTGTAATAATTCCCAACTAAAACAAAATATTCTTTTGGAATTGCACACCTCTCCCTTAGGAGGACACTCGGGATTTTTAAAAACTTACCACAGGGCGAAGATAGTTGATGCATTACAAACAGTAGAGCACAAGGGATAGGAAGGTGAAGAGGAGGAAGTTTTCATAAGAGAATATTATTTGACTGAACCATATTTAAGATCTAAATATTTCGAAACAAAATATTCTTGAGAGACAGAAACGTCAGTAGGTGCACTTGGGCTTCCATCATCATATATATCAACGGAGTCATCCTCATTAGAATGATGGTTTCCGAAGCAATTTTATTGATCAGGAAAATTGATTTAATTTGATTGAATACCAGATTCAATATCATCCAAGAATGAGGAAACACCATCTTCACACATAGGACTTTGAAAAAGAGAAGAAATATTGAAATAATATTCACCTTCTTGCTCCTCTACCTGTGAAATGTGACTACCTGGCACTTGATGAATGCTTGGATTTGGAAGAGGTTGATCAAGCATATCAAGGGACAAGATGTTATGAGAATGAGATGATAGAGGAGGAAAATCATCTAAATAAAATCCAAGACTAAAGTTATGAGTGTTAATATTGTTATCACTCTGCCAGATTCCTAAGGCTGAAGAAGGAATCCCAACAGAGGTAACCACAAGCAAAGCTTTTGACTTGGTAGCTAGCCCTATCAAGTTAGAGTGGGCTTTCTCCAAAAGGGTCACAACCAGGACGGATGGATAAATTAGGGTTTTTAGGCTAGATATTGAGTTTAGGGGTTGGTTTGATTTGTTTTTGGTTGGGTTATCACTGGATGAAGAAATTAGGTCAAGGAAAGCTAGGTAAGGGAAAATGAAATAGGGTTGCAGGGATCAATGGGGCAAGGCAGGCACAAGGCTTATCACTTAATTATGATTGTGATGGAATGGTTTTGAGACTGAAGAGAAGCTAGGAAGAGCATTGGAGGTGTATTCTTCTTAAATAAATGAAAATGGACAAACTATGATCAATTTCCCAAAATAGAGCATGTGCAAGCCTGTATTCTGATTATCAAACTTGAAAGAGATCATATCATATAAATGAAGTGAACATGAATACAATACATTATAACATATGAAACTGAAGAAAAGACAATGATAAACATCAATACCACAAGCATCCCATAAAATAGCTGCAACTCCTCTTTATTAGCTGGCCAGATTGAGTACAATAGTTCCTTGATCAATAATCAAACATACAAACCGATTCCAACCTTTGAAAATGAGTAAAAAATGACATGATATAGGCCTCAAACAACCTCTCCAAACCTCAAGGGTTGAATCCCTAATTTGGGGAGCTGATCCATAATAATTTGAACTAATACCTAGAGTGTAGGGAGGTCCAAGTGACTCCTCCCTAAATACATTCAAAATGATTCATTTGACTTAATGATAACTTATACCCAATGAATATACCCCTAGGTAACTTATCCTTGACATAATTACATTTACCATTATGAATTACATTAACAGAAAGATGATTTTCTGAGATAAAATCAAAATTTACAATGAAAAACTACAAAACTCAGCAAACTGTCATATGCACCATTTTCCTGTCATATGCACCCTCGCTTAAGGCTGTGCACCCTCCATGTTCAAGGTGACTTTTGATTGACCTACAAGTGTCCAAATCTGGTCCAAGATGGCTTGTTAGAAATCTATGATTTTCCTCTTTCTGAATATGCCTCAAGTTCTAAAAATGATGTTGATTTGACCCCTCAAAATTGGATTCTCCCAGGACTGCTCTGTGCACAGCGCCTAGGCAAAAATATGGGCAGAAACATGTTTTTTAGGGTGTTTTTTGCCCTTTTCACTGACCATTTTGACTCAAAAACCTTAGAAAATGTACAAGGTGTATGTCTTCATCAGTCTAAACCCAATGGTGGTGACCTTTTGCCCAAAAGTGTCCCTATCATTTGCACAGCTCCTAGGGCACTGCACATATGACAAAATTTCTGATATTTTTATGCTCAGGAAAACTCAGAAAACACAGATTTTTCAAAAAGGATTCAAAATGCCTCAAAATAAGTGGAAAGGGTGCTAGTGAGGTGGCTAGGCTTGGAGTGAAGCCTATGCAAGTATTTCCTCTCCCCCTTTGATCTTGATTCTCCAAGCCTTTTTCTTGGTTGTTCTATTCACATGATAGAGTTCCAAGTAAAGTCTCCAACATTTGGGTTTCAAATGCCAATTAATGTACAAAGATAAAAATATTTATTATATGGTATGCTTGGTCTGCTAGAGTTCTAAGCATAAGAATCCTCATCTTGTAATAGAAATAAACCAAATATATCATGCCATACCTTAAGGTTTTGTGATAATTCTTGCATACTTAGCTTCTTGGTCCCCAAAGTGTTGGATTTGATATAAATTTTGTAGCTATCTCTTTATAACTCTCTTCTAATACTTTTCTTTTCTAGTTTCCTTTTCCTCCATGGTGTTGTTGTCAAAACCCTAGGGAAGTATGTGATAATGTGGAATGTGGATTTTAGGAATAGGAAATGGGGAAAGGGAAAAGGAGTGATAGTATGATGGGAATTTTAGATGGGGAATTGGGAATTGGGAGCCTAGGTAAAAGTAGCACCTAGGGCTTAGGTATTGTGATTAGAAACTTAGGGAAAGGGATTGTAATAACAGGGATTTGGGAATGAGTATTTGCAATGTGGGAAGGGTATGAGAGTGTAAGGGAAATGGGATTTAGGAGTTGTGAGTGTTAGGGGGGAATTCTAGGGTTTTGAATGGTTAAAACACCAAATTCTCAAGCAAATTACACAACACCAAACAAATAAACTTGAAGGAGGTAAATGATGATGGAAGACACCTTTACTCACTTGCTGGAGGCTTAAAAAACTGTCGCAGAAGTTCTAGAGGTGATTTGGCACAATTTGGATGATTTTCTGGCATTCTGGGCATATGCGCAACACCTTAAGGCTATGTGCCCTCTCTTCAGATTGTGCACCCTCACAAAAGGATATGTGCCCTCACAGAAGGCCATGCACAACGCCTTTTTGCATACTATATTTGGAGGCCTTCCCGAAATCCAAATTGATCTCATGATAGCTCGTTGGAAATATCTCTCTCTTGGATACATAATGGACCTATAAATAACTGAAAATGATCATGTATAGCCCCTCAAAAGTCATTTCTCCCAAAAATGTTAAATAAGTGCAGAATGAGGGTGCAAAAATGCATTGTGTTGGTGCAGGCAACTTTTGGAGGCCTTCCTCAACTCCAAATTTAGCTCATAATAGCTCATTGGAAATATATTCTTGTACAGTTGTCATTTGAATTATCAAGAAAGTTATTTGGAGAATCCATCTAGGAGAAAAATTGATTTTCCCAAGGTCACTCCAGAAATGCATAAAACCTCTTGTAGCACCTGTAGTTTTGAAATTTCTCTCAAACTATGACACCTGTGTAAAAAATGAAGGAGGTTTTTCTTTTTAGACATATTATGGACAAAAACCACTCTCACTTTTGTCAAATTCATCTCTATTTTGTCAAAAATACACTTTGAATCAAAACTGGCTCTACGAGTGGAAAATGGTTTGACTCTCAGAATGGTTCTTGAAAAATGGTGGAGAAATGATGTTTATGAGTTGAAATGTCCTCATGCTTATTGATATGACCAAAATTATGTCTCCTCTACTAAGATGTCTCTAATTCCATAGCAAACCCTAGCTCAGTGGGAGAGGAAAATAGGGTTTAGTGCTTGTGGAAAATGATGACTTGGTCACCCTTGGGAAAAAAGGTGAAAATGGTAAAAAACGAAGTGAGGTCAATGATAATGACGGAGATAAGGTGAAAGCAGAGTAAAATTAGGTAGGATGGGTGGGATGAAAATACCAGTGCTAAGAAATATCATCTTAAGAGATCAAGGGGTTATTCTTAACCTTAGGCTGGATGCAAATACTAAACCATTCCAACTTATCCTCAATAGGATCTAAATCACAGGAAGGGGATGGAGGTTGAATGGATGGATCATGAATTTGATTTTCAGATTTCCCAACTTCAACATTATCACAAGGAGGCACCCAAATTGGTACTGGAAAAGGAGGAGGATAATGAACAAAAGGAATAGTAGGTTCCTCCTCTAAAATTAGAGGTGTCTCATGATTTACAGAATTTGGGGAAACAGAAACATCAGGGGTTTCGGGCTCACCATGTAAAGATATATGAACCAAACGCTCAAAATTTTGTTTAAAGGAATCCCAATATGTATCTTCTTGGGGAAACTCATAACATAGGTTAAGGAATTGATTAGAAAAATCCTCAATTTATTCACCAAGGTTCATTCTTATTTGATTAATCCTTTTAAGAACATCATGGTAATCATACTTGTCAAAAGGGTAAATTAATCTCCTTTATGAAGTGTTCAAAAGAATGCATATAAGCGGGTGGTAGAGCATGACACCATCAGTTAACTCGACCTTCAAGTGTGAGGAAGAAAATAACACATGCCACATATTCACAATCAATTTCGTAATATCCACCGAACTTTGGAAAGAGAAATGCATGCTCGACTATGGATGTATCGTCCTCACCATCAAACTTGAATTGAGACATGTCATAAAGAGGTCCATCGAGGATAAATTTTTTACCATGACATCTATTAGAAAAACACTTGGGAGTATGATTTGGGGAAGATACTTTTAAGATAAGAGATTAAAAACATAATCAACATGCATAGCTTGTCATCTGGCCCTCCTTCTGGCAAAAATTGTTGACTGTGGTGGAAATTCATCAACCAAGGTAGTCTACCCGATGTGAAGTCCCAATCAGACCTCACACCATTTTGAGTAGCATCCCCATATGGATTATTAGGTCAACCACCATAAGTTAAAGGTTTTCCTCAATTGCAATGAATTACACAAAAGAGTATGCACATAACCTTTGAAATCAACAAGTAAGTTGAGTGTGTGAAACACCAATTACATTGTGTAAAATGAGACTTTCATGAGAGGGAAGTAAGATTGAGTATTTAGAAGGAAATTAATACTACTATACTAAGAGAGGCATATGAGAGGAAGGAAAGATCAATTATTTATATATAAAATTAGTTCACATAGACACAACAAACATTAAAGCAAATACAATACACATCTAACAATATAAGTACCAAAGCCAATGAAGTAGCTCAATTTCCTTGGTACATATGAATAAAACATATACCACAAACATTTAAAGAATAGTCTTACAATATTCATGATAGATGCATGAAAATGTGTTGGCTTAGTGATCTTCTTATTATTAGGTGAAAGATCTAAGTACACAGTTACAATGGTCTGCCATTAGCTCCAGTAGTAGAAGATTAATTCACTTTTTGCTTCTCCAAAGAATGACCGTCTCTCTTATGCTAAGCTAGAGAAGCTAAGGCTAAGCCTCCAAAGGCCCTTTGCTTGAGTTATGAGGGTGTATTTATAACAAGAGGGATGGCCTTTCATATTTCCTATGACTCTTGAGTTACCCTCCTGACTATTGGACTTATATATGAATTTTGGACTTTTCCTAGAAAATATTTTGTCCATATATGACTATGTGAATTTTCATGTTCCACATATGACTCTTGGAATTTGACACATTACATTTTGTCCTTTTCTTTTAATATTTACATAATTACATCCACAAATTATGTGGAAAGACACATGACATTGGTAAAAGTCACTACTTGACAATGATGACATGGACTTCATGGTGATATGGCAATGCCAAGTTGTTATTCTTGTTGCTTTGTCTTTAATCTTCATGAGAGGTTTGTTCAGTACTTCATCTTCATGAAAGATCTGATTTTCTCTTCATCTTCACCTTCTAAGGGGTTGAATGATATAAAGCCTCCATGTGGTCCTAATATTTGATCTCATGTCGTAAACTAGTGTACCTTCATCTTCTTTCTTATGAATTCTTCATGGTTCCTCCTTCAAAAGTGTCTTCTATCACAATCTCCTTATCCTCCCTTTTGAGCATCATCCTATCATGTCAGAGTATAGTACTTGCAAGTGAAATTCACTCATGAAAATACAACATCAGCTTGGAAATATCTTAGTATAATGTTCTCCATGAAAAACATTGATTGAGATAGAACTAGGTGTTGGACAAGAAGGAAGGCTCAAGGATTGTGTAGTGCACAGTTCCAGAGGTAAGGAGTGAGGTACTAATGCTTGTGACTACACAATGCACAAAATTGGAGGCTAAATAGATAATAATGCGCAGTTGAGGGTCACAGTGAGGCAATATTTCCCACTGTAACTATGCAATGCACAATTCAGGAGAGAGAGTAGGCCATAGGATTATGCAGTTCAGGAAGGCAGGTAAACATACTGTTTCTTTAAATTTCACAATGCGTAGAAGGAGACTGGTTTGGAGGCAGGATTGAACAGTTATGTAGGTCAAGAGGCAGTTCTTGGGCACTGTGACTAGACATTTCATAGTACTTGGATGCAGTAATTATTCATTATTTAGTTCCACGAGGAAGGGATTCATGCTTGAATGTTGCAACAATGAGGGGGAAGAGTGAGCTTAGGCTAGCCGAGCATGAAACTTTATGGAATGTGACTAAGTGTGGGATCAATAAGGCAGAGATGAAACCAAGGTTGAACTTGAACATAATCTCACACTCAGCATAATCAACTGCACAACATTAAACACTCAGCACCCAGAATCAACATGATCCCCTTAATGGGACGACAAAGCAACATTCTCCTCTAAGTGCAACACTTAAGATATAATTTGTGACGATAGTGATGAAACTAGTACAGCACACATAAAACATTGGGTATGAGTCTAATACATGTCTACATTATAAATAGGACCCATTGGTACCAAAGTGTCTCTTGAAGTAAACCATAACTCTGCTTTTATAATTTGTGACACTTCTCGTGCCAAAATATGACACTTGCAAAAGTAAGTGAAAAGTGCAAATGACAATTGAAAAGGCTTAAATAAAGTTAAAGCCACACATTCTAGGGTGAAAATAACATAAAAAAGACACTTATTAAAGTGAATGCAAGCAAAAACGACAGTTGTGAATGTGAAAGTGACACTTTTGAAAACAAAGGTGAGCCAGAGTGACAATTAAGAAAACTAACCGAAATAGAATTACGATCGCAATCAAGTTGAGGGAGGATATTAATGGAGAGTGTGCATGAAATATTGAAATGTGGATCACAATCATTGTCACTAGTAATTGCGCAAGGCTTACCTTCAAGAGTTGTGCAATGTATATCTAAGCTTGCATTGAAATAAGTGCACTTGTGAATTCATCAAAGAGAGAGCATGTGTGAGCAAACAAATTTGACACTTAGACATCATCCAACCATGAAGAAACTATGAAAAATCAAGGAAAGATAAATCCTAGGATCATATGTAGGCTCCAAAATTCAAGTGTAAGAAAATTTTTGGACGGTGTTGCTCACAACGACAATAGAAAGGATAAGAGAAAAATTCCCCTAATTGTGCGAAAACCCTCAGGAGTTTGAGAGTCAAATTGAGAAGTTGAAAAGAAGAGGATTATCAAAGAATAATAAATTCAGGTAGAGATGAATGCAATGATCTAATAGATATTATCATATTTGCAAATTATGAGCAACATGAGCTTGGTGTCAACCACCTAGGCAAGTAGAAATCCAAGCAAAGTCCATCTCAAATATGGAAGCAATGACTAGAAGAAAATATAGTAAGATGAATCAAGTTAAGGAAGGGGCATAGGCTAGAAACTGAAGACACAAAGAAGCGAGAAACCCCACTCAGGACTCCAAAAATAGAATGAAACAACCATCACCATTTGTCTAGTGTTGCAAATAAAAGGCACCATCAAAAAATAAGTAATAGGTGTGTAGTGCCCAAAGAGTTCAAGAAAGAAAAACCCCCCAATTTTGATGGAGAAATTAAGAAGGTTGAAGAAATGAAGGCATGGTTGTTGGTCTCGAAGAAATATTTCAGTCCCTGATTATTTTGAAAATATGAAGGCTAGAGTGGTTATTTTAGCTTGAAGGGCAAAGAAAATATATGGTGAGAGGATTTGAGAAATTTAAAGGGAATCAGAAAGAAAGAAATGTCACGGAGAAGATTTGAAAAGTATTTCCATGAGAAGTCATGTAGAGTGGATAATTATATTGTTTTTCATCCATCTTGGTGATTTTAGATTGGAAAAAGTGGAGGAATCAACTCTCAAGACCATTTTTACTAGCGAGGCCTTGAGCAGTAAACTTGGGATATTCGAAGAAGATGGGGGTTCTAATACAGAAGAAAAATAAGAGGGGAAATCGGGAGATCAGGAAGAAATGGATAACTAGTATAAGAAAAAGCCTAAAAAAGATCAACCTAGTTCATGTTTCATGAATCAATATTACTCCATGTTTAAAATGGAAGTGATGGTTAATATCGAGTCGTACCAAGGTGAGTTAAACGCTTTGAATCTAAATCATTGGTTGCAACAGTGGGAAGTATATTTCAATGTTCATCACATAGAGGAGGAACAAAATATTTCATTTTCACAACTGAAATTAGAGGGCCATCCCCTAACTTGGTGGAAAATTCACAGAGAGACCCTGAGGTTGGAGAGAGATCCTCCGGTGACCAAGTGAGAGGAATTTAAAACTCTCAATAATTCACAATTTTACCCTACTAGGTATGTAGAGGACCAATGTGCACGGTGACACTACTTCAGGGAAAAGTGCACAAGAGTATATCATAGACTTCAGAAAGCGGCCATAATGCTTGGTATCTCCTCAAAGAGCCCAGATGTACTACTTGACTATTTGGGAGGTCTACACTGCCGTCTGCAGAATCAAGTGATGTTGTTAAAGCCTAGACCAATGGATGAGGCCATTGTACAGGGACAATACTCGGAGAACATAAGCTTGAAGAAAGCACAATCAAGGGGATCAAAGCAAAAGGAGAAACAAGGTGCTTCTAGGGAGGGGAAGAAGAAGCATAAAGGGGAAAAGATAAAAATACAACAACCATGACACATCAAAGCAAAGGTCCCAACAACCACTGCAACATTGATAGCCATATAGAGGAGAATTGTTGGAAGTTGCATCTAGAGCTTTACCCAAAGAAAAAAGTAAAGATAGTAAGAAAAATAATCTCATGGCCATTAAGTCAAGAAACCAAGTTGAAAGAAGCTCAGACATGAATGATAACATTGTTGTACATCTCTGTGAAAGGAGGTGAATCTAGGTAGCCTTCGGCAACATGAAGATAAATAAATGGCCAAACTCTTCCATATAAAGATATAGGTCAAGAAGACCAAGATTGATGCTCTGTTTAACTTAGGATCGTAGGATAATCTCATTGCAGTAGATCTGGTCAAGAAATTAGGATTGAAGTTCATGATAACCCAAGTTGATATCCACTGGGATCGGTAAATAAGGATGCAAAGCTTAAGGTAACAAAACAATGCAAAATTAGATTTTTCATCGGTGTTAATTTTATTGATGAAGTAGAACTAGATGTGGTTCCCCTTGATGTATGTGGAGTCATATTTGGGCATTCCTACATGTACTATTAGAAATTTAGTAAGAAAGGCTAAAATTGACTTGTGCCTTAGTCAAATTTAGTAATTTGATTTTCCACATTAGCTGGATGAATTGGATTGCAGTTAACTTGTGTGACATGGAATTGTCTACTAGTTTACTCATTAAACTTGAGTTTTATGCTAGAAGTAGAGTTGTTCATGTAGTGATTGCTAGAATTTAGCGTTCTAGTTAAGTTATTTTCAGTTTGACTCGTTTAACAGAGCTCAAGTAATTAATTGAGTCAGTTTAAGGTAAGTTGAATAGTAGAATTGTTGTTAACTTAGTGATCTCACAGTTAAACTAGTCAATCAACTAAAAATAGCCCATACATGCATGGAATTCGAATTACCTAGCTGGAGTGGAGGAAAAGGCACATTGTAATTATCAATAGTATACTATTTGAGTGTACAGGCTTGGAAGTTAGGTAGGTGAATTATTCCTTGGGAATTCCGCAAGAAATTAGGAGAACATTCATATATTTTAGGAGCTAATTTCCTAAAGTATTGTGCAAGGAAATATGAGCAAGTTGGGGCCTTGAATTGGCTAAGTGATGGCTGGAGCAAGATAAACATCAAGAGAATAGGTTTATAGTGTAGGTTGGGCTTCAAGATCGAAGTAAGACATTGTAATAGTTTCTCATTCTCATATGATTAATGAAAAGCAACGGAGGGCTTTTTCCCAGTTGGGTTCCCCTATAAATCATTATGTTCTTGTGGTGTTTTAATGGTTACATATTATTGCATGTGTTTTTAAATTGTGATTTCCATTCTGTAGAATAGTAGAGGAAATTTTTAATACATTGATTTCAACTCGATTTCATTTGTAGTAGCAAATTTATATTAATTTATACATGGTATTAGAGCAGAAATCACAGTAGAAACTAGTTTATAGAGCATCTCCTTCATAAATTTTAATTTTCAGATTCAATGAAGCAGTTTTCTTCCATGCAAGAAATTTCTTTCAACATATTGAGATTGGAGTATGCCCTTGAGGGAACCTAAAATTTCATAGCCTGGAAGGACAGGATGGAAGTAGTGCTTTATGATAATGGTGTGCTACAATACACCAAAAATAACATTCCAAAACCAGTAGTATCATATGCACAACAGTTAGCCCAGTGGAAGAAGGATACCGCAAAAGCCAGGAGGATCATACTGGAGGGTGTGAGAGACCACATAGTCTCAAATTTACATGGAAAGGAGACTCCCTTTGCTATGTGTAAAACCCTCACTGAGCTATGCGAAAAAGGTAGTGATGTCAAGAAATTGGCATTAAGGGACAAACTCATAAACGTTCGCATGTAGAAAGGCGAAACCATTCCACATTACCTCTCCAGGTTTACTCTGTGCCGAGATGAGCTTGGATTAGTTGGAGAAAATATTCCATCTTCATTACTAGTGAGCCTATCTCTCTTAGGCCTTCCAAAATCCTGGCACAACTACCAGGACTTTATAAATGGAAGGGACAAATTTCCAAATTGGGAGAGACTTTGCTCCAATCTGGTGCAAGAAGAAATTCAACGGAACACTAGAGATGGAGTAACATCCAAATCTAAGGAGAAAGATAATTTTTCCTTGTTTGGGAAGGGAAAGAGGGCCCAAAGAAAACCAAATACTAGCCAGAACAATGGCAAGAAGAAGCACTTAAGCAAGATAAAATGTTTTCATTACCATGAATTTGGGCACTATGCAACAAAGTGTTCGCACAAGAAGTATAACAAGAATCCTTCCAGAGGAGCAGGAGTGAAACACTTACCTCACAATTCAAATTAGACTTTAATGTGATTGCATGCATGGCCAACACTATAATGGGGAGTGTGTGGTATTTAGATTCGGGTGCGTCGTTCTATATGAAGAGATGCAAAAAATTCTTCAGTAACCTAGAGGAGAAGGATCTCCAACTGCACATAGAACTTGGGGATGATGGGAGGTACAGTACCAAAGGAATTGGTACCATAACCTTTAAGCGGGAGTCAGACTCCCATCTTCATCTGAAATATGTCATCTATGTACCTGGGCTGAAGAAGAACTTGATCATTGTATTTTTATTGGAGTATAGAGCCTATGATGTTTTTTTTAGTAAGAGGAAATCATTTCTAAGACATGTAGTCATTAGCACTTCGTAATTCCTCTAGGATGAGGAGAGGAACCCAAAGGTAACCACAAACCACTTTAAAACTGGAATCTAGCCCTTACAACTTCAGAGAGGACTCTCTCTATATGAATCTTTAGTCACTTAGATGACTGGTTGTGTTAGATTTTAGGCTAGGTATATATATTAAGGTAGAATATTTTCAACAATTTGATGGCAGGGGAGAGGGGGAATCCATTGGGCATGGAGTCATATTGAGCTAATGATTTTTAGTGATATGATGGGAAAATGAGAAATCCTTAGACAAGGGAAAGGTAGGAAATCCTTATGGTGTCTTTGTCAAATTTCGTTGTAGAGAGATGCGTAGAGGATTAGTGTAATTTATAACATCTAAAGCATATAACTAAGGATGAATTTTAGATATTACAATGGAGGAAAAACACTAAAATATTCAGCTACTTATAGCAAATCACTTTAAAGTGAATTCTGAAATAAATTTTGCTTAAATAAACATTAAAGACATGACATTTATGCATGGAAATAAAAAGAGATAAAATTACATATAGGATAAAACATCACCATAGGAAACTGACATATGAATCCCTGAACAAGTAAACTTCGCCTTCATCATTCACTGAAATTTTCCAATGGAATTGTATAATGCACAAAGTTTTTCTCTATCACACAATGACCAACCAACCTTTTTCTCATAAAAATTTACAAAATATATATTAAAGAATCTTTCCCAAGCTAAGGAGGTCGAGTTCAACCATTTACCCAAATATAGAATCAATGACGTTAAGATTTGAAACTGCCTGCTAGGAAATAGGGACCGAATTTCTAGAATATAGGGGTCAAATATTAGATTGTATCTCTTGAATCATGACATTTATTACAAAACCGAAGAAGGTTTTTGTATATGATCTTGTTCTTGAGATACAAATCTCTACGATTTCAAAAATTCTTCTCCAGATCGTCATAATATGCGCCCAAAGATCATGGCTAAAACATGAAATGACAAATTTGAAAAATAGGTTGTAAAGATTCATTCGAATCTTCGAATATATGACACCTATGAATAGACTGAAGGAGGTTTTTGTTATTTATCTCATTTTTGAAAAAAAATCTATTTTTTCAGTATTTATCTCCATTTTGTCAGAAACTAATCTTGAAGTTAACTGCTAAAACAATAAAAAACACAACAAATCCCCTACAACCAAAATACAACAAGCTTCCTTTTCCTACTATATAATAAATGCTCGAATGTTGAATCTGCAATACACTCAAGGACACTTTTCATAACCATAAGAATCAATTTCATGAGGTTTAGATTTAGATTTAAAGGTCAAATTGTTGACTATGTGGAAGCGCAATGAATTCGCTACAGTACTTCCTTCTTGAGGAAAAGTGTAACAACTGAGCACAACGAGTTGATCATTTGCATAACTGTGACCATATCCTTTACTTTACAATGTATCAAACAAGTTGAATACAACTCATGAATCACTAATTACCTATTAGAAAATGTTTTTCCAAATTGCAAACTTTCCTTCTTGAGAATTACCACCTACAACAAAATCACAACAACTGAGTGCAACGAATTTCATTTGCATGAATTTGACCAGGTGTCGAACATTATGAATGATAAATATTGTTGAGGGATGATTTGATAATCTCAAATACCTTATTGAACCTCCATACATAGGAAATAGTGCCAAAAACCCTAATCTTCTATCAAATCTTAATGCCTTTGACAATAGTGCAGTAGAAAAGAGCAATAGTGAAGGAACAAATGTGAAACTAACTAGCTAAGTTTCCTCTTGAACATTTTGATGTGAATTTTGAGGTATTAAACACAACATGAACAATAAAAATAAACTTCTAAAAACTTAAGGTTGTCAAGGTTCAAGAAACCATAGCAATTGTGAAAGCGCAACAAGAAAGCATAACGCAAGGAAGAAACACAACAGATTTTTACACCTTTGTATTTGAAAATGATGTCACAAGGTTTAACGTAGCTAAAAACTGACTAAATTAAATTACCAAACTTGACATTGACTACTATAACATAGGACTCTAACAATAGTTACCAGGTAGGTGAAACATATTGGATTTCGAGTGAAGAATCTCTACAAACTTGACGTGGAAGCTTGCGTTGCACTGAGTAGCAAGGTAGAAAAGGTGCATAGTTGATATGTTGGAGAACTCTGGCACAGGTGCATGGGACACTTACACCATATGGCCTTAAAAGTCATGCATCAGATTACCACCGGTCTCCCGAAATGCACCCTTGACTAGCATGTGTCTACAAGGGATGCACGTTGGGGAAATATGTCAAATCCACCTTCTAGGTCTGAGATAGAATAGCTACAACAATATTGGAGTGAGTCCACTTTGATATATGTGGACTATTTTCTATAGCCTCTACAACAAAACACATGTACTATGTAATTTTTGTTGATGAATTTTCAAGAAAATGTTGGATCTTTTTCATGCAGAATAAGGATGAAGTTTTCTCAAAATTTGTTGAATTCAAAGCTTTGGTTGAAAAGGAGATTGGTCAGAAATTGAAATCCCTAAGAAGTGATAATTGGGGAGAATTTTTTTCTAGCACCTTCAAGGAATTTTTTTCCAAAGAGGGTATTAGAAGAGAATTGATAACGCCCCATAACCCACAACAAAATAGGGTGGTTGAAAAGAAGAACATAAACATAGTGGGAGAAACAAGAGCCATGTTGCATGATTAGGGGTTTCCATTACATCTATTGGAAGAAGCATGCGACACTGTAGTTTAATTTTAGAATAGGGGTCCCCATAAAATACTTGGCATGATCACACCCAAATAATATTTCTCTGGGAGGAATCTAGATGTATCTCTTTTAGAAAATTTTGGAGCTATTGTGTATTATCATGTCTCCAAGGGTAGTAGTAATTAACTTGATCCTATAGCTGAGATTATAGTCTTTGTAGGATACACAAAGACACCATATAATTATAGGGGTTATTTGACCTCATTCAAGGTGACAGTAGTGAGGAGAGATGCCAAATTTGATGACGAAAAGGCTATGAGATGCTCTCTATAGCGAGAGATGAGTATCCCATCGAAGGAGGAGCTTCTAGTTCCTAAAGAGGAGCATAAACAGGAGATTCAAGATGTTGTGGAGTAGCCACATGTAGAGGAGCAGACAAGAGGCTGAGTGGAGGCACCCACTCAACCATAATCATCCAGAGAGGGGAGAAAGAGAACCAGATAACCTGACATATTAGTACAGGACGCATGGGATAATGTGGGAGCTGTTACATTTCAGTGTGGACAGAGGACGTCACCTGACAGGTACACTAGGTACATTTCTCTCATGACATAACTCATTGAGACAAAGCCTTATTCATTTGAGGAAGCAATTTATGAACCAGTGTGGGTACATGTCACGGTGGAGGGGTATGACTCCATCATGAAGAACAACGTATGGGAGGTGGTTCCAAGACTATAGAACAAGTCAATGGTTGGTTCTAGATGGATCTACAAAGTGAATCGTGTAGCTGGTCAAAGCATCAAGAAGTACAAGGCCAAATTTGTGGCCAAAGGCTTCTCTCAAGTAGAGGGAGTGGATTATGAGGAAACATTTTCCCTAGTGGAAAGTATTCCTTAATCAGAACCATTCTAGCATTAGTTGTGTAGATGGGGTGGAAGATCCATTCGATGGATATGAAGACCGCCTTTCTCAATGATGTTGTTGAGGAAGTAATTTACATAGAACAGTTAGAGGGATTTGAGACATATGACGGGGAGACACATGTGTGTAGACTCAGGAGAGACTTGTATGGTCTCAAATAGGCATTCCAATCATGGTACACCCAAATCAACACATATCTCAGTGGATTGGGCTTCACCAAAAGTGAAGCAAATGCTAATCTCCTTCACATTGTGGTAGATGGTAAGTTGCTTATGTTGGTATTGTATGTTGATGACTTAATACTTACAGGGGATGAGTAGTTGATCCACTCTTGCAAGGAGGACCTTACGAGAGAATTTGAGATAAAATACATGGGCTTGATGCATTAATTCCTTGGGTTGGAAGTATGGCAGGGTGATGGTGATTTATTTGTGAGTTAGGGGAAGTATGCCTCTAAAATACTTCAGATATTTCACATGGATAATTGCAAGCCTATGGACACACCTTTAGCTAAAAAATATAGGAAGAAGAGTGCTTCTTCAGGATGGGAAGTAGATGCTACCATCTACAGAAAACTTATGGGATCCTTGATGTAGCTGGTGAACATAAGGCCCGATATATGCTATGCAGTTAGTTAGTTGAGTCAAGCCATGGTGAAGCCTACCAAGTTGTGTTGGAAGGAAACAAATCATGTGTTGAGGTAATTCAAAGGCACAACCAAGTATGGTTTATGGTATAGGAGGATAGAGGGAGTGAAGCTCAAATGCTTCAGTAATGTAAATTGGGCAAGGAGTCCATCATACAGGAAATTACTTTAGGTGCTATCTGTTAGCACTCCACTAGTTCTCTGAAGGCTGAAAAGGAGATTTACAAAGATAACCACATACCACCTTGACCTAGTAGCTAGTCCCTACGAGGTTGAGACGATTCTCTCTATGTGATCACAATCAATGAATGACTATGATATAAATGATATTAGGCTAGATATGATAGGCTCAGGTAGGTTTTGAGAGTTTTGGGGTCTAATTTTGGATCAAGGATGAAACCAAGTAGCTAGGTCTAGGTATCAAAGGGTTTACAACTGCAAAGATATAAAGGAGCAGGGTAGAAGTGGATTTATGATGGATTTAGGGTTTTTTAGGTATGATGGAGGTTCTAAAAGAGTAGAGGAATTTAATGAGCATGTTCAATCATGAATTCATTAAACTGGAAGCATGAAACACAAAATGACATTTCCATATAAACATAACTAAATTAATAGAATTCTGCCTATGAAATGTAAGGAAAGCCACTGAAGATATAATATATGGAAATAGGAGCTATATATCATTCATAAAATACTATAACAGAGAAAATACATGATCATAAACTCACTGCACATGAATTCCTATATAATAGCCACAACTGCATCCTTTGATTTTTGAATATGAAAGTAAAAGTGCATGCTACAATAGTTACAATCCTCTAATGTCTAACCTATCAAATGATTCTGAAAATGATAGATATAGACCAAAAAAACATCTCCCCTCTCTCAAGGGTTGAATCCATCAGTTGTGGATCTAATTACATGATATGCTCAACAAAACCCTAATGTCTAGTGGAGGTCAACCAATTCACCTCATCATAAGAAACTAGATACATTTGACCAAAATTACGTTACTAAGCATGTATCTACCCTATTTCACTATTACCAGCTCAATCACACCTCATGACATAAAAAAATCATCATCATTCATCAATTATATAGGTACAAAGTCAAACTAGGTCAAACTGTCTGTGAAAAATGCCTGCTGGAGAAAGTGCAACGAATTTTGGAGAAAGTGCAGCCTGCTTGGAGAAAGCATAGCGAGCTGGGGAAAAAGGAAATTTGAAGGCCTTTCAAGTGTCCAAATGCTGATTTGAAAGATGATATGGAAAGCACTAGATGTCTACTACATGGTAGGCTCTTCAAGCACTCAAAAAGGTGGCTCCTAGCCCTCAAAATATTCATTCTCCCAAGAGTACTAAGAAAGCATAACGTGGCCTCCAAAAGTAGGGCAGAAAAAGTCATTTTTTGCATGTTTTTGGGAATTTTGACCCTCCAAAAGTGGCTGGCATGGCTCCACCTCTGACTAGGATTTATGTACTCATCAAGAGCAATCCACCAATGCTGAGTTTTCATCCAATGGACCCCCACAACAAAAGTGTAGCGTGGCCCACGTTGCACTTTTGCGAGTGTGACTGGTTTTCGAAATTGCCAAATTTGACCAAAACTGCAAAAAAACCAAATTTGCTCCAAAAGTCATCAAAATTGGACCAAATATGTCTGACAAGGTATGTTATGCTACTAAGGAAGCATCAACAAGTATCTCCAAGTTTCTCGTCTCCTTTTGACTAATTAGGGTTTCCTTCAGTTTTGTTTGTAATTATTTGACTTGGACTTTTTAAATTTGATTTCTTGTGTAGTAGTGGTTAGCCATGTGTTTTTGTAACTTGTTGTCTCTGTTAGCCTTGTCAAGGAGGTTCTCCAAGTTAATATTGACTTTCTCAAACCAAAACTCCCTATTTTCATTGATTTTAATGGCTATCCTTTCTTCAAATGTCAACTCTTCATCTGGTGGATTTCACTCTCTTTATTTCTGAAGTGCCCTTCAGAGACCCCTTGTCCTTGGCCTCTTCCTTGTCACCTTATTTTCATGCTTTTCTAAATCTTCACTGTCAGCCACTTCTTTGCCTTTCACATCTTGCATACTAGCTTGAAATTGATTTTTCTCTAAAGACAATTATTTTTCCTTCAATAGACTGTTCTCTTGTTCTAGGAAGGAAATTTTGAAATTAGCCCTTGCAAAATTTTCCTTGAGTTCTTTGATATGAGCATCTTTGTCCTTAATTATCCTCTCTAGGTTTTCATGCTCTTCAATGGTCTCCAATTCTACTATGTTAATGTAATGATGGATGATCTCCTCATCATGCAAAGATGTCTCATGCTGTAAATGTAATCCCTGATCTGCTAATGTGGGCTTGGCCCCTTCCTCAATCTAAGGAGAAAACACAATATTTCTGCTTCTATGGTATGTCTGAGTCACCTCAATCTTCCTCCTCACTGAAACTATGCTAGGTGATCCAACCTCCACATGTCTAGATGGTGCTGATGGTGAACTAGGGCTAGTAGGTTGGCTACTAGAAGACAAAAATACATCTGTTTGTATGAAGGTTTCCCAAGTGATGTTCTTTTGTTCAAGCTGATGTAAAACAATTATTTTGATAAGAGCATGGTGAAAGAGGCTGCTTTCAAGACTACTTTGCTTATGCTGATTTTTTTCTGCTATCTTTTCCAAACTTATGTAGAGGTAATAGGGAAAATTGAGTGCCTTTACCCTTTTTAAATGCATGATAATTTTGACATGATACCCATATAGTCTATAAAATAATCCCTCATAGGTGAAGTACTTCATGATGATCTTCATTAGTGGTGTATATTTCTCAAGGAAGTGCCCAACAGGAAAAATATTCTTCATGTGTTGTTGATAATGTCTTCTGAGATAGGGCTGGTAATTTTTAATGTCTAGGTATTGGTTTTTGAACCATTTTCACCATAATTAGGTATTCCCATGGCCTCACCTACTACATCAGTTGATATAGTAAAATTAACCCCTGCAATCATTACCTTATCCTTTTTGAGTTGAGTGGCAATCAATTTGGTCAATATGGCATGATATTCGACCTCTGATCTTGTTCACAAAAAGGAAGACACCATACCCTTTGAAAACAATGGTTGGATAATGGTGAAGACATCATTTCATGAGTGTTTAAGGTATCATGTCTTATCACCTGACCTCCCTTATTGTAATAATTCTTCTCCTCCATTTGATTGTTTGCAAGGGGAAAAACCCTAATGGGACAAAACAAGGGAGGGGGGTGAAGGGATAAGATGAAGGGGTTAGGGAAGGGAGAAGAGAGTAGGAAAATTTAGGGAGATGGATAGGGTGTTAGGGAAGTATAGGAAGTGAAATGGATTGAAATAGGTATAGGATTTGAGCTAGGGAATTTTTACACAGTCCTAGCTAAGAAAACTGCCCAAAATTGTAGAATTAGGCTAGGGTTTAGGGTTTGGGGCTTAAGAATTGGGAATGATGGGGTGTGAAGGCTATGTGAGATGGTTTAGAGTGTGAGGGAGGTTACTAAGTCTACAGGAAGTGTGTTTACCTTGAAAAATTGGAAAATATGGGCCAACCACTAAAACACAACGTAACAACCAATGGAGGGTTCACACTCTAAAATAATGAAATTGAGCTGCAAGGAGGGCTTACTTGAGGTGTAACTTACTTGTTCACTGATTCTAGACACCTTGATAGCCTTCAAAAACCTTCAGAAGTTGATTTGATGCCTCTAGGAGAGAAAACATAACAAGTAGGAGAAAGCGCAACATGGAGTCCAAAAAGCGTAGCGTGGCTGCTTTGGCACCAAATTTTGGATTGTGTTTGGCTTGGGTTTGTTGATGAAGCACTTGGTGATGAATGAGAGATCTTCTTCAATAGGATGAATGATAAAATGAGTTGACTTGGTCTTTTATAACTTGTTACGGTTACTTTTCTTCACAGTAGTGGGATGGCACACTAAATGTCTTTTCAATTTGTTTTGAAAACTTGTAGATTTGAAACTTTCTTATGTAGCTTTAGGAAAATTAGGAACTTATTACATATTTGAAACATGAATTGAATTTGAAACCAAACTTTATTGAAAAAATTTACCTATTACCACTCCTTATTGCCAAATTTTATGTATGGAATGACAAATTTTGGATGATTGAAACGTTAATGACCTAATGGAGACACTGAAATGAATGAAATCATGATGATGTTGACTAGAGTGTTGATGATGATCTTTTATTTGACAGTACACTCAATTGAGTGATGACAAAGATTGAAATGTAATTTTTTTGAAAGGAGTGGAAATAGCCCTAGACACCTTATCCAATGACCAAATTTTTACTTGAAGACCTAATGAAATGACAAAAAATTGACTTTGAGAACCTAAAAAGACATTGTAAGAGCCCATTTGATCACTAGTGACAGGTTGAACAGACTAACACTAACATTATATTTAGTGTTGGGTCTCCAACTATTTCCTAGTATAGCAGTAAATAGAGGTTTGTGGCACTAAGCTTAGTAGAGGTTGAATACATGGTTGCAAGTCAAGCAACATGTGAGGCCATTTGAATGAGGAAAACACTTATAGGACTTTTCAGTCAAAAGATGGATCTTACAGTGACTTATTGTGATAATGAGAGTTGTATTAAACTCTCTGAGAATCCAATACTTCATGATAGGTACAAGCACATTGATATTAGGTACCATCACTTGTGGGATTGTGTGCACAGGATAATTATTATGCTACAACACATTCCAACTGAGGGGAAGGATTCTAATATCTTGAAAAAGGAATTGTCAAGAGGCAAATTCGAATTCCATAGTTGCAGGATAGGGGTGGTGCAAAATACCTTTCTTGCTAAGAGGGAGTGTTAGAAATGTAGCAAGAAAGGCTAAAATTGACTTGTGCCTTAGTCAAATTTAGTAATTCAATTTTCCACACCAACTGGATGGCTTGGATTGAAGTTAACTTGTGTTACATGACCTTCTCGACTAGTTTACTCAGTAAATTCGAGTTATAGGCTAGAAGTAGAAAAATATCATATTCTAACATGTTTCATGCATATTTTTTATTCATGTCTTAACAATGTGCTTGGGAGGAGCAAGGAGAACTTCTGGGCACATGGGAGCACTTCGAAAGGTTGAAGAGCTGAGGAGATGAGGCTTCAGGGCTTCGGGATGCACCCATGCACTCAAGAGGAGAGAGAGAAACTCAAGGGCGGGCACAAGGCGCAGGTCTGAAGGACAAAGGATGAGGCTTCGCGCTTCCCAAGTGCGTTGTGTGCTCAAGGGAAACAAGGAGGGTGTAGGGCACAAAGATGAAGATTGAAGGAAAATAATTTATAGCTTCGGGGTGTGCTCATGCACATAGAAAGTAAAAGGAGGGCACATTGCTGAAGGCTGAAGGGGTTAGGATTTGGGTATTCAGAGCATGCTCATGCACTCAAGGAGGGTTCACTTCTTCAGGTCAAAGGAGTGCGCTCAAAGGAAGACTTGAATCTTTAGGGCACAATTTAGAACAAGGAAAGGGAGGATGTTTAGGAGTGCACTATGCACTATTGGAGGCTGTAGGATGCACTTATGAATAATGAAGGATTCCCTATAAAGGCTTGAGTGTGTGATTTTTCACTCCTAGCCTTAATGGGTTCACTTTGCAACCAAAATTTTTCTAAGTGTGGAATATAGAACAAGGGGTGGACCAATGGGTATGAAAATATAATCATGTGAGACACATAAAAATTCATTAATAAAACTTAGACAAACTTAAGCAATGATAAATAGATATCAAAATTCCAGTTTAAAACACTCCCCAAGTAAAATGGACAAAGTGTGTGGAACTGTGACCAAAAGTGTCATTTTGCAAAAAACAAAGGTGTTATGACCATGAAATGTACTAGATATGTTCTAATCAATGTGATGACACTTAAGAATGATTAAGGACACTTGAAACACATGAAATTACTTGTCATGACACTTGATGACTAAGGCATCACTTGATACAAAAGTTAAGTAGGCTCCAAAACTTGAATGTAGTGAAACTCAAGAGGGTGTTGTAGCAGCGAAACACTTGGTGACACATTGGGTGAACTTCAACTTCTCTACCTAGGAATAACTTTTCAGGTAGAGGGTTTGCCCTTCAAGAAGTATTGATTCACCAATTTGATTGCCTTGGCTTCCACCTTTCGACCTGCTTATGTACATAGTAACTCAATTCACTTTCACGTAGTTCCAACACACAAAACATATGTCATATGGAAATTGTTTCAATCTAGGAAAGGGTAATATGAGCGGCTAGTTTAAGATATTCATAGTATGAGTTTCATCTCTGGTGTTGCTCTGCTACCAGCAGGCTTAGAGAGTACCCTGACATAGTCACTACAGGAGAAAAAACATTTCTTCATTGCTAGCAGGCCTCGACAGTACCCTGACGAAGTCACTTGCTTCACCTCCCTGCACAAGAAGCATTTCTCTTCTTCTACCATTTATTTATTTATTTAAATAGGATTGTGCTTCGACACTTATTATTTGCAATGGAAAAAAGATGGATCCTAACTTATTGAGACTAGAGGAGGTTGCCCCTTCAGAGAATTATTTTTATAACCTATGATATTGCTTTTCTCACTTTATATTTCACCCTTATCATTCTCTACTATATTGGGTAAGCATTAACAAACCAAGTAGATATATACCAAGTTGAGGAGTTTGGATACTAGAATAGTTGCGAATCTAATAGGTTCCATCAAGGATTTCCTTTGGATGTATCATATCTTCCATCCAGACTTAACTCAACCTATGGCGTCTTCCTAAACAAGGAATAAGAACAAATAGACAACCAAACATTATGGTTGTCACTTTTTCTCTTTATTTCACCAGAAATTCTTTCTGAGCCATGAACATTTTTTTACACAAGGTCTTATTTATGTACAATGACCAAGACTGACAATGTGACAGGACCCAACTTGACACGACACACATATAATTGACACAGACTAAAAGAAAAGAAAACAAAAGAAAATATTGTACAAGAAATGCAACTTAGAGCTAAAATAACATTTCAAAGCTCAACCATTTACGGGAAGAGGATCAATCCTCCCATCTAAGGATTTCAACTTGAAAGTATTGTGACCGAGCTTTTCCTCAATGGTGAAAGGGCCAATCCATGGACCTTGGGACTTCACGTGTTTTCCTTTATCTTCATGGGCTTTGTCCTACTTAAATACTAAGTCACCCTAAATGAAACTCTTAGTCCCTGCATATTTCTTGTCGAACCAATGCTTAATAGGGTTTTCATGGATGACAAATCTTTCTTTGGATTTGAGCCTTTATTCCTCAATTTTAAGCAAGGTATCTATCCTGCTTTGAACGAGAAGGAAAGGTATACCTTGGTACTCTTGCGAGATTCACAACGCTCAGAGATACAAGTTCATAAGTAAGATAACTTCTTTGTCGTACACCAGGAAGTACAATGAGGTTCTAAGGGAAAGTTTCAGACTTACATGGTCAGCCCATAATGCATCTATCAAATAATTTTTCCAGTTCCTTTTCTCAAACAAAATGGTTTTCTTAATTATGCGGATAAGATTTGTGGTTTTTTATTCAGCTAAACCATTTCCCTGTAGGTAATAGTTAGATGCATGAATTAATACAATACCATTTTATAATGTGAATTCGTAAAGTTTCAACAAAGTAAAATAAGTTGCATTATCACAGACAAGAGAAGTTGGAATGCAAAACCTAGTTATAATGTTTTGATTTAAGAAGAAGATGAATTCCTTGTCGTCAACTTGTCTTAAAGGAACTGCTTATGTCCACCCAGTAAAATAATTTGTTGTTGTTAGAATGTATTGGTGTTTCTTCGATGGATGTGGAAATATTTATCTAATAACATCTAGTCCCCATTGTTGAAATGTTTCCTTGACTGCTACTGGTAGTAATGGGGAAATTAAATTATGATATCAACAGGTGCATCTCTAACAAGCGGGGTACTTGCGAGCATAAGCACGAGCATCTTTGAATAAGGTGGGCCAATATTAACCATCCCTCATTAATTTATGCACAATTGTATTGCACGCAAAGTGACCACACTTGTCAGTCCGTCGTGTAGATCTTTTAGTACCTTCTTTGTGTCTTGAGGCTCAAGGAATATTAACAGGACATCATTGTGGTGCTTTTCGAAAAGCACTCCATGAAAGAGATGATAAGATAGAGATTTAAGGTGGGTTTCCCTATTTTGTCTATTCGATAAATGTATGGACAAGGTGACATGCTCTAATAATTTGCGTACATATGATACCATGGCATTGTAGATTTGGTTTGGGAAATTTGTTCAACATTAGAAATTTCTATTTCCTGCTCCCAACCTAAAATATCTTCCTCGGGATCATCTCTCGCTTTGGCTGCAAGTCGATAGAGGCCACGAACCTTGATGGTGTGAATTGGTTTAAACTAAATATCATACTCTTGTAAGCAAATCATCCAATTTTCCCTCTTCTAACCCAATTCCTGATGCACAAAAAGTGTTCTGACCACTGGATGAGGCACAAAAACAATCATGTGTGCTTTAAGGAGATAGGGCTTCAAATGATTTACTGCCTTACACATAGCATAATCTTGTTTATCAATGGTAGGATAATTCAGATATGACCCATGTAAGCCAACATTCATGAAATAAATAGGTTATTCATTTCCTTCAACATCCTTCTGGTTTAGCGTGGCTGCATATATGAATTTGATCTAAGGGATTAAAAATACCCTAAAAAAAAAATTTCTCAGTACACCTAAAAACCAATTCCAAATTTTATATCTCGTCATTATGATTACAACGATGCTTGAATCACCTTAATCCGACATCGTATGAGAAATTTATCGTGTTCTAAAGTTTTTGGCAAAAAAATAAAAAGTCAGCTTGTAGGGTTGACTGGGAAACTGACTGGGCAGGTTGTACGATGACGTGGCATTGACATCAGTAGGTTGAAAATGGAATATGGATTTTAGAACGAGCTAATTAGGACATGACAAGTGGTGAATTTAGAGTGGTTTTTGCGATCGAGGTTCGGCCAACCAAAGGCCACCATGTGGCCCAATGAAGGGTTGCCACATGGCCCTATGGGAGGTTTCCACATGGCCCTCTGGGAGGTTTCCACGTGGCCCTATGGGAGGTTTCCACATGGCTCTATTTTATTGCATAAAATTTTGTTAATAGACCGATCAACCTTGGAAATTTTCGACCCTGATACCTCTGGATACACAATTGAACAACTTACCAATACACCACACAATGTGACTTGTTATATGACGTAGGCCACATATATTTAAACTATAATGGTTGGTAGTTTGGGTCGGGGGGGGGGGGGGGGGAGGGGGGGTGGCTTGGACCAGCAGGCTCACTCGACCATCCCATCCCCAAGTCATGTGAATACGATGTGACCATGTGTCATGCTGAGGCATAAGGGGTGGGGAATTGGCACTGGCCCAGGTCCCATTAAATATCACGTGACATCCAAATTTTAACACGGGAAGGGTGGGGTGAGTGGCACCCTGCCTGTGCCTCATCCTGCGGTCATATAATAACATGTCCTGGAGTAGAGGGTTGAAGGGCGTGTGGCCTTTGGCTCGCACCCCAGTCATATTATATGCCATACGACCGAACCAAGGGGCAGAGGAAAAAGAGCACGACCCTAATGGCATGCTTAATGAATCAATAATTTTCACTTTTATAGCAAAAATGTCGTCGAAAACACGCCAACATGTCACCCCACAGAACCGCCAAAGGCATAATTCGTTGCCATTTTTAACAGAGGGTCATTTTGCAGGGAAATTAGTAGGGAAATGAATAAGGAGGCCTAATTTAGCCATTTTCAACATTTTTGAGCCGAAGAAGAGACTACACAAGGGTTTTTGGGTGTTCTTGACACAATGGAAGTGTTATTTTTGTGATTTGAGCATTGTATGTTGATGTAATTGAAATTTTGAGCATATAATTTAAAGGGACAACATTGGAAGTTGGAACCGGAGATGTAGCTCAGGAGTGGTGAACTTCGTCATCGAATTGTTATTTTGTGATGCTACATGTTGTTTATTTTTATTTGTTTAAATATGCAAAACTTAACTAATATTTCTAAGTTTATGTGATTTTTAAATTTCGATCCATTTCCCACAAGACATAAACTAGCTTGCAAACTTTTAGAAGAAACCTTCATTTTAAATTTCATATCGGTTTGGTATCATAGCATGGTTATTTTGAAGATTTGAGAGTTTTTTCAAGTGTTTTCTTGAATTATTACAAGGTATAAATTTAGAAGAGGATAAGGAGTGTTTGAATAACCAAACCCTCAAATTTTTTCAAGGAGGTCACAAATTCCACCAGTCATGGCACATAAAGAAGGACATGGGATGATGTTTGAGGATGAGATATATTTTAGAAAGGCTTTCTATGATATGTTTGAAATGGTTAAAGTCTTGCACAATGAGAGGATAACAAGGTTGCATGGAGAAATTTTTAATCATCTAAAAGGTAATGGTGGTGATGGGAGCAAGCCTCCACTTCCACCTCCTCCTTCACCTCCATCTACACCTCCATCCTCGCCTTCTTCTTCAACTCCTTCATCTCAAATACCTGCTCCTCCTCCATCTCCAAAAGGTGGTGCTAAGTATCCTTTGATTAAGCTTGATGTCAAGTTTGAATTTCCTATGTACAATGGGGAAGTAAATGTTGGTTCATAAATTGAATTCTATTGGAGGATTCAAAATATTGATGATGATGTTACAAATCCAACTTGATTCTCTTTGTTTGGAAAGTGAAACCCTCAATTCGTGGGAGGATAGAACTCAAGAATATTTGAAGAAAAGTGTTAAAATTATCTCTTCTTGGAATGATTTTATAGCTGCATTAAGAAGGAAATTTTATCCATTAGCTTACATGCAAAAATAAATTATGGATTGGAAAAATTTTAGACAAGCTAAAGGTAATAGTGTCCAAATTTATACACAATAGTTTAGAAGAAGAGCTTTAATCTTGGCTGTTGATTTGTCTTCACAAGACACTCTCCTTAAATACATAGGTGGATTACATAGTTATTTGAGACATAGTATACTGATATTTAATCCCACCATTCTATATGAAGTATGTGTTTAGGAAACTCATTTGGAATCAAGAGGCAAGAATGTTCCTCAAGAGACTAGTATGAAACCTCACATATAGAGATAAAAGAAAGGGGAAGTTTAAAGACAAAATAAAAAGAATTCTATATTCAAGAAAGAGGGACAAAAAATTACTTGTAAAGATTGTTCAAAATAAGGCCATGATGAAGACCATTATTGGAAATTACATCCATAAATGAGACCAAATAAGTTCAATAACAAGGGGAAACAAAATATTATTGCTACAACTCAACAAGATCTAGGATTTGATTCAGGTGATGAAACCAATATCACAGCCATGGGAATAAAAGGTAAAGCTTCTAATGCAAGTATCAGTTCTTTTAGTAATCGTACTGAGTCTTGAAATTATAAATAAAAATTGAGCTTTTTCATATTAGGGTCATTACAAAACATACAAAAGTTGATACATTACTTGATAGTGGTTCCCAAGTCAATCTGATCTCTGAAGCAATTGTCAAGAAACTAAATCTAGAAACTACACCCTAAACCTTATCCTTTGGGTTGGGTATGGGATGATGCCAAATTACAAGTGACAAGAAAACGTAAACTTAAATTTTCCATCACTACAAATTTTATAGATGAGGTAGAGCTTGATGTTGTACCATTTGATATATGTGGAATTGTTTTAGGGAGTCCATAGTTGTATGATAGAAAAGCCATATTCTATCGTCATGATAACAAATATCATATTTTTAAAGATGGAGTTAAGCATATTGTTAGAGCACATCGAAAGAAGATAAATTTATCTCTTGTAAGTGTTGGTCAGATGAAAAGGCTTGTAAATGCTAGTAAGAATTTTGTTTTGTTGATGATGAAAGCTCAATATACTATTGAATTTGAAGATTTCACAGGATGTGATTACAAAATTAAGCATTAATTGGCTGAAGTTATTAATACTTATGACAATATGTTTCAGGAACCTAAAGGGTTGGCTCCTAAAAGAGGAATCCAACATGAGATTGATTTGCCGCAGGATGCACCACTTCCAAATATTGGCATGTATAGAATGACAGTTTTGGAGAATGCAGAAATCAAGAAGAAAATTCAAGAGCTTCTTGAAAAAAGGGGTTATCAGGCCTATCACATCTCCTTTTGGGTCTCTTATTGTCATGGTTCCAAAGAAAGATGGTACATGGCACATGTGTGTGGATTTTAGATATTTGAAAAATATCATGGTAAAGAATCACTATCCTCTTCCTCGCATTGATGATTTGCTAGATCAGTTAAAAGGAAGCTGTTTACTTCACTAAGTTAGATTTGAGAAGTGGTTATCATCAGATAAGGATTGTTGAATATGCTATTTGGAAAACTGTTTTCAAGACTAAACAAGGTTTGTTTGAGTGGTTAATTATGTCGTTTGGGCTTTTCGATACTCGTGCAACATTCATGAGAGTTATGAATGATGTGTTGAGACCATTCCTTGATGATTTTTTCATAGGATACTTAGATGATATTCTAATTTATAGTAAGGCTCGTGAAGAGCATGTCAACCATGTGAAACAATTTTTATATGTCTTAAACAAAGAGAATTTGTATTTGAAGATGTCTAAATGTGAATTTGGGAAAACGTCTTTGGTTTATTTGGGGAAAATTGTAGGAGGGGGTGAATTTAAGATTGATCCCTCAAAAATTGATGTTATTTTGAATTGGCCTAAACCAAACAATCTAATAGAAGTTAGGATTTTTTTGGGAGCAATCCAATATTGGAGAAAATTTATAGCTAGCTTCTCACCCATTGCAGCACCATTACATGCTTTGAAAAGTGTGAAACATGTCTTTCAATGGGGAGGCAAGTAGTAGAAAGCCTTCGACACTTTGAAAGAGAAAATCAATACAACGCCAATTCTAGCACTTCCAAATCTTATCCATTTGAGATTCAAACCGATGCAAGTGATTATGTTATGGGAGCAATTTTATTGTAGCATGGTAAGCCAATTTGTTATCATTCTGGAACATTTACCAATGCAATAATTCACTATCCAACTTATGGCAAAGAGTTATATGTTTTGGTACAAAGCGTGAAGAAATGGAAGCATTATTTGATGGGTAAATAAATGATTATTCATATGGATCATCAACCTTTGCAATATTTACAATTGCAAACAAGGCTACAACAAGCTAGACATTTCAGGTGGATGGGATTTATGTTGGAAATACTGAGGGGGGGGGGTGCTGAATCAATATTCCTTTCAATTAGAGCATTAGTTAATCTTCAATTATTATCAGTGTTTGTACAATGATAGCATCAAACAAGAGGAACAAAAATGCACACAATTTTTAAGGTGGAAACCCACTCTGGGACAAAAACCACCTAATGCTTTTCTAATAATTCTTTAATATTCAACTCCAATTGAAAATAAAGCTCCAACTTCCTAGAATCTAGAGAAGAATTCTTCTCTAGCTCCCACTAGATGGATGCTCCGACGCCCGAGATTCTTCAGTAGTCAACTGAACGGATGCCCCAACACCCAATGAGCTACAACTCTCCCTAGCACCACCCTACCACCCTATAGAAGAATAAAATAAGAATGGACTCCTGTACCAAGGAAAATGGTCCACTTTACAATGATATAGAATGATGTAGAAGAAGAAGCCATAACCCCAACTTTGACATAACCACCTAATGATGATCCTAGACCTCCCAACACTGGCTCTTCAACCCTTGGCACATAGATACTAGTAAAATTTGTACAATAATGTATTTACAATGACTAAGTACAATGATACCTTTACAATGATTGTATGCAGTGCTGACCACTTGAAGACTTCATATGATGAACTTCTTGCTGCTGTTATGCACCTTGGTTGCTGCTCTTGTCATGCTACCCTCTGCTGCACCTTGCTTTGCTTTGCTTTCGTAGAAATTCTGGTCCTTTGCAACCCTTGACAACACATGATCGAGATTTTTCTTGCCTTTTAGGAGCTTGATATTGAATCTGGTGTATCTTTGTTATTTCAGATCCTAAATATCTGATTTTCAGTCTTGTAGTATTCCTCTGAGTCGTCTTTCCAATGCCACAAGTCTGACCCAATTTGGATTCTTCAAGAGAGATTTATACCCAGTCTCTCACAATGCCCTAATTATGGACTATTTCAGCAGAGAAAACTTGTACGACATTCCACGTGTCACTGTTTCTTCATTTGGCTCTGAAATTAATAGAGCAAAAATTAAAGACTATGCACTATCCACCACTTTTTACAGAATTCTAATCCAATATTCAGAGAGAGAGTTATGAAAAATTTACCAAGGTCACTTCTTTGAGATGAATTTCAGGAGCCTGCAAAAACCCTGACTTCCACAGATCATATCTCCAAAAATATTGTGCACCTTAATATGAAATTTTTACAGAAGCTTCCTCAGGATTTTGGCTTTGCCTCATAAAAATTTTAGCTTCTGAACCTTCGTAGAAAAAAATTTTAGAGCGCAAATTCCACGATGACTTGTTTCAGATAGCGAAATCCCTTGCCTAAGGAGGAAAAGAAGATCATAATTTATATAAATGCTTAAGTTGAGAGGGGCTTAAACAAGTGAACGTGGGAGGGATTTTAGGAGCTTAAAAAATATTAATTATGACTTTTCAATGACCCATTCCCCAACCCCATGGGGTTTTAGTCCACTAACTGGGGGTACAAACTTCAAACATGAATATCTCTCAAACCGTGTAGAATTACATGACGTGCCATATATCAACGGAAACATCTCGAAAAGTAGAAACCATAAAAAGAATTATTGACCCAGACTATATTAATTTGGTAGGTAAAAATTCCCATGCAATATTGGGTTAACCCCTAGTGCTTCTTGGGTTGACATCAATGACAACTGCTGATCAACAATCTCCCCCTTTGGCATTGATGGCAATACAAGTACTCCCCCTGCGATCATGACACCTCTTCCTACAACATTCTCTCCCCCTTTGACATCAATGGCAAAGGGTAACTCCCCCTGAAACACAACCATCTTGCGGACCTGTACACACTTCCACTCCCCCTGACACACAACTGTCCTGCAAACCTGTAATCTAATGAGAACTTGGGAGAATCCCAAGCTTTTGACGAAGATATTCAAATGCTTCATGAGGTAAAGGTTTAGTGAAGATATCAACAATTTTTTCTTTTGTACAAACATACTCAAGTTTGATATTCTTTTCAACAATTTTTTCTCTAACAAAATGATATTTGATCAGAATGTGTTTTGTTTTTGAATGCATGACAAGATTCTTGGAGATGTTGATGGCACTAGTGTTGTCACAGAATATGGGAATAGGCTCACTGAATTGTACTTGAAGATCTTGCAAAGTTTGTTTCATCCAAAGGACTTGAGTACAACATGATGATGCTGCAATGTATTCTGCTTCCACTGTAGATAACGAGATTGAAGTTTTCTTTTTTCTCAACCATGATACGAGACAACCACCTAGATAGAATTTTTCTCCACTAGTACTCTTATGATCATCAACGCTTCCTGCCCAATCTGCAACTGTAAAGGCTTGAATAATGACATTGTTACCCTTGGGATACCACAAGCCATATTCTTCTGTGCCCTTTAGATATCGAAGAATTCTTTTGACGACAATAATATGTGATTATTTTGGTGCTGCTTGGAATCTTGCTACTTGTCCAACTGCTTGCATAACATCTGGCCGAGAGGCTGTTACATATAGAAGACTACCAATCATAGATCTTTACAAAATCTGATCCACATCCTTAGATGAGTCGTCTATGCTCAATTTGCAACTTGTTACCATTGGAGTAAGGACGGGTTTGCAATCTTCCATTTTGAATTTCTCGAGAATTTCCTTGATGTACTTGGCTTGACATATAAATATTCCTTTCTCTTGCTGAGATATTTGAAGCCCTAAGAAGTATGTCAGCTCACCAAGTAAATACATCAAAAAATCACTTTGCATCTTTGTAGAAAAGTTCTTACTTAGTCGATCATCATTGCTACCAAATATTATATCATCCACATATACCTCAACGATTGTTAAATTATCTTTATATATTTGTACATAAATATGGATATCAAAAATACCTTTCTTGAACCCTTGTTGACGTAGATATCCATCAAGACGAGCATACCATGCTTTGGGATCCTGCTTGAGACCATATAGAGCCTTCTTTAACCTGCAGACATAGTCTTGTTTTTGTGATAGTAGAAAACCTTCAGGTTGTTCGATGTAAACTTCTTCTTCTAATTCTCCATTTAGAAATGTTGACTTAACATCCATTTGGTAGACTTTGATTTTTCTTGAACATGCATAGGTGAGAAACATTCGGATGGCTTCCATTCTAGCAACTGGTGCAAATGTTTCATCGAAATCAATTCCTTCCACTTGTGCATAGCCTTTGCAAACCAATCTTGCTTTGTTTCTGGTAACCTGCCCATCTTCATTCAATTTGTTCCTAAACACCCATTTAGTCCCAATGACATTTTTATCTTTTGGTCATGGAACTAATTCCCAGGTGTTATTCTTCTCAATTTGATCCAATTCTTCATTCATAGCTGCTACCCAATGTTCATTTTGGCTGGCTTCCTCAAAACTACTAGGCTCAAAGTTTGCTAGAAAAGCAACGTGAGCTTGTTGTGATGAACGAAGCTGTCGACCTTCATTTATGTCACCGATGATTTGATTTGATGGATGGTTCTTTTGAATCCACTCTTTTGTTCTCCTTGGAGGAGCTTCTTGTTGTTGTTCTGGTATATCTTGATGATCATTGTTTACTTCTTCCTCGTTGATAGTTGCTTCTTGTTCTACAATTTTATATGTGTCTTTTTCAGCCTCTGTCTCAAGTTTCAAAGATTCTAGATCCTCATCATTACTCGCTAGAACATCGTCTTCGTCAAATGTAACATTTATGCTCTCCACTATCTGTTTTCTTCTTAGATTATAGCATTTATAGGCCTTTATTTTGCGTGAGTAACCAACAAAGATACCTTCATCAACACGTGATTCAAACTTACCCAAATTTTGATCTTCTCTTTTGATATAACATTTTCTTCCGAAGATTTTGAAATATTTTACATTAGCTGGTTTTCCTTTCCATAATTCATATGGAGTCTTGTTGCAATTATTTATGAGAAGACTTCAGTTGATAATGAAGATTGTCGTATAAATTGCTTGAACCCATAATTTTTCATCCAATTTTGAGTCCTTCAACATTGTTCTACCCATTTCCTGTATGGTTCTATTCTTTCTTTCAGCAACTCCATTTTGCTGAGGTGTTCGTGCTGTTGAAAATTGCCTTTTCATTCCATTTTCATCATAGTATTGCTGAAATAATTTGGAAGTGAATTCTCCACCATTATCTGATCTTAAACACTTTATTTTCAAATCAATTTCATTTTCAACCAACTCCTTGTAGATCTTAAAGCACTCAAATGCTTCAGATTTTTTCTTTAGGAAAATGATAGCTGTCATCCTGGTATAGTCATCTATCATTAACATGAAATATAATTCTCCTGTAGAAATTATATAACTAATGAGTTATATATCCAAGATTCTCCCGATCACACACTATTTTAACTTCATGCACAATACAAAATCTATTCCACCATTCATCATCATATGCGGAAATTAAATCAATTGCAAAGCACACATGAAACCATAAAAAATCACACACATTAACACAGTGTTTTAACGGGAAAGCCTGAAGCTAAAAACCCCAACTATCTGTATATAATATATGTCATAGAGATCATGTAACAATACTCATACAAGCCGATTCATAGTAACCAACTCCAAAAATAGAAGAAAAGAGATATCAACGCCTTAGAAATAAGCCACTTCGAGGGGGCAACCTCCAATACATTACATAAATGAACAATTCTTAGATGATCCAATTTACAAAACCTCCTTTCTATATATAGGAGTCCATGGGGCCATAATGTAATCCTAGTGGGCCACAATGTAATCCTAGCCGACCTAACAATAATAATTTAAGGGCACAATAATAATAAAATGGGGTTACAAGGGTACAATAATAACAATAAGGGGGTTACACTAACAACAATAAGGGACTATAATAGTAATATAGGGACCTAACATGCCCCTCTCCTTCAAAAATGTGTTGTCCTCAACACTTGAGTAGCTCTGGGTGCTTCTGTATAAAATTCTCATCCTCCCATGTAGAATCTTCAGTGGGTAAGTTCTTCCACTTGATGAGATACTCTGAAATTGATCGATTCCGTAGTTGTCGAGTTCTTGTTTCCGTGACCGCTTCCGGTTTCAATATGATTTTTCCTTCCTCATCAAGTTCTGGCAATATTGTTTGAACTGGAAGATTTTCACCTATAACCTTCTTTAAGCATGAAACATGGAAAACTGGATGTACTCGCGAAGAAGCCGGAAGCTCCAATTTGTATGCCATAGTACCAATCTTTTGCAACACCTTGTAAGGACCATAGTACTTTGGCGATAATTTATTATCCTTCTTTGCTTGCTCGAGGGACATTTGTTTGTATGGTTGTAGCCGTAAAAATACCCAATCTCCTACATCAAAACTTCTCTCGCTACGATGTTGATCTGCCTGTTGTTTCATTCGATTTTGTGCCAAATTCAGGTTATCCTTTAAGAGTTGGAGAACTTCTCGCTGATGCTTGATGTGATCTTCCACTGCTTGAACCTTCGAATTTTCCCTTAAAGATGATGTGATGGATGGTGGATGATATCCATAAAGTGCCATAAATGGGGTCATTTTTGCTGCAGTATGGAAGGAAGTGTTATACCACCATTCAGCAAGAGGTAACCACTTGACCCATTGTGTTTGTTTATCAGATACAAAACAACGAAGATATCCTTCCAAACATTTATTTACTATCTCAGTTTGAACATCATATTGAGGATGATAAGATGAGCTATGAGCTAATTGAGTACCCAAACAAGAAAATAACTCCGTCCAAAAATTTCCAGTAAAAATGGGATCTCTGTCGCTCACAACAACCCTTGGGCTTCCATGTAGTTCTTGAATTCTGTCCATAAATGTAGTAGCAACTATACTTGCTTTAAATGGATGAGATAATGCACAAAAGTGTGCATACTTGGTAAGTCTATCAACTACCACCATGATGACACTCTTTCTTTCGGACTTAGGTAAACCTGTGATAAAATCCATTGAAATCTCCTCCCAACGTTGACTTGGAATGGATAAAGGTTGTAGAAGTCCAGGGGTCTTAATTGTATCAACTTAATTTTGTTGGCAAACTAAACATTCCACCACAAACTTTTGAATATCAGATTTAAGGCCATCCCAAAAAAATTCTTTCTTCACCCTGTGGTAAGTTTTTAAAAATCCTGAGTGTCCTCCTAAAGGAGAAGTGTGCAATTCGAGAAGAATCTTTTGTTTTAGTTGGGAATTCTTACAAAGATATAAGCAATCTTTGTACCATAAGGAATCATTTTTCCAACTAAATGTATGAGATGTACTAGGATCTTGCTGCAACTTTTGAATGAGTGTCCATACATCTTTGTCCTTCTTCCATTCATCCCTTGCTTCGGTTATCCAATCTGGTTGGATAATAGAAATGGCACAAAGCAATGCTTCCACCTCTTCATTCTTTCTTGAGAGTGTATGTGCAACCACATTAAGCTTTCATTTTTTGTAGATGATTTCAAAGTCATAATCCAACATCTTTGTGACCCATTTTTGCTGCTCTTCTGACGATAGTCTTTGTTCCAAAAAGTGTTTAAGACTATCATGATCAGTTTTTACCTTGAAGTGTCTTCCCATTAGGTAAGTTCGCCATTTCTTTAGTGCATGCGGTATTGCTAACATTTCCTTCTCATAAATAGGTTTTTGTAAATACTTTCCTTTGATTGGACGACTTTCAAAAGCAATGGGTCTTCCTTCCTGCATTAAAACAACACCAATTCCATTTCCTGAGGCATCACATTCCACGATAAAGGTTTTTGTGAAGTCTGGCATAGCTAAGACCGGTGCTAGGCACATTGCCTCTTTAAGATGTTCAAAGGCCTTAGTTGCTTCAGGAGTCCATGAAAATGCATCTTTCTTCAATAATGTTGTTAGAGGTGCTGCTATTCTCACATAATTCTTAAAAAACTTGCGATAATACCCTGTTAACCCGAGAAATCCTCGCAACTTCTTTATGGTTGTGGGGACTTTCCATTCCTTAATGGCTTTAATTTTGTTAGGGTCTACTTTAACACCCTCGTGAGATACAATATGACCCGGATATTCCACCTCTTGTACTCCAAAGAAACATTTGGATGTTTTTGCATATAATTGTTTCTCCTGCAATAGTTTGAGCACCCTGTCAACATGTTCAACATGATCCTTCCAAGACCTGTTGTAGATTAGTATATCATCAAAAAATACTAGGACAAATTTTCTAAGGAAGGGTTTGAAAATGGAATTCATCAGCCCTTGAAATGTAGAAGGTGCATTGGTAAGGCCAAAAGGCATGACCAAAAATTCATAATGACCCTCATGAGTTCGAAATGTTGTTTTTGGAATATCTTCAGTCTTCATTCTAATTTGATGATGTCCTGAACGAAGATCCAACTTGGTAAAATAAATTGCTCCATGTAATTCATCCAATAATTCATCAATCACAGGAATGGAAAATTTGTCTTTAATGGTGAGCTTATCTAGCTCCCTATAATCCAGACACATTCGCCATGATCCATCCTTCTTGTGTACCAATACTACAGGAGCAGAGAAAGAACTTTGACTAGGTTGAATTATACCCGCCTCTAACATTTCTGCAATCATACGTTCAATTTCGCTCTTTTGGAAGTAAGGATATCTATAAGGCCCGATGTTTGGAGGAACACTTCCTGGAATCAAATGAATAGCATGATCATGATCACGAATAGGTGGGAGTCCTTTGGGAGTTTCAAACAACTTGGAATGATTGTCCAAGACTTGTTGGAGATCTGCAGAAATAGATGATTTTGATGTTGGAACTTCTAGTGAGCATAATTGTGCAATTACGCCTCGCTGTTCTTTCTTTAGAAGCTTTTCATGACATTAGAGCTTATTATCCTTCCTGGCTTCCCCGCAATACCCCGTAATTCAACTTCCTTTCCTTCTGAAAAAAATTTCAAGAAAAGTTCTTGAAAATTAAAGGCTACCGTCCCCAAAGATTGTAACCATTGTACTCCTAGTACAACATCAGCACCTCCCATAGGAATGGAAAGCATTGGACTAGTCAATACATATTCCCCCATGGTTAGCTTGATATTATGGCATTTTCTATAGCAATTTATAGTTCCTCCATTTGCAACCATCACTTGACATTCTGGTGCTGGGTATAGGAAACAATTCAATTCCTTGGCTACCTTACAATGAATAAAATTATGGGTACTACCCGAATCAATCAACATTATTACCTTTTTCTTCTTGATATGTCCTTCTATCTTAAGAGTTTGAGGAGTGGTAATTCCTGCCAATGCATTACACGATATGGTCGGACTCATTTCTTCCTCTTCTAGGGTTGGTTCCCGGTGTATATCCTCTTCTTGTTCATTTTCTTCTTCCTCTTCACAATCTATGTAAAATAATTTCTTCTCAGCACACTTATGACCTTTAGTGTATTTTCTATCACAACTGTAGCAAAGCCCTTTTGCTCTTTTTTCTTCCAATTGTTGTGGTGTCGACCTTGTAGGTTGTGGAAATCTAGGCGTAGCAACACTTCCTTCTTTATAGAATTGAGTGGTAGGCTTCCTTGTCGCCATAATTTTACATTCAACTTTTCTTGCCAGCCTGAATGCCTTCTCCAATGAATCAGGTTCCAAAACACGAACTTCATGTTGGATGTTATCCTTTAGAGTACCTAAGAAGAGATCAATCCTGTGTTCCTCTGGAATATTAGTTACCCTTATATTCAATTTTTTGGAAGTCCTCAATGTGCTGCCCCACTAAACCCTTTTGTTTGAGATTTATCAATTGGCTAAAGAAGGTGTTGCTCTTTGTATCCTCATAATGTGCTATCATTTCCTCCGTAAAAATTGACCAAGTGACAATTTTTTTACGGGAGCAAAGCCATCGATACCATGCAAATGTATTTTGTTCTAAATGTAAAGTTGCAATGCGTACCTTTTGTGTGTTTTGCACGTTATGGAGATCAAAATATTGCTCCATCTGTAGTATCCATGTTACAGGATTCTTTCCATCAAACTTCCTCATATCCATCTTTGGAATATGGTGGTTCTTCCCGCCAACATTAGAGTTTATGAAATCACAATTAACATTTATTTTGTTCTCATCATGAGGTTCTTCTACTATCTTTTCACCATTAGGAAACCTTTCTTGTATCAACTTTGTCAAACCTTCCATGTATGCTTTTAGAAAATTCTTCACGTTTTTCATTTTCTCATCGATCTTAGCTTCCATGTCATCCATCTTAGATTCCATGCCAACCTCCATGCCATCTATATTAGCTTCCACGCCAACCATCTTAGCTTCCATGCCAACCATCTTAGCTTCCATGCCTTTCGTCAAAACTTCCATTTCATTTTTTGTTGCTCTTTGCAAGAGTGAAATTTGTTGCACTTGCTCTTGTAATTTTGATAGATCATGTTGCAATTCTTCGTCTTCATGAGTCATAGTAGAGATTTCCAAAGGCTTAATGGGTGTTGAATTTTTTTTTGGGGCCATTTTATAATCCAATACTGATATCTATTCTACAATATTCCCTTGCAATCAATTCAACTTGATTCTTCAAACAGGACTTATGCAATTCGGAAAAAAAAAATACACACCTTTTACTTGCTTTTGAGGAGCTCGATATTGAAATTGTATTATCTCTGTGATTGGGGCTCTTGTATATCTGAAATTCAGCACTAAAGTAGCCCTCTAAATTATATTTTTAATGCCACAGGTTTGACCTGATTTGGATTCACCAAGACAAAGTTGTGTCCAATTTCCCACAATGACCTAATTATGGACTGGTTCAGTAGAGCGAACTTATACGACTTGCCACGTGTCACTTTTTTGTCCTTTGTCTCTGAAATTGATATCCAAGAAACGACAGTCTGTTTACTTGCGACCACGTTTTACGGCACTCCAATCCGATGCCCAGAGAGAGAGTTATTGAAATTTTCCCACGATCACCTCTTTGAGATGAAATTCTGGAGCCTGAAAAATCACTACCTTCCACAGATCATATCTTCAAAAATATTGCGAACCAAGATCTGAAATTTTTTGAAGACTTTCCTTAAGATTTCATCTTTGCACCATACGAATTTTAGATTCTGAATCTTCGTAGAAAAAAAATTATAGCGCAAATTCCACGATGACCTGTTTAGGAGCCTGAAAAAAGACCTAACTTCCACAGATCATATCTCCGAAAATATTGCGAACCAAGCTCTGAAATTTTTAGACAATCTTCCTCAAGATTTCGGCTTTGCACCCTAAAAATTTCAGCTTCTGAAACTTCGTAGAAAAAAATTTATAGCGAAAATGCCACGATGACCTGTTTGGAGCAGCGAAACCCTAGAATCCAAAGCTCGTGCAAATGTTTATTGTAACCAGCTCCAAGGAAAATAGAAGAAAAAGAGATATGAGCATGTAGAAAATAAGCCACTTCAGAAACCTCCAATACATTACATAAATGAACAATTCTTGGATGATACAAATGAACAAAACCTCCTTCTATATATAGGAGTCCATGGGGCCACAATATAATCCTAGTGGGCCACAATGTAATCCTAGCCGACCTAACATTAACAATTTAAGGGCACAATAATAATAAAATGGGGGTTACAAGGGTACAATAATAACAATAAGGGGGTTACACTAACAACAATAAGGGACTATACTAGTAATATAGGGACCTAACATGATCATATCAAGCTCTTATTACAATATAATCACAACACACTAATCAGGCCCAATCTAGCAAATCCATGCACTGATCTCTGCCACCTGCTAGCCTGCCTCTACTACGCAATCCCTGCTGAAGAATGGCTTTGAATGAACTTGAATCCACCTGGCTTGCACTGCACAATCCTCATTGGCATCTCTACTGAGTGTTGGATGCAATCAATGCATCACTATAGTCACAACTGATAGTCATCTTTCCCTTTCACCTATCTCTCCACTGGTCTCCACTGAAACTGTCCATGCACTGTAGTTAAATGATGTATTCTTCAGTTGATTAATGAGTTAATATTTAGTGAATTAATTAATAATTAATTCACACCACTCTCACTAGTGTATCAATCAGTTAGACTAGATACAACTAGCTCAACTATGTTTAACTCAGTTAAACTGAACACAACTCCATCAACTAGCTCAATAACTCCACCAAACTTTGTCACATGAGTTCTAACTGAAGTATCCATGCAATAGCTCCACTTAACCCTCAGGAATAGCGTAATTCCTTCTGTCAGCTCCTGTGCCACATCTGTGCACTTAACTGAAGTACTCCAAGAGAATAAGATAATGTTTATAGTCCAAATATTATTAAGAGCTAATAATATTCGACATATCTATTTTTAGACTGGCAATCTAAAAATAGATTCCACCCAATATGTCTAAAAATAGAAGTCCATCTATTTTTCCAACTTGACCAACCATCCACAAATAGCATCCTGCAACTCATAGAATATGATCGACATGTCTAAAAATAGACATAGTCTAAAAATAGACTTTGCGCAAAAAATAGCCTTCGGGCCCACTTAGTGAAGGCGACTATTTTCACTAAGCTCATAATCTTGTTGAATCTCAACACTCCCTCTCAACAAGATGGGGATTATCTAACACCCTGATCCTATCTCTATGGTATTCGAATTTGCTCCTGGTGAGCGCCTTCGTCAGAATATCTGCATCCTGATCCTCCGTGGGAATGTAAGAAAGCAACATGATCTTCCGCTGCACACAATCTCTGATATGATGATACTGAATGTCAATATGTTTAGATCTATCATGAAATACTGGATTAACCAAGAGTTTAATGCAACTTTGATTATCACAATATATCACAGTAGGATCTAAGTGTGAATCGAACAACCCGACCAGGATCTTCCTCATCCATATAGCCTCGCATGCAGCCAAACTTGCTGCCATGTACTCGGACTCTGCTGAACTGATTGCCACGAATCTCTGTTTACTGCTGTACCAAGAAAATGTTGTAGACCCGATACTGAAAATCCCTCCAGATGTGCTCTTTCTGTCCGTTGGGCTCCTTGCCCAATCTGCATCCGTGAAGCCATGCAGCTTCACCTCATCTGACTGTATGTACCATAATCCATATCCTGATGTGCCTCTGAGATATCTCAATACATGCTTGCATGCCTTCCAAAAGAGCTTGGTAGGCTTAACCATAGCTTGTGAAAGCTGGTTAACAACATAGCATATGTCCAGTCATGTATTGACTAGATACATGAGCGAACCAACCAACTGTCGATAAACAGTGGCATCCACTACCTCTACCGATGTAGCATCCTCTTTCCTCCAACCACCAGGAAGAGGAGTTTTGATAGACTTGTAGCCTTGCATGTTGAACTTCCAGTATCTCCCAGGCATACTTGCCTTGAGACACAAATACTCCATCCTTCCGCTGCCAAATTTCGAATCCCAGGAAATAATGATGGAGGCCCAAGTCCTTCATCTCAAACTCCTTTGCAAGATCAGCCCTGCATGAGAGTATCAACTGTTCATCACCTGTCAGTATCAAATCATCTACATAAAGTACAATTATCAACAACTTACCCTCCACCACAACCTGGTATAGGTTTGGATCCACCTCACTCTTGGTGAATGCAAGTCCGGTGAAATAACTGTCTATCCCTGTGTACCAAGCACAAGGTGCTTGTTTTAGCCCATACAACGCTCTTTTGAGATTGCACAAATGCGAATCACTGCTGAAGATTTTGAATCCTTCAGGCTGCTCTATGTACACCTCCTCTTCAATGACTCCATTGAGGAAAGCAGCCTTCACATCCATCTGATGAATGTGCCAACCCATCTGCGCTAAGAGAGCAAGGATGGTCCGTATGGAGGAATACCATGCGATAGGTGCAAATGTTTCTTCATAGTCGATCCCCTTGATCTGTGAGAAGCCCCAGGCAATAAATATTTCCTTGTACTTCTCGACGCTCCCATTAGCAGCTTGCTTCACTTTGTAGATCCATCTCGAACCTACCACTGATTTCCCTTCCGGCCTTGGGACAATCTCCCATGCACTATTTCTGACAATTGAATCATACTCTTCCACCATGGCATCTACCCATGCAGGGTCCTCCACAACTTCCTCGAAAGAATATGGTTGTGTCACGATACACTTGCTCATCAGAGCCATGTATCCAGTATATCGGTCAGGTGACTGTCTCTATCTGTGATGTGATGTAGGGGCTCCTACATTCTGCGCTGCATCAAGATTCAGTCGCTCAGCTTCTGTAGTGCGCTTCCGCCCTCTGATGGTTGGCACTGCATGAGTGGTTTCTTCCACTCCATGTACCTCCTCTTGTGGCTGATCCACATCCTGAGGCTCATCTTTAGGAACTAATAGCTCCTCATCTGCATGCAAGTGTAGCTCCCTCTCAAGAAACAACTTCATGGCTTTATCCTCATGAAATTTGATATCCCGTCGCACAACAGTCTTCCGACTATCTGGAAAATACACATGATAATTGTGGGGTGTTTCTGTGTACCCCAAAAATATCCCAAACTCTACGGTCGGCTCCAGCTTCTTCCTGGCATCCTTCGTCACATGAATGTAAACAGGTGAGCCAAAAATATTCAAATGAGAAATATCGGGCTTCTTACTAGAAAACACCTCTTCGGGTGTACTCGTACTCTATGAGGACAACAATTTTGCACATAAACCGCAGTGTTGCATGCTTCAGCCCACAAGTGTATGGGAAGGCCCTGATCATGCAACATCGCCCATGCAGCACTCACAATCGTTCTGTTATTTCGCTCCGCGACCCCATTCTGCTGTGGGTTATGAGGTGCTATGAGCTCTCTTCAAATTCCTTCTGCGCTGCAAAAGTATTTGAATTCACCAGAGATGAACTCACCACCATTATCGCTCCTAAGAGCCTTTACCTGCTTCCCCGACTCTTTCTCCACCAGTGCCTTGAACTCACAGAACTTTGAGAATATCTCACTCTTCTTCTGCATGAAGAAGATCCAACACTTACGAGAAAAGTCATCAACAAATATCACATAATACCTGTGCTTTGCTGTCGAAGCTACTGAAAAAGGTCCACACACGTCTATGTGAATTCTCTCAAGGATCGTCGTGGCGGAACTATCCTTCTCATGAAAGGTGGCTTTCACAAATTTTCCCAAAGTACATCCCTTGCACTGATCTGACTGCATAAGTGTACCTTTGGGAAGCCCGGTAGAAATCTGCTGCAAATTTTTCAAAGTGCCATGGTGAAGATGGCCTAATCTCCTGTGCCACAATTCACCCTCATCCCGGCTCACCACTCCTTATGCTTTGCCTGCCATTGCTGCGCAGCCATCTACCTGCAATTGATAAAAGTTCTTAACTCAAACCCCTATCCTCCGGGTTTGACCAGTTTCCTTATTGCGTAGGAAAGCCTTTCCCTCGCTAAAGACAACATCATATCCCTTCTCTTCCAACATCACCACAGAGATCAGTTTCTTCTTCAATCCTGGAACTTGCATGAAATCCTTCAAGATGAAAGGTTTTCCAACTCCCTCTCAAAGGAAATGGTCCCGATACCAGTCGCACTGTATCTACCATCATCGCCCATCTCGATGTGCACTCCAAGATCCTTCTCATCCAGATCAGTAAACAAATCTTTGTCTCCGGTCATATGGAAAGATGCACCACTGTCAATAAACCACACTGATCCCATCACACTTGAAACCAAGCATGCGATCAATGAAAAATATAGCTCAAGCTGCGAGGCTAAGGCCTCTCCAGCTGCAAATCCAGCAGCCTGATTATTTTTCTTCTTCTGTGGATAATTAGTGGCGTAATGTCTGTGTTGGTGACAGTGAAAGCACTTCACCTTGGACAAGTCCTGCTTCTTGCCTTTCGCACCGGATTGAGAAGGATTTTTATTTCCCTTCCCTTTCCTTTCTTTGGCAGCCAAAGCGCAATTTTCTTCATCTTCATTCTTTGATGAAGATCCATCCCTGGTACCCTGCCTTATCTCCTCCTGCACAAGATCCGACCAAATTCGCTCCCATCCTGGCAATTTCTCCCGACCTTTGAAAGAGTCCTTGTAGCTATGCCAACTCTTCGGAAGCCCAAGAAGAGCAAAGCTCACCAAGTCCTCTTCATCTACAGTAACCCCCACACTTCCCAACTCATCCCTGCACTGGAAAAACTTCGTGAGGTACTTGGGTATACTGTCGCCTTTCTCCATTTTTATTTTCCTGAGTTTGTCTTTAAGCACCAAATTCCTTTGGTCGCTTCTGCTTTGGAACAAGTCTGTCAAAGCTTTCCACATCAAGAATGGAGAAGCTTTACCATGAAGGCTGGACACTATGTGATCCTTCACACCTTCCAACAGAATCCTTCGACATTTTTCTGTGTTCTTTTTCCATGCGTCAAGTGCGACAGCATCGCTAGGAGCAGGTTTTGGAATTTCTGCATCTATGAACTCCTTCAACCCATTATCATCCAGCACCACCTCCATCCTGTCCTTACATGCAATATAATTCGAGCTGCCCTCAAGGGAATACTCCAATCGCAATCCATTGAAAGACATTTCAATGAATGCTCAACTTCGACACCAAGAAAACACTGCAGCAAATTCGAATTCCACCAGCACAAAACTCAACCGCTTCAATAATTGCCATTGCTCTGATCAATATCGCTCCGATACCATGTAGAAATTATATAATTAATGAGTTATATATCCAAGATTTTCCTGATCACACACTATTTTAACTTCATGCACAATACAGAATCTATTCCACCATTGATCATCACATGCGGAAATTAAATCAATTGCAAAGCACACATGAAACCATAAAAATTCCCGCATATGTTAACACGAGTGTTTTAGCAGAGCCTGAAGCTAAAAACCCCAACTATACGTATATAATATATTTCATAGAGATCATGTAACAATCCTCATACAAAGCTGATCATATCAAGCTCTTAGTACAATTCAATCGCTACACACTAATCAAGCCTAATCTTGCAAATCCATGCACCGATCTTTGCCACCTGCTAGACTGCCTCTACTGCGCAATCCCTGCAGAAGAATGGATTTGAATGAACTCGAATTACTCCAAACTTGCTCACGCAATCCTCATTGGCATCTCTACTGAGTGTTGGATGCAATAGATGCATCACTATAGTCACAACTGATAGTCATCTTTCCCTTTCACCTATCTCTCCATTGGTCTCCACTGAAATTGTACATGCACTGTAGTTAACTGATGTATTATTCAATTGATTAATGAGTTAATAATTATTTTATTAATTAATAGTTAATTCACACCAGTCTCACTAGTGTATCAATTAGTTAGACTAGATACAACTAGCTCAACTGTGTTTAACTAAGTTAAACTGAACACAACTCCACCAACTACCTCAATAACTCCACCAAACTCTGTCACATGAGTTCTAACTGAAGTCTCCATGCAATAGCTCCACTTAACCCTCGGGAATAGTGTAATTCCTTCTGTCAGCTCCTGTGCCACATCTGTGCACTTAACTGAAGTGCTCCAAGAGAATAAGATAATGTTTAGAGTCCAAATATTATTAAGAGCTAATAATATTCGCCATATCTATTTTTAGACTGGCAATCTACAAATAGATTCCGCCCAATATGTCTACAAATAGAAGTCCATCTATTTTTCCAACTTGACCAACCATCCACAAATAGCATCCTACAACTCATAGAATATGATCGACATGTCTAAAAATAGACTTTGCGCAAAAAATAGCCTGTGGGCCCACTTAGTGAAGGCAACTCTTTTCACTAAGCTCATCATCTTGTTGAATCTCAACATCTCCTTCTAAGACTTTTGTTCTCACAGGACCACATAGATCAATATGTATCAATTCCAATAGATGTGATGCAAAGTGTTATTTTGTTTTCAATTGGACTTTTGTCTGCTTGCCATGCCGACATGCCTCACATAGTGTGTTGGAAGGTTTTGAGATTTTCAGCATTTCTCGTACTACTTCCTTTTTGCTTATCCTGACAAGATTGTCAAAGTTTATGTGACCCATTCATTTTTTCCATAACCAGATTTCAGCTTCTTTAGCTAGTAAACATGCTTTAGTTGCTTCATCCAGAACATATATGTCGTTTGGAGCTCGACTTGCTGTAGCCATAATTTTACCATACCTGCCTTTCCTGATTTCACATTTTGTGGAGTTGAATAGCATTGTGTGTCCTTGATCACACATTTGTCCAACACTGAGCAGATTGTGATTCATGTTTTCGACCAATAGAAAATTATTGGCTATAACATCTTTTCTTCCGAGAGTGACGGTACCTGATCCTATAACATTTGAAGATCCATCATTTCCAAAGGATATGGTTCCATCCTTCTTCTCTTTCAGAGATACAAATTTCCTTCTATCTCTAGTCATATGCGTTGAGCAACCACTGTCAACATACCAAACATATATATTTTTTTGAGCCTTGAGAGCAAGAGCACAATTATCAGTCTTCTTCTTCTTCCATGTTCATTCATTTTGTGGCTTCAAAGATTCTTCTGGAGGATTTTCAAGTCTGCAGTCTCTGGCTATGTGTCCAAATTTCTGACATTTTTAACATTCCATATTATTTCTTAAATGTTCAAATGTATTGATGTTTCGTTGAGCCCTGGGAGGTTCATATTTGAATAATCTCTTGGAATTGTATTGGTTCCTAGGGTACGTGCGACATTCTACAGCTTTATGACCAAATTTTCCACATGAATAACAATAGCCATGAAAAATATGTTGGTACCTAGATGAAAATCTTCGTCGAGGAATCGTCTTCCAAGGATGTGCTTGCGAATCTTGTCCAATGAAGTCTTAATGTATGTCAGATCTCATAGGTTCATTGTATTTTGTTGTAGAAGGTCCTCCTTCTTCTTCTTTGTAACCAAGGCCAGTTCTGTCGTTGTAAGATCATTGATTGTTGATGAGTTCTTCCAATTCCCTTGAGCTGTTGGCATAGTTTTGGACAATTTTTCCCTTCTTCACTTCCTTACGCAACGAGACTACTTCGGCTTCTAATGCTTCCCTTTCTTGGTTGCTTTCTTCCAACTTCTTTTGAAGTGACTCTTCAATACATTTGTGTTCTTCAACCTCAATTTTGAGACCTTGAACTTGTTCTTCAAGAGTATTGGAACAAATCTTCTCAGCATTGAGCTCTTTTATAAGCTTGATTTCCTCCTCATAAAATTCTTCTATGGTCAACCCTTCTTCTTCATTGTTTGATACTTCTTGTTTATTGTGCTTGGCGATAAACAATACTTTCTCATTGGCTTCTTCTTTGCTATCACTTTCTTCATCGGATTATGAGCTATCTTCTTTAGAGAGAAAGTTCCTTTTGGATCCTTTCTTTTTGCCTTGCTTGTTGAATTTCTTAAAGCCTTTCTTTCCTTTTGAGTTGCCATCACTTTTGTTAGGACATTTTTCTATGAAATGCCCAACCTCACCACAACCGAAACATATCAATGGAAGTTTACCTTTGAATTTTCCCTTACCAGGTTTTAGTTTTCTCGTAAAGTAAGCATATTCTTCATCTGAAAGACCTTCTCCATCATCTCCCTTTTCTTCACACTTGCAGGTGCATGTAATTTCAATTGAAGGTTGTTTGTCCTTATTGGTTTGCTTAGATGCAACGAACGTAGTTTCTAGATTTGAAGTACCCTTTTCTTCATCAAGTCTGATTTCATATGCTATGAGAACTCCATATAATTCTTCCTTACTGAGTTTGTCCAGTTTTGCACTGTATTCTAAGACCAATACCTTTGGGTTGAATCTCCCTAGCAACGTTCTAAGAATCTTCCTTATAATAGTCTTCTCGTCAACTGGCTCTCCCAATCCTTCCATAGTATTGGTTATTTCATCAACGTATTGGAAGTATACAACAATGTTACAATCTTCTTTCATTCTGAGTTGCTCAAATTTTTCTCTATAGATTTGAAGCTTTACTTCTTTGACATTTGAGTCACTTGCATATATATTCTCAAGCTTGTCCCATACATTTTTGGCGGTTTTACAACCCAACACCTTATGATAAGCAGATTCAATAAGTCCACTGATAATAATATTATTTTCTTTTGCATCATTTACCAAATTCTTCTTACCTTGTTCATCTGCGGTTGATGTAAATCCATTTTGAACAGTGTCCCATACTTCGTAACCTTGCGCCAAGAGATAGACCTCCATTCTTCCTTTCCAAAGTGCATAATTATTTTAATTGAATAGAGGTACACCATTATTGGTATGCTCCATGACCTCCTTCCAGCTGTTAAACTGCTATTGAAGGAACCAAGCTCCGATACCAATTGTTGGAAATACTGAGAGGGGGGGTGAATCAGTATTCCTTTCAATTAGAGCATTAGTTAATCTTCAATTATTATCAGTGTTTGTACAATGATAGAAACAAACAAGGGGAACAAAAATGCACACGGTTTTTAAGGTGGAAACCCACTCCGGGACAAAAACCACCTAATGCTTTTCTAATAATTCTTTAATATTCAACTCCAATTGAAAATAAAGCTCCAACTTCCTAGAATCTAGAAAAGCATTCTTCTCCAGCTCCCACTGGATGGACGCTCCAATGCCCAAATTTCTTCAGTAGTCAACTGAATGGATTCCCCAACACCCGATGAGCTACAACTCACCCTAGCACCACCGTACCACCCTATAGAAGAATAAAAGAAGAATGGACTCTCGTACCAGAGAAAATGGTCCACTTTACAATGATATAGAATGATGTAGAAGAAGAATATATACTAGACCATAACCCCAACTTTGACACAACCACCTAATGATGATCCTAGACCTCCCAACACTGCCTCTTCAACCCTTGGCAGATAGACACTAGTACAATTTGTACAATAATGTATTTAAAATGACTAAGTACAATGATACCTTTACAATGATTGTATGCAGTGCTGCCCACTTGAAGACTTCATATGATGAACTTCTTGCTGCTGTTGTGCACCTTGGTTGCTGCTCTTGTCATGCTACCCTCTGTTTCACCTTGCTTTGCTTTGCTGTCATAGAAAGTCTAGTCCTTTGCAACCCTTGACAACACATGATCTAGTTTTTTCTTGGCTTCTAGGAGCTCGATATTGAATCTGGTGTATCTATGTTATTTTAGATCCTCAATATCTGATTTTCGGTCTTATAGTGTCTTCTTTCCAGTGCCATAGGTCTGACCCAATTTGGATTCTTCAAGAGAGAGTTATACCCAATCTCTCACAATGCCCTAACTATGAATTGTTTCAGCAGAGCGCACTTGTATGGCGCGCCACGTGTCACTATTTCTTCATTTGGCTCTAAACTTGATAGATAGAAAATTAAAGACTATGAAATATCTACCACTTTTTACAGAATTCCAATCCGATACTCAGAGAGAGATTTATGACGAATTTACCAAGGTCACTTATTTGAGATGAATTTCAGGAGCCTGCAAAAACCCTTACTTCCACAGACCATATCTCTGAAAATATTACGCACCTTGATTTTAAATTTCTACAGCAGCTTCCTTAGGATTTTGGCTTCGCCTCATAAAAATTTCAGCTTCTGAACCTCCGTAGAAAAAAAGTTAGAGCGAAAATTCCACGATGACCTATTTCAGATGGCGAAATCCCTTGCCTAAGGAGGAAATGAAGATCACAATTTATATAAATGCTTATGTTGAGAGGGGCTTCAACAAGTGAACGTGGGAGGGATTTTAGGAGCTTAAAAAATATTAATTATGACTTTTCAATGACCCATGCCCCAACCCCATGGGGTTTTAGCCCACTAACTGGGGGTACAAACTTCAAACATGAATATCTCTCAAACCGTGAAGAATTACATGGCGTGCCATATATCAACGGAAACATCTCGAAAATTAGAAACCATTAAAAGAATTATTGACCCAGAATATATTAATTTGGTAGGTCAAAATTCCCATGCAATATTGGGTTAGCCCTTGGTGCTGCTTGGGTTGACATCAATGACAACCGCTGATCAACAATTTATACAACAATTTCATTTGGTAATTAGGTATAATAAAGGTATATACAACAAATTTTTTGATATGTTATCAAGGAATATTGTTAATGCATCTATCATTCTTAAGCATAAATCAATCACGCATGAAAGTTATATTGATCAATATGCTCAAGATGATGATTTTAAAGATCTGTATGCATCTTTGAGTCAAGGCAATCATGTTAAAGAGTTGGATTATCATGATCATAACAAGTTGTTGTATCATCTTGGCAAGTTATGTGTTCCATAGGGTGAAAGAGTCAATTTCGGAAGGGAAGCCCATAGTTCTCAAATCGTTGGTCACTTTGGTGTAGGCAAAACAATTGCTCAAATTTATAGGTATTGATATTGTCCTTGCATGAATGAAATAGTTTCAAGGTGTGTAAAAGGTTGTTCTATGTGTACTACTATCAATCATATTGGTAGGAAATTGGGTTTGTACATTGCACTTTTTATTCCTTCTTGTCCTTGGGAAAGTATTTATATGGATTTTGTTGGAGGACGACCAATGTCTAGGAAGGGTCATGATTATCTATATGTTGTTGTGGATCATTTCAACAAAATGAGTGTGTTGATGCCATGTAAGAAGTAGGTTACAGTTGAAAAGACTGCAAATATGTTGTTTGAAAGTGTATGGGTTCACTTTGGGTTACCCACTTCTATTATTTTTGATCGATATTATCTATTTGTCGAGGAAAATTGGTCAAGTTTATGGGAACTCATGGACACAAAGTTGAAGAAAAGAAGAACATTTCATCCACAAAATGACGGTCAGACAAAAGTAGTGAACATAACAATAGTGAATATCCTTCGAGGATATTGTAGTAAGCATCCTAAACTTTGGGATGAGAATTTTCATTACATCCAACATGCCTACAATTTTTCTAAGCACTCATCTACACAAGTATCTCCATTTGAAGCTTGTTTGGGTTACTTTCCAAAGTCTCCTATGGATTCCATCTTTGGTAAAGACATTGCAGTAGATGTACATAGTGATGTGGACAAAGCCAAGCATTTCATTGAACAAATTCAACTACATCAAAGAGTACAAGAGCAGTTAGAGGAAAGAAAATCCATGTATAAAGCAAGACATGACGAGCATCAGGTTGATCATAATTTCCAAGTGGGAGATCAAGTTAGGTTATATATTAACAATGAAATATTTCAAGGTGGAGGTAAAAATCTCAAGCCAATCAGATATGGTCCTTTCAAAATATTGGAGAAGATTGGTAACAATGCTTTCCGATTAGATCTACCACCTTACATGCAAATTTATTCTATTGTGAATGCGAAAACTTGATATTGTATGATCCTACAATGATTGGTTATCATGAAGAGAATGTTAAAATTATATCTATAGAATATTTTTCTCCTGAATATTGAAATGAGTTTAAGGAAAACTCAATACTTGACAAGAGGATAAGGACTTCACACAGAGGTAATGCGGAGTATCTTCGAGTGGGGCTCAAAGGTACCAATCCAAGCAAAGCAAGGTGGATTGAGATCAAGAAAGTGAGGGAGTTGTACCCTCACCTACTTGTTGAATAAAAACTAACTTTTGTTGGTTCAACAACTTCTAGTGGGGAGGAATGATCTAGGGGATCAAAACTATGCTCAAAAGTCAAAGTCCTCAAATTCTCTTGAAACTAGTGCCAAATCATAGATATCGTTGCTTTGATTCCAACGACGCTTGAATCACCTCAATTCGACACCCTATGAGAAAGTTATCGCACTCTAATTTTTTTGGCAAATAACTATAAAGTCAAGTTACAGGGTTGATTGGGAAGGTAGTACGATGACGTGGCATTGATGTCAACAAGTTGACTATGCAACATGGATGTCAGAACAAGCTAATCAACATAGGACATGTGGTTGTTGTGATTGTGGTTGGGAAAACCACAGGCCACCACGTGGCCCAATGAATGACTACCACATGGTCTTATGGGAGGGCGCCACATGGTTCTGTATTATTGGAAAATGTTTGTTAATAGACTGATCGACCTCAGCGGGGTTCGACCCTGAGTCATCCGACTACACAATATAATTTCTTAGAAATACACCACACAATGTGACTTGTTATATAATGTGGATCACATATATTTAAATTGTAACGGTTTGTAGTTTAGGGGGTGGTATAGTGGGCTCACTCGACCGGACCAACCCCAAGCTATGTGAATGCGACATGACCGTGTGTAATTCCAAGGAAGAATGGGTGGGTAGTTGGCCTCAACCCCTATCCCATTAAATATCATGTAACCTATGGATTTATCACAGAAGGGGCAGGGTGCATGTCACCTGTTATCACTCAGAAAAAATGAAGCACAATTTCACAAAGTCTTATAGGTTCATGTGTCAAAGGTACGGTTATAGGATTCATTTTTCATTACTAGGTCGAGGAATTTTTTTTTATTTTTTATTTTTTATTTTTATTTTGCCTATCCTAAGGTCTAAACCCACCCTCATTCAAATCCTATCATGTCACATCAATCATGATTTTCTGACATTTTTCATTTCCCAAGTTTATAGCACCGAAAGAGTCATTTTAGCCAAGAAACAACACTTTCATAGTGAAATACACAGAGAAAATGCACTTTTCGCAACAAAACTACTAATAATTTCGTAGCAAAAATGCCCAGAAATACACTAGGTACGCTACGAAAGTAAGGTTTCCTGTCTGTCATGTCAAATTAGCTGTTAGGTGTCAGAAAATGATTGGAAATGATAAGTTAGATGCTATTCGAGTCAGTTAGGATAAATATCAAGGTACATAGTTAGGGTTGAAGTCATCATCACCATTTTAAGCATGTATGGGTCATCATTATGTTATGAGTGGTCATCGAACCTCAAAATATTTCCAAATTGAGTCATTTTTCATTCTACATTCCCTCCTTGCGTGTTTTTTAGCTCTGGAGAGATATTTCATTGAGCCCAATCTGTGGCTGGTATTTTCAAAGGTTTGCAGATATCACTGATCAAGCGAGGCAGAGAAGACATTATCAAGTGAGGCAGAGAATACATTAAATAAACATGGGTGCAAAAAGGAAGACAAATAAAGGTGGCCACTGTCTTATATATGAGCCATCAGATATGAACCTGATAAATGAAGACCCAACAGTTGTAGAGGTTTTCAGAAGAATAGGATGTTTACAGTTTTGTGAAATATTACAAGGATGCCATGTACATGTTTCTAAAGAATTTTCCCTAAACTTCAATGGAACAACAACAAAAGTTGGAATGCTAAATCTCACTATAACATTAGGGATCATTGCAGCAACAACAAGGATTCCAAGAGGACAAGAAAAATGGTTCAAAGGGTTCAAATTTAACATGGAGGAATGTAAATAGTTTATCAAGCTAGAAAATAATGGCGTTGACCTTACAAATTCCATTCCAAGGAGCTGCATGAAGGATAATTTCTGAAAGCTACTGCTTATCATCCAGAAATATTTCACTTGTGAAGGGAGATATCATAAAGTATATTCTTACCACTTCAAGCTTCTCCTACACTTTGATGGTAATATATCTCTTGATCTACCTTTCTATTTACATAGAAGCTTAGAAAAAATGGTAGATAAAGTTCAAGCTAAATCTGAGGGAAGTGAAACCTCACTTTTTCACCATGGCTTAATAAAATGGTTGGTTTTAGATGAGTTACAGAGATTAGGTAGAGACTGGTCGTCTTTTCTGTTTGTTAGTGGTTTTGAGATGGATACCATTACCCCTAAAAGAAATCCTAAACCTAGAGGTATGCCATCACCTTTATTGGAAGAACAAAGTAAACCAGTAGGGGTAGAGCTAAGTGAACCAGTTATGATGGAAACAGAGTAGTTGCAGAGATTTGATACACCCACTATTTCACCTGCAAAACAAAAGTCAATAATGAGAAAACCTGCAAAACAAGAGCCAACTATGAGTAAACAAGGCAACAAAAGGATTACAAGGAGCCAAACAGTGGCTAAAGGCAATTTATAAGACACACTACATGCCATTGATATTGAAGGGACTCCTATAGTCCAGGCTGTGGATATAGATGAAGGTGGAAAGAAGATCAAGAAAGCCAAATCAACAAAGAAGTTAGAATTTGAAGGAGAAGATGCAGGTTTTATGTTTCAGGCTAGGGAGTCCATGACAAGACATGCTAGAAAATTGTTGGAAAGCAGTAAATAAGTTCATCCAGCCACTGATATTATCTAGCCTCCACAAAACATTATTGACCTTTCATCACCTTCAGGAAAAGATCTAGTCAGCAAGCCAAAGAAAGGAAAGGATAAAGTCATTGAAAAAACAGAGTTGGAAGTCCTTGAGGAATAGTTGAGGTTAGTTAATCATGAAATAGTAGTCATGAAGAAGGAGGCAAGGAAACATAATGTCTAAAATGTGCAATTTGAGAAGATGAAAGAGGTTTGGGAAGAGCACGTTGACAATGTATCAAAGACCTTAGATAACACACTACACTTAATCAAGTGGACTATGCCATTGAGGAAAGAGGTGAAGCATGTCAGAAGGATGAATCTACATTTGAAATCTAGCAAAAAAAAACTGAAGAGCCAAGTTGAATACCTCCAAGAAAAGCTAGATTTGATCCAAGAGGAGCTGGAGAAGAAGGGTATAAAAATGACAGTAGTTGAGGATCCCATAGCTCAACTCATCATCAATGAAGAAGAAACACCTCAAGGCTCTTAGGTTGAGTTGGTTTATGTTTTGAAAGGTCAATGGTATGTTGAAAATCAAATTTTAATAGCTAGAAGATAGTTTTTTGAAACAAGGCAAAAATATGGAATTTACACAGTTTTCCACAGTTTCGTAGTGTTTCCTAGGCTTGAAACCAGGAAAACGCTACAAAACCACCTGTAGATTTATTTTTGTTTTTGAAACCACTTTGGGTAACTTCCAAGGAGAGGAAATGATATGGAGGATGTGTCAGGGCATGATGAATACAATGCAAAAGGAAAGAAGCTGAAAACTGGATTGCAAAGATATTTTTTTGTACACTACGAAAGTACGGTACAAAACTGCCATACTTTTGTAGCGAGCTGTTTTGAAGGTTTCTGAGTAGGTTTGTGGGCAGTTTTGGACATGTGAACACTTTCAAAGGGTCAAGGAACTTTTCCAGCAATCATCCATGATTTTAAGACCATTAAATGAAGAAAATCCATCAGCTAAATCATTCGTTAAAGATAAGGACCTATTTTCCTGAAAAATAGGGTTTGTTTCCAGATTTTGAGGAGGGTAATTAAGATGTCTAGTAGTGATGAGTTTTGTAATAGCTCATTCGAACATGTGAATCATTACTTGTCAGATGTATAACTATTTTAGGAGATAAGGTAGTTGATTTAATAATTAGCAGTTTGAGTCCTATTAGGAAAGGACTGTTTTATAGTGTAGCTATCATTTCTCATTAAAAACACATGTTTTCCTATTATGCAAGGTGTCATCGGGGAAATTTCGACGAATCTAGCCAAGAGGAAGATCATCTCTCATGTAACAAGGGCTATTAAAGGGAAAATATTTGAATTTGTAAAGGGTTCGAGATTTTTTGGCAATACTATAGCTTTATGTAATTGGACTGTTATCAGTAATACATAAGACTTTTTTCTTGATCAACTTGAGATTCTCATGTATTTTTTAGTGCTTTTATGATATATATTTTTATGTGTACCATTTTCAGTGGATTTCATCCTTAATGCTCAGAATTCATAGGTATATGCTCTGAATTTCTTTATTTATGAAATGGCCGTGTTATTTCATGTTCCATGTGTGATTTACCTTTGCTAAAAACTCTTACCTCCCTCAACTTCCATGTCAAGAGAACTTACCACTGAACTACAGATTTGACTCCATAAGCCCAATGGTTGCAGACTAGCATTCTTTGCAACCTACATACATCAAAATCAAGTTATTTTACAAGTAGAGTTAGCCATCTATATTTATCATTATCAAATATCATTATCCCCTTTGAGAGAGCCCTCTCAAACTGAAGAGGCTAAGCTTCAGTTACAAGTTGGTTTGAAAGAATTACATGAAGTTGTCTGATTAGCAACCAATCAAGTGCAATTTTGTGATAACATTTTGGTGCGTTTTCCAAGAGACTAAAGATTATACTTTCGCGAAATTTTGAAGCTGAACTTCTGAAGGTAGCAGAATCTCAGAAAGCTGTTTGAGGATGCATCTACCTTGGTGACTCCAATCAAATTTCATATGATCAAAGGTGGTTTCTAAATGGAGATACACGAGGAGTAATCGTGACCCAGATCCACCTACCATTGTGGACAATCCAAAAACAATCTCCATAGGCAGTCAAGGCATTTCTACAATATCAGTTACTCCATTACATACAAAATCCTTGTCCTCTAAATTTTAAAGAAGTCCCGAAGATAAAAAGTTTGATGATAAAATTCAGGAAGTCTTGTTTAGGTCTGAAAGTGAAAAAGAATTGACTGAAATTAGAATATACCTACATAGAATAGGTATTGATACCTCAGCCTTAGTGACACAAAAATATAAAGAAGAGTTTTGGGAAGTAGTCACTTCAAAGTTTATGTTAGAGAGAGAATCTTTGGATAGGTTGAATGAAATAGATCCAATTGAAATTTTGTTAAGAAGTAAAACTGGTTTTCCTCTTCCTGATTGGAGTTTAATTGTGACTGGACAACAAAGACCAAACAACCCTCCTCCTAAGAGTTCCTCTTCCTCTACTGTTGCTGTCTTTAAAGCTACCACAGTCCCAATCATCAAGGCAGGAAATGTGGCTCCTCCACCTACTACTCCACCTGCTAGGCATGCCCTTCTTGTTCTTCTAGCTGTCCTAAATGCCCTTCCTAGCAAATATTCAACTAGAATCAAAACTTGGGGAAGTGATGAAGAGATTACAGCTGAAAAGCACGTAGACCAGTTTAATGACTTTATAGACAGGGAGGAGGTTGACCATGAGGATGTCAAGATGAGATTGTTTGCTCAGAGCTTTACTGGTGAAGTTAGGAAGTGGTTCGAAGCCCTTGCTACAGGAAGCTTACATAATTGGAATGAATTTGAAGATAAATTTTTGAGGAAGTGGGGAAATAGAACCAACCCTGTACAAGCCCTCACTGAGTATAATAGTTTAAAGAGAGCTATTGATGAAACTATTCAAAAATTTTCAAAGAGATTTAACAAAGTTTATGACTTCATCCCTGCCCATCTAAAGCCTCTACCAGGAGCAGCTCAGCTGAGATATGCTGAAGCCTTTGATTATGAATTTTATATGATGCTTAGAGAAAGATAATCCCCTTCACTTGCTGAGATGCAAAATGATGCAATGAAGGTGGAGGTCAATATGATAGCAGAAAAAAATTCCAAGATGGGAAAGAATAAGTTGAAATAAGAAGATAAGCCTTCCACCTCAGATGAAAAATTTGATTCCATGATGAAGACAATGGAAAAAATAATTGATAGGCTTGCCCTTGGAAGTGCCTCAGCTCCTCCTGCACACCATGAACCTCAATTTAGAAATCCTCAGTTCAGAAGACCTCAAAACCAATAGAGACCAAGGGAAAACATAAATCATCCACCTGACCCTCAAGTAAGGCCTCCTTTTCAGCAAAACTTAGTTGATGAATAAGATCAACCTAAAATACAAGAAGACTCAATTCATTGCTTAGATGAAAATATGTCAGGGATGTTTTTAACTAAGGAGGAACATGATGAGTCAGATCATGAAGTAAATAAGGGTGAGGAACCATCTGATTATCTTAAAGGGTATCAACATGCAATATTTGAGATGTAGAAACAATATAACCTCAAAAACATAAATGTGCCAATTACTGTAAACAAAACATAGCCCAAGAAATATGCCCCCAAGGCTGCTGAGGTTAGGAAAGATACACCACCTCCTCCTCTTGCTAAAGAGACTGAAAAATCTGCTTCTGTTTTTAGTTCGGAGAGTGAGATCTCTAAGATCAAAATCCTAGTACCTTTTGGAGAAATTATTAAGGTGAATGAATATAGAAGTAAGATTGTAAAAATGATAAATTCCCAACTAGGAGCGGCTGATATCCTAAATTTTCAAGAAGATCATCCAACCATATACTTGGGTCCAAGATTAGAGGATGAGCAGAATGAAGAGGTCCCTCCTTTTTATGTCAACCTTAGTATTCATGACATGACGTTGGATTCAGGAGCCTCTCACAATCTTATGCCCAAAGTAATCATGGAAAGGATGGGGTTGGAAATTACTAGACCATATAAGGATTTGTTTTCCTTTGATTCAAAAAGAGTTCAGTGCATTGGTTTAATAAAAGATGTTGTTATTGGTCTTACACAAGTCCCTACCAAGACAATGGTCATGAACATTGTGGTAGCAAACATTCCACCTAAGTTTGGCATGATGTTATCAAGGTCATGGGCAGCAAAGATCAAAGGTACAATGCAAACGGACCTAACCTATGCCACCATTCCTGTTTTTGGTGAGCAAAAAAGACTATATAGAGAAATAAGGGTGGCTTACATGGTAATTAGTAAAGATAAACGTCATAACTTTCCAATATATGCTGTTGATACTGAACTTGGATCTGCTATTATTTTCAATGAATTAACTGATGAAGTAGAGGATGAAAAGAAGGCAAAAAATCGGGAAACTGTAATTTAACAATCATAAAATCAGCAAATCAGTGAAGAGAAGGCGGAAGGTTGGTGGTTGTTACACTTTGATGGATCAGCAGGAAGAGGGGGGGCAGGAGCAGGAATTTGGATCACAACTCTAGAATATGAAAGTAAGTTCTTCTCTTACAAACTGAATTTTGATTGCACAAATAACATGGCTGAGTATGACTCTTTAATTTTGGGCTTAGAAAACTTGAAAAGAATGGGTGCCCAAAATATTTCTGTCTATCAAACTAAAGATGGGAGAATGAGGGCATACAGAAATATGATCATGGAGATGTTAGAGAATTTTCATTTATTGTGAAGACTAGGGACCAAAAATCAGTAGCTGAATCCCTAGTTGTCTCTGCAAGTCTATTTATCATCCCTACACATTCCACTGAAATATATGAGGTTGAATTTCGCCATAGACCTGCTATCCCTGATAACATTATCCATTGGAAAGTTTTTGAGGATGACCAGCAAGTCAAAAACTTTATAGAATTAAAAAAGAGTTTGAAAGTACACAAGTAGATCAGCAAAACATGCTTGCTGAAACAAAGGGAAATTCTGAAGTGTTACAACTAAAGAATAACTCTATACCCAAAGGTCTCATACCCCTTGAGAAGCTTTTTGGTCAGAATTATGTGTTAAAGTATCCTAGGATACAAGCTGATGATGAAGAGGTAGAGAGTTATAACCTTGGTACAATAGCAATGCCAAAAATGATTAAACTTTCAAAGTTTCTTTCAATTGACATGAGACAGAAATATATTGAGATGATGAAAAGGTTCATAGATCTTTTTGCATGGAGTTATGCTGATTTGAAGAAGTATGATCCTACTATCATTCAACGTACCATTCCCATTAAAGAAAATGAAAAGCATTTCAAGCAGAAGCTGAGGAGGATTAATCCACTTATCATGTCTTTGATTGAGAAGGAAATCAAGAAAATCTTTGATGCCAAAATTATTGTTCCAATCAGATTCTCAAAGTGGCTTGAAAACTTGGTTCCAGTCAGAAAAAAGAGTGGATAAATCTAAATCTGTATTGACTTCAGAAACTTGAAAAAGATTCTCTGAAGGACAATTACCCTCTCCCAAAGATGGACCAAATTTTGCAGAACATTGTTGGTTCCCAAAAGATGTCTATGCTTGATGGTTTTTCAGGGTACAATCAGATACTTGTGCATCTAGAAGATCAGGAAAAAACAACCTTTACCACACCATGGGGCACATTCATGTATGCCAAAATGCCCTTTGGTCTGATGAATGCAGGAGCTACCTTTCAAAGAGAAATGGACATTGCTTTTGCTAAGGATAAGGAAAAGTTGGTGGTTGTCTATCTGGATGACATAACAATCTTCTCAAGGAGAGAATAAGATCTCTTGAAGCACCTAGAAAAGATTCTGTTGAAGTGTAGAAGGTTTGGTATTTCTCTCAATCCCACTAAAAGAATTTTTGCTCTAACTTCAGGGAAGTTACTTGGGAATATTATTTCTAAATATGGGATTAAGATTGATCCAAACAGGGTCAATGCAATTCAGAAGGTGGATATGCCTAGAAGCAGAAAGGAAATTCAGTCTTTCCTTGGAAAGGTAAATTTTGTGAGGAGATTTATTCCTAATTTTGCTGAGATTGTAAAAGACATAAAAAAGATGCTGAAGAAAGGAGCTGACATCAAGTGGATAGAAGAAGCAAAAAACTCATTTGAGGAGATTAAGAAGGCAATCACTCAAGCACCAGTGTTGATCAGCCCGAATTTTTCAAAATAATTTCTGGTTTTTACATTTGCATTAGAAAATACAATTGCTGGAGTTTTGTTGCAGAAAGGACAACAAGGTACTGAGCAACCCATTTCATTTTTTAGTAGGACATTAGCTAACTCAGAACTGAAGTACAACATCTTAGAGAAGCAAGCTTCTTCTTTGGTCAAGGCCATCAAAGATTTCATAATTTATATTCTGCATTTTCTTGTTATAGCTTTTGTTCCTAATGCTGTTGTGAAAGACATTCTAACTCAAGTTGATCCTGATGGTAAGAGAGGGAAATGGATTGCTAAATTTTTGGAATATGATATAGAGATCAAGCCCATAAAATTGGTCAAAGGTCAAGGCCTAGAAAAGCTGATGGCACAGTCAAACTTTGACTGTCTTGACATAAATTTAATTGTAGAAATTTCAGAAATTTCAAATGAAGATGAAGAGCTGATTCCTATTGAGGAAAAGTATATCATTTCATATTGGTACAAAGACATTGTATTTTTATTACATCATCATATATCACGTGATGATTTGACAAATTCCATGGCGAGATTTGTGAAGCTAAAGTCTTTAAGGTACTGCATCATTGATAAAAATCTGTATTGGAAAGATACCGATGGTATTCTCTTGAATTTTTTGCTGGAAGCAGAGGCTGAAAAAGTGATAGAGGAGTTTCACAAAGGAGATTGTGGAGGTCATCATTATTGGAAGGCTACAACAAATAATATTCTCATAGCAGGGTATTATTGGCCTACTATGTTTAAATATGTCTACAAAAATATTGTTGCTTGCCATGAATGCCAGATTTTTGATGGTAAGAAGAAGCTTGTTCCTTTTCCCTTGATGCCTATCTATGTTGAGGCGCCATTTCAGCAGTGGGGGCTAGATTTTATTGGTGATATTCATCCATCATCTTTAGGTCAACATCTCTGGATTTTGACAACAACTGATTATTTCACCAAGTGGATTGAAGCAATCCCAACTAGGTAAGCAAATGATTCACTTATCATTTCATTTTTGAAAAATAATATATTGTCTAGTTTTGGCTGCCCTATGAAGATCACCACTAATAATGCACACGCATTCAAGTCCAAGAAGTTGATTAGTTTTTTTCATCAATATCACATTACACTTGGGCATTCTACTACATATTATCCACAAGGTAATGGTATTGCTGAATCTTCTAACAAGAGAATTGTGAGGATTATTAAGAGGGTGTTGCAGGAAAATAAGAAGTCATGGAATTTGAAGCTGAAGTATGCTCTGTGGGCTTATAGAGTGCGCACAAAGAGATCAATTGGAACTTCACCTGATGAGTTGGTATATGGAGCTGAAGCCATCTTTCCTACATCCTTGGGAGTGTCTGTCATGAAACTGCTGCAAGGATTGGAGGAGGAGCCAAATGAAGTTCATAGGAGGACTAATCAGTTGATAGCTTTGTAAGAGAAAAGGGAGGAAGTCTATAACAATAATCAACAATCTCAAAACATAATCAAGAAGACATTTGACAGAAAGGTCAAGGAGGAAAACTTTCAAATCCAAGATGTGGTTTTGGAATGGGAGGCCAGGATTGAAGAAAAGGGGGAACATGGTAAGTTTGAGAAAATTTGGAAAGGTCCATTCAAAGTATGCATTTCATGGGAACAACACTTACATTCTGTAGGAGATGGATGGACAACCTTGTGTTGGAGGGCGTGTTAATGGCAGGTTTTTGAAGCACTGTTCCTCTTAAATTCTGCTGATCATTCATTCCATTGTATATATTCCATTTTATATGTTTTTCTGCTAATAAAGATAAGCTGATAATCAAGCTTGAGCCCAAGGTGAAGGCCATTAGAGTTTGAAGATCAGGCTTGGCAAATTTCAGAGTTTTAGTTTTCAAGAAGATGGATAGCAACACTGGAACTACAGGTTCTTTGGTGTACCACAAGGGCACACCATCCTAAGTGGAGCCACTGTTATCACTCAGAAAAAATGAAGCACCATTTGACAAATTCCTATAGGTTCATGTGTCAAAGGTAGGGTTATAAGATTTATTTTTCATTACTTGGTTAAAGAAAATTTTTAATTTTCCTTATTTTTCCGATCCTAAAGTCTAAATCCACCCTCATTCAAATCCTCTCATGTCACATCAATCATGATTTTCTGACATTTTTCATTTCCCAAGGTTATAACACTGAAAGAGTCATTTTAGCCAAGAAACCACACTTTCGTAGCGAAATACACAGAGAAAATGCACTTTTCACTACGAAACTGCTAATACTTTTGTAGCGAAAATGCCCAAAAATACACTAGGTACGCTACGAAAGTAAGGTTTCCTGTCTGTCATGTCAAATTAGCTGTTAGGTGTCTGAAAATGATTGGAAAGGATAAGTTAGATGCTATTTGAGTTAGTTAGGGTAAAGATTAAGGTACATAGTCAAGGATGAAGTCATCGTCACCATTTTAAGCATGTATGAGTCATCATTATGTTATAAGTGGTCATCGAACTTCAAAATAATTCCAAATTGAGTCATTTTTCATTCTACATTCCTTCCTTGTGTGTTTTTGAGCTGTGGAGAGTTGTTTCACTGAGCCCAAGCTGTGGCTGGTAATTTCAAAGGTTTGCAGATATCACTGATCAAGCGAGACATAGAAGACATTATCAAGCGAGGCAGAGCAGACATTAAAGAAACATGGGTGCAAAAAGGAATACAAATAAAGGTGCCACTGTCTTAGATATGAGCCATCAGATATGAACCTGATAAATGAAAACCCAACAAATGTAGAGGTTTTCAGAAGAACAAGATGTTTACAGTTTTGTGAAATATTACAAGGATGCCATGTACAGTTTTCTAAAGAATTTTCCCTAAACTTCAATGGAACATCTACAAAAGTGGGAATGTTGAATCTCACTATTACACCAGAGATCATTGCAGCAGCAACAAGGATTCCAAGAGGACAAGAAAAATGGTTCAAAGCGTTCAAGTTTAACATGGAGGAATGTAAAGAGTTTATCAAGCCAAAAAATAGTGGAGTTGACCTTACAAATGCCATTCCAAGGAGCTGCATGGAGGATAATTTCTCAAAGCTACTGCTTATCATCCAAAAATATTCCACTTGTGAAGGGAGATATCATAAAGTCTATTCTTACCACTTCAAGCTTCTCCTATACTTTGTTGGTAATATATCTCTTGATCTACCTTTCTATTTACATAGAAGCTTAGAAAAAATGGCAGATAAAGTTCAAGCTAAATTTGAGGGAAGTGAAACCTCAATTTTTCACCATGGCTTAATAAAATTGCTGGTTTTAGATGAGTTACAAAGACTAGAAGGAGACTGGTCTTATTTTCTGTTTGTTAGTGGTTTTGAGATGGATACCATTACCCCTAAAAGAACTCCTAAACCTAGAGGTATACCATCACCTTTAGTTGTAGAAAAAAGTAAACCAATAGGGGTAGAGAAAAGTGAACCAGTTATGATGGAAACATACCAGTTGCAGAGATTTGATACACCCACTGTTTCACATGCAAAACAAAAGTAAATAATGAGCAAACCTGCAAAATAAGAGCCAACTATGAGTAAACAAGGCAGAAAAAGGATTACAAGGAGGCAAACAGTGGCTAAAGGCAATTTAGAAGACATACTACATGCCATTGATATTGAAGGGACTCCTATAGTCCAAGCAAAGGATATAGACGAAGGTGGACAGAAGATCAAGAAAGCTAAACCAACAAAGAAGTTATAATTTGAAGGAGAAGATGTAGGTTCTATGTTTCAGGCTAGGAAGCCCATGACAAGACATGCTAGAAATTTATTGGAAAGCAATAAAGAAGTTCATCAAGCCACTGATACTATCCAACCTCCACAAAACATTATTGACCTTTCATCACCTGCAGAAAAAGTTCCAGTCAACAACCCGAAGAAAGGAAAGGAGAAAGTCATTGAAAAAACAGAGTTGGAAGTCCTTGAGGAAAAATTGAGGTTAGATAATCATGAAATAACAGTCATGAAGAAGCAGGCAAGGAAACATAATCTCGAAAAGGTGCAGTTTGAGAAGATGAAAAAGGTTTGGGAAGAGTAGGTTGACAGTGTATCAAGGACTTTAGATAACACACAACACTTAATCAAGTGGACTATGCCATTGAGGAAAGAGGTGAAGCATGTTAGAAGGATGAATCTACATTTGAAATATAGCAATAGAAAACTGAAGAGCCAAGTTGAAGACCTCCAAGAACAACTAGAATTGATCCATGAGGAGCTGGAGAAGAAGGGTCTAAAAATGACAGTAGTTGAGGAGCCCATAGCTCAACTCATCATCAATGAAGAAGAAACACCTCAAGACTCTTAGGTTGAGTTGGCTTATGTTTTGAAAGTTAAATGGTATGTTGAAAATCAAATTTGAATAGCTGGAAGATATCATTTTGAAACAAAGCAAAAATATGGAATTTACACAGTTTTCCACAGTTTTGTAGCGTTTCCTAGGCTTGAAGCCAGGAAAACACTACGAAACAACATGTAGCTTTATTTTTGTTTTTGAAACCACTTTGGGTAGCTCCCAAGGAGAGGAAATGATATGGAGGATGTGTCAGGGCATTATGAACACAATGCAAAAGGAAATAAGCTGAAAATTTGATTGCAAAGATCATTTTTTCTACGCTACGAAAATACGCTACAAAACTGCCATACTTTCATAGCGAGCCATTTTGAAGGTTTCTGAGCAGGTTTATGGGCAGTTTTGGACAGGTGGAAACTTTCAAAGGGCCAAGGGACTTTGCTATCAATCATCCATGATTTTAATACCATTAAATGAAGACAATCCATTAGCTAAATCATTCGTTGGAGATAAGGACCTATTTTCCTGAAAAATAGGGTTTGTTTCCAGATTTTGAGGAGGGTAATTAAGATGTTAAGTAGTGATGAGTTCTATAATAGCTCATTCAAACATGTGAATAATTACTTGTTAGATGTATAACTATTTTCAGAGATAAGGTAGTTGATGTAATAAGGAGCAGTTTGAGTCCTATTAGGAAAAGGACTATTTTATAGTGTAGCTGTCATTTCTCATTAAAAGCACATGTTTTCCTATTATGCAAGGTGTCATTAGGAAAAGTTCAATGAATCTAGCCAAGAGGTAGATCATCTCTCATGTAACAAGGGCTATTAAAGGGCAGATATTCGAATTTGTAAAGGGTTGGATATTTTTTGGCAATACTGTAACTTTATGTAATTGGACTATTATCAGTAATACATAGGACTTTTTTCTTGATCAACTTGAGATTCTCATGGATTTTTTAGTGCTTTTATGATCTATATTTTTATGTGTACCATTTGCAGTGGATTTCATTCTTAATACTTAGAATTCATAGATATATTCTCTGACTTCTTTTATTGATGAAATGGCTGTGTTATTTCATGTTCCATGTGTGATTTACCTTTGCTAAAAACTCTTACCTACCTCAGCTTCCATGTCAAGAGAACTTACCATTGAACTACTGATTTTTTTGACTCCATAAGCCCAATGGTTGTAGACTAGTATTCTTTTCAACCTACATACATCACAATCAAGTTATTTTCCAAGTAGAGTTTTCCATCTAGATTTATCATTATCAAATATCATTAACCCCTTTGAGAGAGCCCTCTCAGACTGAAGAGGCTAAGCTTCAATTATGAGTTGGTTTTAAACAGTTACATGAAGTTATCTAATTAGAAGCTAATCAAGTGCAATTTTGTGATAACAACACCCTTACCACACCCAAGCCCGCGGTCATATAACAATAATGTGACTTGGAGCAGAGGGTCGGCGGGCATGTGGCTTCTGTCCCGTGCCGTGGTCATATTATATGCCATACGACCAAACCAAGGGGCAGAGGAACAAGAGTTCATCCCTATTAGCATGCTTAATGACTCAACAATTTTCACTTTCCCAGCGGAAATGTCGCTGAACCCACACCAATTTGTCACCTCAGAGAATCACCAAAGGTAGAATTCGTTGCCAGTTTTGACAAAGGGTCATTTTGCAGGACAGTTAGCATGGAAATGAAGAAGTAGACCTAACTTGGGCTATTTTTCCACCTTTTTTAGCCCAATAAGAGCCTACACAGGGGGTTTTTGGTATTCTGGACACAATGGAATTGTTATTTTTGTGATTTGAGCATTCTATGTTGATGCAATTGACATTTCAAGCATATAATTTAAAGGGCCAACATTGATAGCTAGACCCATAATGTAGCCCAGGATGGGTGAACTTCGTCATCAAATTGTTGTTTTGTGATGTTGCATGTTGTCTATTTTTCTCTATTTAAATCTTCAAATCTTAACTAAAATATCTAAGTTTATGTGCGTTTTCGATTTCTATCCATTACCCACAAGACATAAACTAGCTTGCAAAGTTTTACAAGAAACCTTCATTTTTAATTTCAGATCAAAATCCGAAGCAAAAGTGTAAAGAAAAAAGTCTTTTCCATAATCAGGACTATATAATGCAGGTGTGTCAGAAATAGCTTGTTTAATTTGAGCGAAAGCATAATTTTCCCTTTTGTTGCATTTATAATTCACATCTTTCTTAATCGTCTCCTGTAGAGGTTTAACTATCTGAGCATAATTATAGATGAACTTTTGCAGCAAATTAATATTCACTAAGAAATATTGCATAGCTTTCTTATTCACCTATAAGATGATCTAAGTTGTAGATTTTACCCTTTTGGGGTCAAATTTGATTCCACTCTATGCAATGATGTGTCCTAAGAGAGTACCTTTTGACACACCAAAGATTATTTTCTTGGGATTGAGAGAAATCTCATATTTACGACATCGCTTAAATATTTGCTTCAGATGACGTACATGATCTGATCTTCTTTTTTTAAAACACAATCACATCATCCATAAAAAAACTACACTTTGGCTAAGCAGGCCACAAAAAGTGATGTCCATCACTATTTGAAAAGTAGCACCAACATTGCTAAGCCTGCAGGGCATATGCTTAAAAGAAAATGTTCCCCACTTGGTCCTAAAGGTAGTTTTGAGATGATCTGGTTCTGCCACTAGAAATTGATCATAGCCAGAAAAACCATCTAGCAGCAAGAACATCTCAGAACCAGATGCTGTTTGGAGGATTTGTTCCATGGACGACACTGGGTAATTATCTTTATCTGATGCCCGGTTGAGGTTGCGAAAGTATACACATAACCTTACCTCATTGGGCTTCTTTATGAATGGGACCAAATTGGAAACCCAAGTGAAATGTATAACCTTGAAAATTATCTGAGCATCCAACAACTTCCTCAGTTCCTATTGAATCAGGGGTTCCAACGTTAGATGAACTTTCCTTAGCTTCTGCTGAAAAGGTTTCACCTATGCTATAATGGGAATGACATGTTGGATGATACGAGTATAATATATCTTCAAATCATCATATTTCCATGCAAACACATCATAATACTTCTTTAACGGGTGAATGAATTCTTGTCGTTCTTGTGGAGAAAAACATGTACTGAGGTTTACATATTTTGGTCTTCTTGAGTTCCCAAGTTGACTTGTTTAGATGACAAATTTGAGCTTCGATTATTAGTATTGATTATTCCTCTGAACTAGTTTTGCAGGTCATATAATTTTTCTGGGGACTCTATTCCTTTAGGCATAATATTGCCTTTCATTGCATTAGAGTATGTAATATTCCAAAATTTGCACACAGCAATTTGGCATATTAGATTTTGCTACTTTCACCTAGGAAAGGAATAAATGGGTAAGGAAGCCCATGAGCAATAAAAATATGAACAATTTCCACCTTAATAAGGGAGGGGATCACTTTAGGAGCTGGACTTTACACTTACAGGTGTGAACAAGGGCAAAACAGATGTGGACATAGTCTAGTTTGACTAAGTCAACATGCATTCTTAAGGAGGAAGAGATCACCCAAGTAAAATAGCTCAATGTGAACAAAGATCAGCCTAGACACACATATGAGAACTAGATTGAAGATCCCTTAGTGTGAAAAGAGGCATTTTAGGTGGATTGGTCTCAGTTGACCAAGTCAACAGCGCTGCTACAAAGAGGAGGGAAGCCAACTAGGATAGCGCAGTTTTGGAGGAGGAATCTTCACTAGGAAGTCACCTCAACAATGTGTGGGGTCCAGGGAGAGGAGGATCACCAAAGATAAAAAGGAGGGCATAGCATTGAAGAGACCATTCAGTATTTAGCTATCTTTGGTCTTCTGACTACTTGCATGCTTCAGCTGTTTAGCCGAAGTTGCGGCACTTCTTAGTGCAAAGAATTCTCATGCGGGAATTCCATCCTCTCTTTGGATCAACTTGCTTAAGGGATCAAGAGGGAAGGATCTAAGCTTCCATTTCATCATTTGGCTTAAGGCCACTCAGCCAGTAGCATCCACAACGTATTCATCTTCAGAAACTACGTCTTTTTCTGCAGGGGCATTGTTGCTGGGTTAAACATTGTTGTTTTGTCGTAGTATTTGAGGAGGAGGTGTTTATTTCCCTTCGGGAGTTCTAATAAGAGGGCCTAGGGCCATTTTATATATTATTCAGCTCTTATATTTCATATTCAGCCATGTTCAATGCAGAGTTGCAGTATACTGTGTTATTTTCTGCAGTCCTGCTTTTTGTACATGTATATTGCCGGAAACCCTTGCCAGGTGTATTTTTCTTTGTGTAAAAGAGGTTAAACCTCCATTTCTCTGATACTTGATTAATGTAACCCTCAAATTAAAATTATTCCATCATTTTCTGCATAAACCCTCATTAGAATAATGCAGTACTTGCTTCAGTACTTTCTGCATAAGCTAGGCTATGGGGTTTGGGCTTATTTGAGGTATATTGACTTGGGGAGATATGTTTATATGAGCTAGAGTGATTTGTTTCACCTATAATTCTGCATGTGAGTTTTATATTATATCATGTATTCTAAGGGATCCAAGTCCCATTTATGACTTTTATAGCGTTATTTTCTGAAGACAACTATTTTATACCCTATATTGCTGCATTTCCCCGCTTGGGAAGGAGAATATAGGCCATCTACTTGCTGAGGTTAACTCATATTCTAGTGTGATGTTATTTTAAGTCTAATGAGCTACTCTAAATTTTCACGCTCATGATTTTATGAAGCTCCACATTGGTAATAACTCAGAATATTCCCAATAGTGTAGCTGTTCCCATTTTGGGATACTACAGTGGTATGAAAGCTGCCATCTTGGCTCAGCCTATGGATTTCAGATCCAATCAGAAGATAATAAGGAGAGGAGAAAAAATGATGGACAGGATGAGATTACTCTCATCCATTTTCATATCTAAGGAGAAAGAAGAGAAATGCATTGAAACTTCAAGAGGGTTTCAAGGAGGAGAACACTGCAGTGAGACCTCTAGAAGGTTTCATGAGGAAGAAGGAGATGGATGCACTTCTTGTTCTCATAGAGGGAGTGGAGATCAAGGAGACCACTTAGAAAATGAGATCCTGAGTTGGTATTTGGCAGAATACAAGTGCCAACCTAGGGCTTTCAAAGAGACCCTAGATTTTCCTCAGTTTATTCAACTGAGAGAAGAAAGAAGACCCTACAGCAAAGGAGAGATCAAAAGCAATAGATTCCTATTTTCTACATTTTATGGGTCAACTACAACACGAGCTTGTGCAAGGAAGCTTGAGGCATTCTTCCTACTACATCTAGTGGTAGAGAGGGAGGCAGTAGAAGTTGCAGCGTTGCACCTAGAGGGTGAAGCCAACGCTTGGTGGTTTAGTCACTTAATCCATACAAGAGTGACTTCTTTTTCTGAGTTTACTCAAGGGCTGATTAGAACCTTTGATGGAGAAATATCAGAGGAGAGAAGGCCCATACCACCATGGGAGGAGACAAGTACCAGTGCTATCACAACCTTGGAAGAACAACCTTCTACATCAACAGTTAGGGAAGCCATTGCATTGGAGGGAGGAGCCTTTGCAGCTCTACAAGAGGTTCCCGCATCTCACCAAGGCAAGGGAAGATTTCCACTTCTAATTATTGCAGCAAATATCTCTAAAAGTTGTGGAAATATGTCTTCATATGGCCCAGCATCAAACATTATTGCTGAGGTAAAGCAGCAGGATTGCACTGCGCTGTGCAAGCTTGAATGGTTCAAGGAGAAAATGAACCATCATTCTCATGGACCTCTATTGAGTTACACACAACCCTTGAGGTTGGAGTGTGATCTTTTGGAGGGAGTCATGAAATTTGAGATGGAGTATGAGGTAGCGACTATGTCACGGGAGAGGCTATCAGCGCTGTCAAACAATAATAGTAAGAGGGATTTGCCTTTATCACCTTTGGATCTTGATGGATTCAAGATGGCTATGGACATGAGTTATTCTCTAAGAGATCTCCAAGAAAATGCATTTCAGCATCCCATGGAATGCAAAGAGAAAAATATGATATGGGAGGATGGTAATCTCCTTTGGAGAAGTACCAAGATGGAGAATGGTAGGAGGAATCCATCAGTGGATAAGTGGATGTGGATAGAGAGAAAGAAGATGTAGAGCTACTTGAAAATCTATGATACTGGGCAGCAAGAGGAAAAACTACGTTGGCTACTCTTGAGAGAGTTTGGCCATCATGAGACATATCCTTTTTCCAAGGGTATGTGGAAGGAGAGAACTTGGCAGGGTACTTGCATCATGGGGAAGCAAGGAGTGTGGAGGCATTATAATGTTGTAATCATTATGTTTTCACCACATGAGTTGTATGATGGAGGTATGATGGGGCAACAAAGACATTTTTTGCTTTGGAGGATTGAGAGAGAACAAGGGCAGAGTTGCTCTCACATTTTGCATGATGTTGCAATGGGAGGAGATGGAAACATTATGGGAGGAGTATTTGACATTGGAAATGTCAAAGAATGGATCTATGAGTTGGCAGGAGCCTATTTGCATAGGCCAATAGAGCTGTCACTTTGGAGCAGGAATTTGTTGATGGAGTGTTCCCAGGATCACTTCAAATCTGATGCACTTGGTGGACATGGAGGAGGTGAGACTGATAGAATAGTGGATGGATTCCTCTGTTGTTGTGGTGTGTCCTTCTTGTCTTGGAATTCCAAGCATGAGGAGAGAGATCTTCAGGAAAAATATGGTTTATTCCTCTTCGTAGGAGTATGTCCTATTACTATGGAGGGCTCATTTATGGATCCTGTTACCTTCTTACTTTCATTACATGGTAAGAATTCTGTTTTTTCATTTATTGATTGTTCAATACAATATTTGCATGCTCTTATCATTTCATTGCAGTGCATTCTCTACAAAGGGGCAAGTTTTTCTTTAGGCTCCATGGACCATTTTTGGCCAGCTATTCTGATGGAGACAACCATCTACTATATGATCTGGGGCAAGTTTTTGGTCACTCCTTATATGCTTAGTTAATACACTCAGCCTTTCACTACTTTCTAGTAGATGTGGTGACTTACAAAACTAGCCATATATTAAGAAACAACTTGCCATGCTATTGCCTGAAGCTGCAATGGGGAAGACTGCGCTGTGAACACTTGGGAGACTGTTGGCACCCTCCAACACCACATAAAACCCTTAGTATTTCTCTCATTATAATGCTGATCATGATCTGATTTTCTGATATCATTCTTTCCTTTATGAGAAGCATGATTTGGGGAGGAACACATGGGGTGGATGTGTTCTTTGGGGAGGAAGATCCCCAAAATTTCTGCACTAAATGTTCTAAGGGGAGCATGGGAAGAGACATGGCCTCTACAGCAAAATATTTGTTTCTTTATGAGGGGGGACATGAGATGAATGGGGTGCCATATGATGGTGATTTCTTATCCATCATGTATGAGATGGTTTGGGCTAGCTTGATTCACAGTGCTAGCGAAGGGACCTTTGGAGGTCTAGTTTCCTTCTTGCCATTTGAGGACAGTATTATTGCAGCCTAAGATCAGAAAATTATCTACACTTATCTTAAGTGGAGAGGGAGACATCGTGGGGTAGACTATCTTGTCTACCATGTTCAGATTTTCAGCCCACCTATTCTGCATGAGCTCAAGGTGGAAGAGATCCTTCATGAGTTGCCATCCTGGAGGGTGACTCATTTTGTTTGGTTGATAGCTTAGGGAGGAGAGATTCAAATGGGGATGAAGAATCCCAATATATATCAGCCTTCATGCCCCAAGAGGACCTTCAAACAACCCATTGTTGCCTCCATGGATGATCCACTGTCACACAATACCAGCTATTTAGATAGATTACACACTGGGGAGGGGCAACTTGGATATATATTGATGATGCAACACCTTGATCCTTGGAGGATTTTATCTTATGAGGTTGCTATAGGGGAGAGGAGGATGCTCTTCAGTCCTATCCTTGTAGTTTCTTGAGGACAAGAAACATTTGGGAGGGGAGGACTGTAATATTCCAAAATTTGCACACAATAATTTGGAATATTAGATTTTGCTACTTTCACCTAGGAAAGGAATAAATGGGTAAGGAAGCCCATGAGAAATAAAAATATAAATAATTTCCACCTTAATAAGGGAGGGGATCACTTTAGGAGCTGGAATTTACACTTACAAGTGTGAACAAGGGCAAAACAGATGTGGACATAGTCAAGTTTGACTAAGTCAACATGCATTCTTGAGGAGGAAGAGATCACCCAAGTAAACTAACTCAATGTGAACAAAGATAAGCCTAGACACACATATGAGAACTAGATTGAAGATCCCTTAGTGTGAAAAGAGGCATTTCAGGTGGATTGGTATTAGTTGACCAAGTCAACAGCACTGCTACAGAGAGGAGGGAAGCCAACTAGGACAATGCAGTTTTGGAGGAGGAATCTTCACTAGGAAGTCACCTCAACAATGTGTGGGGTTCAAGGAGAGGAGGCTCACCAAAGATAAAAAGGAGGGCATAGCATTGAAGAGATCATTCAGTATTCAACTATCTTTGTTCTTCTGACTACTTGCATGCTTCATCTGTTTAGCCGGAGTTGCTGCACTGCTTAGTGCAAAGAATTCTCATGTGGGAATTCCATCCTCTCTTTGGATCAGCTTGCTTAAGGGATCAAGAGGGAAGAATATGAGCTTCCATTTCATCATTTGGCTTAAGGCCACTCAACCATCAACATCTACAACACAATCATCTTCAGAAACTACGTCTTTTTATGCAGGGGCATTGTTGCTGGGTTAAACATTGTTGTTTTGTCGTAGTATTTGAGGAGGAGGTGTTTATTTCCCTCCAGGAGTTCTAATAAGAGGGCCTAGGGCCATTTTCTGTATTATTCAGCTCTTATATGTCATATTCATCCATGTTTAATGTAGAGTTGCATTAGACTGCGTTATTTTCTGCAGTCCTACTTTTTGTACATGTATATTGATGGAAACCCTTGCCAGGTGTCTTTTTCTTTGTGTAAAAGAGGTTAAACCTCCATTTATCTGATACTTGATTAATGTAACCCTAAAATAAGAATTATTCCATCATTTTCTACATAAACCCTCATTATAATAACGCAGTCCTTGCTTCAGTACCTTTTTCATAAGCTAGGCTATGGGGTTTGGGCTTATTTGAGGCATATTGACTTGGGGAGATATTTTTATATGAGTTAGAGTGATTTGTTTCACCTCTAATTCTGCATGTGAGTTGTATATCATGTATTCTAAGGGATCCAAGTCCCATTTCTAACTTTTATAGCGTTATTTTCCGAAGACAGCTATTTTATGCCCTATATTGTTGCATTTCCCCGCTTGGGAAGGAGAATATAGGCCATATAATTGCTGAGATTCTCTCATCTGATAGTGTGATGTTATTTTACATCTAATTAGCTGCTCTAAATTTTCATGCTCATGATTTTCTGAAGCTCCACATTGGTAATAACTAAGAATATTCCCAATAGTGTAGCTGTTCCCATTTTGGGATACTACAGATTCCTCCTGCAAAGCCTTGTCTTGCTCATCCTCTTAAATGGAAGCATATTTAAACACATCCGCATTAGACATAAAATGCAGTATCTATTGGTTGTCATTGAAAACACAAAAATTAGTGACATTATCAGACACAGAAGGTTTATATATAATATCTATAGAAAAACGATTTCTCAATAGCAACATTATAGCGATTGCATTAGCTAATGCATCTACTACAACATTTCTAAGCCCAAGAACATAAATTATATTAAAATATTTAAAATAATTAATTAATCACCATACCTCCTGTCGGTAGTTTTTAATATTTGGTGAAATATAGTGGATAGTATCTCGTACCTAACGAGTGACCACTTATGAGTCACCAATTACCTTGAGCAACTTTACCTTCAGTTCGATGGCTTTCTTTAGTCCAACCATGAGTGCTTCATATTTGGTAGTATTATTTGTACAGTTGAACACTAAATGACATGATAAGATGTACTTCTTATTCTGTGGGTCTATAAGTATGCAACCAACTCCAAAGCCATCGTGCATTCTTGAACCATTAAAGTACATAGTTCATATAGTATTAGCTACTAAATTGGTCCCTATACTATTATTAGTATTATGTACATCTATATTACATGATTCAATACCACCAGTTGGAGAACAAGGAAGGAGAACCAACTCTGTATCAGGAGGTACAGGTGATGGTTGTGCTTGATAACACCCTTGATTAGTTTCCAAAAAACCATTTCCAAATATGAAATCAGTAAAGGAAACAAGTTCAGTATGACCCTCAAGTGGTGTCATAGTATATTTCATGTATGGTTTGATCTCAACTCTAATCTAGTTGTTTCTGCCCTTGTATGGAAGCCATAAGTGTGACCAATCTGTGGCAAAATACCCTTGTAATTTACTAGACCAATTTCTATTTAGGAGTACACCATAGGCTTTAGGGATTTCCACAATTACAATGTTTATACATTGGTGTACTTAGTTATCAGATGATAATCTGATAACATTCTGGAGTTCACCAATAGATTGGGCAAGAGATTTGTCTAGCTGAATTATTTGTGCATTGGTTTTATCCCATTTTTCATTAATTTCTTAGCAACAAATAATGTCATTACTTTCACAGATGCATCTGAATCGAGCAAATAGTTATGGAAATTATCATTAAAGATTTCGAAAAGTTAATAAAAATGGGGGGGGGGGAGATCATTAGCATATAACGTTAAAATGTTAACTACAAATTCGAGGGTCCCAGAAGACTTACTAGACACCTTTTGAGAAGTAGAATCTTTGTCACCCGATGAAGGTTGTGAAAAGGCTTGGACAAGAAGTTCCCATTGGCCTGCTATCTTTGCGAGCTCAAATATGGAAATATTGGTGCGATCTCTCTTCAAATATTCAACTATATCATAATCAATCATTTCATTTTTAACAAGTAGTGTTAAAGTGTCTAGAGGTGTATATTTATTTGACAGTTCCAGAGAGATATATTTTTTTTTGTTGTTGGTGGAAGTGTTCTTAAAAGTAGTAGCATTTCCAGACTTACTTTGTGTGTTCCGAGTAGGATTGGCCGGTGGTGATATCCTTCTTAAAATTTTCTTCTTCAATTTATATCTCGTCACCTCTATTAGGAAATGGGCCCTTAGATCCTCAGACTATATCGACCATTTTGTTTTTGAGGAGGAGCTTCACTTTGCAGTGGTGCTTCAACACTCTTCTTGTTAGATTTTAGAATATAATCAAAAGCATTAACTGCATGTCCAATATTTTTACTTTCCTAAGCCATTGTAGGTTCATTTGTTTCTTGTGTCTACTCAGACTGCTCATATGCTAGTAAGGTATCAACAATGTGTGCAGAGAGAACATTCATGTTGTGGTTCCACTGTGGCCATGTTTTCTTTAAATGTCATTCCTAATGGAAGGAACAATAGTTATCCATAACTATACTTTCAATATTCAACACAACATTTGAACTTTGGGCATATTTAGTCGATTGATTTTTGTTGTTACTACTCCTTCTGAAATGGAAATACTTGGGGGGCTTGCTACTGGTAGAAGTATCGCTTGAACTTCTCTTTACTTATGAGACTTCATTGGTCAGTGATTTTAAAGATCTGGTCAAGCTGTCAAGATCCATAGAATCCTTTTATTTATCCTCGCTTAAAGAAGGCCGAGGCTTCTTTCCAGTCTCCTTGGAGTCTTTAGATTCATCATTGTTTATAATAAATCCAATTGCACACAAGTCTTTCTTCACGTCAATCACTTCTGCAAAGTTTAGAGCATGTTTCTCCTTTACACGTCATTTAACAAAAGAGGAAATGTTTGTGGGCAAGTCATTTGTATAGTAATCAATAGTAATTGAATTGTGAAGTTGGGTATGTAAGGGAAACTTGTTTAATATTTGGTTAAGCCTTTGATTTAAATACTTAACTTTCTCCTTTTCCCCATCTTACTATTTCCGATCTCTTTCAATAACATGGCAGGAGTCTTGTCATCAGAAAATTTCTCCAAAAATAGTTTCTTAAATTCCCTCCATCCATGGATTGAAATAATAGGCAAACTATGGTACCATGTTATTGCTCTACCTTCTAATGTAAAAGGAAAAATCCTACAAGCAATATCATCGTACCGTACCTCTAACATCTGTAGATGCATGTAGAAATCATCAATATGATCTTTTGTCTTACTCTTCTTGTCAGGAAGAGCAGTTGGCCCTTGGACCATCCAATCCAAGCTATGATCAACCATGTCTTCAGATCTTTGCTCCTCCTCCTTTTATGAATCTAAGGAGCCTTCTCCTTCACCATTTAAACCATCGTTAAACTCAAAATTGGCTCTTGGTTGTTCTTCGTCAGAAAGAACAATATCTTCCTTGTACTCTTTGTGAATGGGAGGAAGCATATCTTGTTGAAATGTGGCTTCTGAAAACTCTACTAACTCCTTAAGAGTGGAAAAAACCAAATCTTCCACCAATGCAACCAACACACCAGTGCAAGTTGTTTCTTTCTTCTTAGGATTATGAGGAATATGAGCAACAAGGAGTAAACTAATAGCTTTCACGAACCGAAGAGTGATAGGTCAAATCGCCCATAGTCGTTCGTAGGTAACTTCATAGGCTAACTTTGGACCAGGTTTAGAAGACCCTCCTACTTCACGAATAGGAGTTGGAATAGTGCTCGAGATATTACTTCCTTTTCCAAAATGTGAATGATTGGGATGTGAAGAGTTATCAACCATAAAACAATGGCCTCCCTCCTTCTAGTGCTATAATGTTGATAGTGCTGGATGTTATCACTCAGGTTTTCCTAGAAGTTGTGTAAGAGGAAAGTATACCCGAGGTAACCACAAACCAACCTTTTAGATGCAAAATCTAGCCAATCTGCATCCAGAGAGGGCTCTCTCTTTATGATTTATCTTTGTTCTTGGAAGGTTTTAGGCTAGTTATAGATTCAAAGTTTGTTTTGGGAAAATGGTGGAATCCACAAACTAAGGGCAAGGTTGAAATTTTTCAGTCCATTGGGCTATGGAGTCAAAGGATGGCTTTACTGGATTTCTATTCTACACACAAGATGGCTTTACAGGACAAGGTAGCTAGACAAAGAACAATCATTAAAATTTAAAGTGGATGGGATGATCTTGAAGGGATGAAAGGCAGCTAAGAATCTTTCAAAAGAAAGAAATGAAATGATTACAAACAAAGAGCAATGAAGAATTCTTTATTATAGTAATCAACAATGTTTAAATTAGCAAAGCAAGAGCATTTAAGAATTCATGCTTATAACCAATTTAGAGAAAAACATTAAGAACAATCACATATGAAATCAGAGTACAATTAAGTAAATTCTGATTCAATCCTTTATGTAAATTATTCAGAAATGGACATAATGATATTATAAACTAATATAAAACTTAAGACAAAGGGTAGAAAGACTTATTGAACTGCAGTCCAACACATGAATCCTGCAAAAAGTCCTGAGCTTCAAATCGTCATCCAGTAAGCCACGAATAAATTTCTCCAAAATGCTTTTATTCCGAAAATCTCAATGTTACAGCAGAGTAATAGAATCCACCCCAAATGCTTCCAAGGGTGGAGTATTTATACAAATTCTAAACTAAAATATCTTGAAACAAATATCAAAATTGGTTCACAAATCTCTCCAACTATTTTACATAAATAGAACTTAATTAAAGGACACTCAAACTAATGCATCTATTTGGCACTATTTTTTATGGATAGGTGATAACAAAGAGGAGAATTCTAATTTGATCCAACTCTTAGTTGATGATGAGGCATCCAAGTCACTAACTGCTTCCTTTCTTTGTGCATTCTGCTCCAACAATTCTGCAAAATTGGGGTCCAATGATATCTTTGTATTTCTCAATCCGTAATAGATATGTAAAAAGTGAAAGAGGTTATTGTATATAAATATGTTGGTGAGATAAACCTCTTTCAGTTTCCCAAAATTCCTCTCCAGCTATGCATAATAGTCTCTGTAAAAAATATGTGTAAAACAGAGTTTTACAGAGTCTGAAAAATGGCCTGTAAAGATGCGCATGTATCTCTCATTATAAAACCACTGTGAAAAAACTGAGATAGGTTTTTGTAGATGGGTCTCTTAGAAACAAAAACCTCCTTCATTTTTGTATGAAGTATTTTGGATTGGCCACAATACTCTCTGCAAAATGATGAATTAAACTGGAATTTTCTGCAAAAATTGCTTTCCAACATTGTTTAATATTTCCAAAACCATAATGGCTGTTAGAAAAGTGAGAGAGGTTTTTGTAGATGGCCCTCTTAAGAACATAAACCTCTTTCAGTTTTTCAAAATTCATCTTGTATTGGTCACAATATTTTCTGCAAAACAATGACTAAAACATGCAATTTCTGCAAAAATGTTCCTTCTTGTTATGTTTTTTCATCTTTTTACTTTCTTGCTCTTTTGACTGTTTTACTTTCACTTTAGACATACTTCACTATTGGTGAAAGTATTCTCATCTCTTTTTACCATTTTACTGTCTTCTGTATTTACTTTTACTGTTTACCTTTGACTGCTCTGTAACTTCATTTTAACTTTCACTGACTTTTACCTCATACACTTTAACCACTGATACTCTTTAGCTGTTATGCTTTCTAACCTCTGTTTGAATAGATTTGATAAAAATATTGGAGTAAAAAAATCTTATGACTAGTGTTAAGACTGTTTATCCAAGGATGTGATCTTCTGATCACCTCTTCAGGGGACAACCGAGTAGATTTTTCAAGCAATTCCCCAATGGACAAGGGAGTGAGGTTTTGACCAGGTTCAAAATGTAGCATTGCATTGATGGCCTGAGGAGTGATAGGGAACAGAACACTCTGTTCAGGGGACATTACTGCTCTTTGAGTTGGATCATAGTTAGAATGGCAGTAGTGGATAATTTCTAGGAAAATAAGGACTGAGGGGATGAGATATCTCGGGAGATTGGATTCCCACAACCCAATGACATCTTGCCCCTTCGAATAATCGTCTCTGCAGCGACAATAACTCAGAAGGGGGCTTTCATCAAAATGCAAGTCTTTAATCTGAAAATATTTATCTACTAAAGGTAAATATTCTAACTCTCTGTGGGGGGCATTCAGTGGAGTTACATTCAAGGCTGCCAGGGCTTCCATTTTGGTTCTTGTGGGTTCAAAATGGAAGTTTCTGGGTTTTTTTTACAAGCCGGGGCATGATTTAAGTTTAAATGAAGGAAATTAGCACAATTGCAGTTTCAGGGGAACAATTCACAGTTTTAGACCTCAGGGAATGATCTTAGCGATAAAATTTGATCACTAATCCAGTGGAAAACAAGGAAAACAAACTTTCTTTTGAAGTTCGAAGCGCTATAGGATAAATACCTGTTCTTGGAGGAAAGATGGCTTTTAACAGGTATCAGGCGGTAGCAGGAGGATGCTTGAACACAGGTCTGGCGGAATTCTAGAGCGAAATCGAATAGAACAGTGGATTTTAGTGAAAATTCGAATTTCTTAGCGGAAGGCACAGTCGTTTTCGAATAACGAAAATGACATAAAAACACGCAAATTTGTTTTATTTCCAAAGTCAAAAAAAGGGTTTTTAGTTTTTCGAGGAATGACGTCATTTCAGTATGAGCTGACGTGGGGCAGGGGTCGGGTGGTAAGCGGTTAGTCCCCGCACCGCTTATTGGCAAAAGGTGGTTTTTAATGCGAGGGCAGCGATTCCATTGGGCGATGGACGCGTGGCCGGTGGACTATTTCAATACCACCATTCCCCCGCGCGTTAAATTGTTGACAAGGGACGGCTAGCGGGATGAATGTTAGCCGTAGATCTGTGGAGGGGCGATCCAAAGGTGGAAGGGACGGGGAGATGGTGGGGCATTATCGTGCGGGCCCGGCGGGGTTTTAAACGTGATTAACGTTATTAAACATCCCCGGGGGCGTCTAATAGGTGGAAAAGGTTGGTTATTAACTAATTCTGATAATTAATTAATCCCACTGTATAATGGAAATAGGAGTCGCGGTTGTGGTTGAAGCGTCGGGTGGGATGCCAGGTGGATGTGCCACGGTGGTATAGGAGCTTTTCTGAAGTTTTTAAGTTTGAATTAAAACTTTGGCTTTATTTATATTTTTGTGTTAAACATACATATCATATGTTTAAAGCTTTTCTCATATATGTTTTTTTATTATATGATAAATTAACCGATATAATCAACTTATCATAAGGGCGGAGATATTACATAATGATATATTTTAACCAAAGGGCGCAAAATGTGGGTTTTCAATGAATAATTGGGAAATAAATACTTTGGTTAAAATCATAATAGAGGGGTTTTTGGGATATTAATTTAAAAGGAGTTATATACTTAGGATAAAGGATTTTCACTAGGGATTTAATAACTAGAGTTAAACATTAATATGACAAAGGGACAAGGGAACTCAAAATACTTTGCACATCTAAGAAAGTGACAATTTCTGAAGTAAATTACAATATGTCATCTTCAACACTTAAACTTAGAATAGTAAGTTATTTTGAGGGATTTTTATGGAAGTTTGCATGATTTTCCTAAGCAAAATGGGATTTTACTTAGGAAAAGATTGAAAGTGAATGATAATGGATAATTTCAAGTACTTAGGTCTTTTTGATCATCAGGCCGAGGGTCCGGTCCCTCCAAAAGTCAAGGAAATGCCTTGAGCCCCTTTGATCTCCAAATACCTTAGCATTTTGGGGAAATTAGTAAAAACTTAGGGAAAAAGTGATGTGGGAAGTTAATGATTTTGATTTTGCCTTCTGTGAATTCTTCAGTGCATTTTTTGCTTGAGTACTTGTGATGAAGGTAAAGAATTAAACATATTTAACAGCATCATTCATCACATGAAAGTTTTGCAACACCATCTACCTACCCTATCTACTTGACACTACCATTTTCTCTTCTTTATTAGGGTGCATTTGGACTTGCAAACCCTTTTCAACCTTTTCTTTTTACATGATAAATCTATCTATTTCTACCCTTATTACATCCAAGGGCTCAGATTAAACTGTTGAGTACCTTTTAATAACTCTACCTATCTACTTATCTGCCAAGATTAAACTGTTTGGTCAGATATTTATTCTCTATTCTAAAACATGAAATTGAAACATGAATGAGTCAAGTTTATACAGTTTGACTCTTCATAAATTGTGGCAAAAGTTTGACAAGCTGCACACAATTACTTATTTACAAAAAATGAAATAGTAGTGGCATTTGGATTTGCACACTTTCCTTGGTCTATTTTTATTTGGGGTTCTTTTCTTTCACTTTTTTGACCACTTTATTTTTTCTTACCCTTTGATTTTTCTTTTAGGGTATACCCTCTTTACATTTTTTAAATTTTTTGATTTTTTGGTTTTTCAAGAATATGGAACACCTTTGCTCAAGAAAAAGGTTTGAACATATTCCATAGTTCAATCAAGACAATCATGAAAAATGACACCTATTGGTATAGGAGTCTAACACTGGATACTGCTAACATATAAGGGATCTTCTCGAAATGATTTCCCAATTAGACCTCACACCATTTGGTGTATGAGTCCCATCCGGAAATACAACCCGTCTACCATTTACTTAAAGGTTTTCCTTGGCTTAAGAAATTAGCATGAGAGAGAAGTGCGCATGTGCTTTTGAATGAGAACGAAAGTGTGCCTTGTGAATGCTCAATTGTAGATATATCAAGGTTCTTTCACTGCAAGGGGGGAGAAAGTGAGCCTCTAAAAGAGAAATAATAGTACTAATCTAATGGAGACACACACACACATGGATAAGAGAGACTCATCTAGCATCAAGCAAAATAGTTCACAAATATCTGAAGTGCGTTACAACCATTACAACACATTTCCAACGATTTAAGATCCAAAGACACCGAAATAGTTCAATTACGTCAGTAAATGTGAAAGCCAACATGAATCAGAAAAATTACAAGAGTAGTCTTAAAACATTCACAATCCATGCATGAAAATGTGTTAGCAAAAAGGCTTCAAGAATTAAGCAAAAGTTCCAAGATACATAAGTAGAATGAACACCACTAGCTCCAATAGTGGAGCATTAGAGCCACTACTTGCTCCCTAAAAGTATTATCTCTATCTCTCTAATTCCTCACGGGAGAAGCAAAGGTTAAAGTACTTTGATTAACTACTGATGATCCTTTTATAACTTGAGGCATGAATTTTCATATCCTCATGAATCTTGAATTTCCAACTTATAATAACCGTTGGACTTCTAAAACCCTTGGACTTCCAAATGAATTTTGGAATTACATGTCCTTTTGACTTTTATAGATGGACCTTTTGTCCATACATGACTCTTGGACTTCCACTTATTTGTAGTTACAATAATTACATGATTACATCGTAACTTCCACATCATTATGTGATGTGCCATGACAAGTAACTATTATTGATGAATGGGACTTATAGTGACTGATGACATGGAATTTATTCAATGAGTGACATGGCTGCTACTTGTGTGTTGGATTTTACATGCAACTTCTTATCATTAATGTCTTCACCCTCCAAAGGGTCTTTGATCTCATAGAGTCTTTTTGGGTGCTTCGATATTCAAGCCTCCAACATGTTATTTATTTTCAAATGCTTCATTTGACTACCCTCTTTTCCCTATATTTTTCATGCACCCTTGCCATGTTGTTCTTGAAACACAAACAACTGCAATCATTCATGACAACCAAACATCATCCTGCAAAATATCCTATTCTAACATGTTTCATGCATATTTTATGTTCATGTCTTAACAATGTGCTTGGGATGAGAAAGGAGAACTTCTGGGCATAAGGGCACACTTTGAAAGGCTAAAGAGTTGAGGAGATGAGCTTTCATGATGCACTCATGTGATGAAGAGGGGAGAGATAAAATCAAGGTAGGGCACATGGCACAGGTCCAAAGGACAAAGCATGAGACTTTGGGCTTCCCAAGTGCATTATGCACTCAAGGGAAACAAGGAGGGTAGGGCGCAGAGCTAAAGGCTTAAGGAAAAGGCTTTAGATCTTAAGGGTGAGCTCATGTGTTCAAGAAGGAAAAAGAGGGTGCGGGGAGCATTGCTAAAGGTTGAGGGGTTATGCTTCGGGTCTTCAGAGTGCACACATGCGTTCAATAAGGGCACACTTCTTCGAGTCGAAGGAGTGCACTCAAAGGAAGACTTGAATCTATAGGGATCAATTTAGAAAAAGGAAGGGGAAGATGTTTAAGAGTGTGTTATGCCCTCTTGGAGGGCATAGGGTGCACTTATAAACAACAAAAAATTCTTGATCAAGGCTTGAGAGTTTTCTTTTGTGCTCCTAGCCTCAATGGGTTCGCTTTGCAACCATAATTTGTTTAAATGTGGAAGATATAACAAGGGGAAGGCCCATTGATTCTAGACATATAATCATGTGTGATGCATACCAATTCATCAATAAAACTTAGATGGACTTAAACAATGATAAATAGACATCAAAACGATATTTTACAAACACTCCCCAAGTACAAATGGACAAAGTGTTTGCGACTGTGACCAAAAGTGTCATTTTGCAACAACTAAAGGTGTCATGACCATGAAATGTACTAAAGATGTTCTAATCATTGTGACGACACTTAAGAATGTTCAGGACCAATTGAAACACATAAAATGACTTAACATGACACATGAAAACCAAGGCGACACTTGATACAAAAGTTAACTAGGCTCTAAAACTTGAATGTAGTGAAATTTTGGAGGGTGTTGTAGCAACGAAAACACATTATAAAGTATTTCATGGGGCAGTTCTTAACTACCTGATGAGCCTCAGTATTGCAACAAGAGTGTTGCAACTCCCAAAGCTACCAGCTTTAATTATCAACTTGGCATTAATATAAATTTAAGAGGTGACAATGTTATATGCACATTAGGCTAAGCTTTACCCATGTCACTTTCAAGCAATGGACTAGATCTAGGCACACACAAACCACTCTATTAATTGATTATAGATTGGAAATGAAAGAAAGTTCATGAAAGGAAAGTTATATTCTAATTGCATAAATGGAAATATTACTCTATTTGCAAAGAATGGAAATTCTAGTTGCTTAAAAGAAAATTCTAACCCTGTTTGCAAGAATGTAAAGGCTACACTAGAAAAAATGTAAACATTAACCTATTTTCATAATTTAAATGTTGCATATAAAGGAAACCTAGTCTATTCAATGGAATAACAATGCTTGAAATTAAAACCCTATATTAAGAAGCATAAATTAAAGCAAGCAATACTAATCTACTTTGCATAAGGAGAAAACATGTAATCAACCTTTAATCACTGTGTTCCAAAGAAAGTAGACTTATTGACATAACTCATTAGACATCTCATGAGATAGTCAAGAAAATCATCACTACATTGCAAATTCATAAATGTGTCCATTAACCCTAATTGCAAAAATGTGTTGTAATGGGGAAAAACCAATTCATATGTGGTCTTTTGTCACCCTCAATCATGGTTTCAAATCCTAGTAGACACTATTCAAGGTTAGGAGGCAAAAATAAAGCTTTAGGAGCAATTTTGGCCAAGTTTGCACAATGTTACAAGATGTTACACAATTGCCCTGTTTTGCTACAAGATTGGATCTGTGAGCATTCTAAGGGTGGTAAAGATGGTATGAGGGTAGGGAAATGTAGTGAGGGTAGAATAAGGTTATGTGAGGCATTTTCCAAGCCTAGTACCCTTAAGGGGGCCATATTGCACAAGAACCAATGCACACTTTGGCCTTCAATAACCCTGAATTGTGTTCTCGGTGGGTAGTGTTTTGGGAGAGTTGTGAGGTGGACCGAAAGAGGTTGATGGTGGGAGGAGTGTGGAAGGACAATGCCAACCCTACAAGACAATAGTATTATGTGCAAACTAGAAAAATTATTCGTTTGAAACTTGAAAAGAGTGCCAAAATGATAGCTAAATTGAAGAAAAATGGAAAGAGCAAAAAAAATGATGAGTTGAATTTTATTTGAAATATAGCTACTGCATCAAAATACAATCTGACTTCTAACATGCACAAGACCTACAACCATAAGAGATTATGATTTCCAGGCTCAAAGAAGATTTTTATTCAATCACTAAATGTGCATAAAACATAGTATGTAAAAAGAGGCAAATCAAAAGGCCTAACTACTACTAGGGAAATCAAATATATATTTTTGGCTTGCTAATATTATATCCCCAGTCAAGCATCCCACAAGAGAAGTGATTGGAAGACCTGCAAAAGCTATTTTTATAGACAAGTTTACTAGACAAATAAGGAAACTATTTCTAGGAAAGGAAATTCATGAAATAAATATACAAGTAAGAGAGAGTATAGCCTCCGGGTTGGGCCCTAACCTTAGGGGAATCAACCCTCTGAACAAACTCAAATGTGGATCAACAATAGGATTCTCATTAATGCGAAATAGTGCCCAAGTACATAAAAAAATGGAAACAACAAGTTCTTACCTCCTAGTAGTATATCCTCTTATAGCGATTTGAATCCTATTAAGCCCTTAGGTATGCTTATTTATATAAAAGTGACTGAGGGGTAGCCTCCTTGGAAAGAGGGTTGCTTCCCTCCAAAATTCCTAAAAAGATGGATCTTTCTCCTTGTATTCCTCGAGTTCATCAATTGTTAGTGTATCTTCAAACTCAAAGTTAGGAAATGTTCATAGCAGGTTGAGATTTGATTGAGTAAATGTAGGAGACCATCCTCCTACGTCTTCTCCAAATTCCTTCCAACGTACCCCTGCATAGTAAATGCATTCTAAAGCAATATTTTCCTGCACATTAACCACATTATGCCACAAGATATGATGATAATCCTCTATTATTCCTAATAACCACATAATAGTAAAAATGATTCCATTAAATGTGAGGAAAGAGCTAAATATAAGTTGAAGGTAGGCGAGAAGGAACTTATTATTTACCTATAAATGAGGCCCATCATCACCCCCCTCTTGAAGATGTTGCTCATCCTTTGAGCAACTTATTCATTGATATGTAGCTCATGCATGTCCCTGGTGGCATCTTAGACATCCAAGGGCACTTAAAATGGTGTTCCCTCTTGTGGATAAAGACCCTCATTTGCCTTTATTACTTCTCAGTCCCTCTGTTCCTCTGCTTGATCTCTTCTGTCTTATAAACCTAGTAACAAAGGAGGACTGAGTTTTATCCCTATCTAGTTGATCTTCAATCCCTGAAAAATATCTTGTAGAATGGTTTCTCTCTAATAAATTCCTTAACCTTTCAAGGGAGTGGTATTCCCCAATCTTAAGACTGTGTGGCAGAGCATGCCATATCCTTTTCAGGCCTGTAAAATCTCAATCCCCAACAACCTAAAAGTGTCTTCAAAATGTATGATAGCCTAATCTTGTTTTTCTAAGTAGCAAGGGGATAATTGAGTGTCTGTAGATATGGGGATATGATTGCTTATACAGGGCTGGGACTTGTTAACTGTGCTATGATATATAGAGGCCCATTTTCTTACATAGCCATAACCTTATGTACTTCCTCAACCCTTGCTTCTTCATGGGCAAGACAAGAGGCTAGGGCCATTAGTTGTGCATCCCAAAATATTGAATTGGGGTCCCATAAGTTCATATTTGTGAGAATCATATTGTGCATGTAAAATTAAGCTAATTTGGCCCTATCCTAAATGTTGGCTTGGTGACAAAAATAAATGAAACTTTTATAATTCTTAAATGGGAGAGAGACATACTGTGCCAAGGTTTTGATTTTAAATTTTAGCCATTGTTATTTGAGGAGGATTTCATATGACTTGTATGGTTATTTGCATTGAATGGCCTCCATAAATAAGCTTTACATGGTAACAAGTTTTCCTTCTCTTCCCTGCATTTTCTCTCTTAACCTCTGATTTTCCATTTGTAACTGCTCCCTCATGGTTAACTCTCTTAATCTTAAATCATCCATTTCCTTAGCCATCTTCTTCATATTTTCTTCCATGAGGCCAACATCCTCAACTTTCTTTGATTTATAAATCTGAATCCATCGATGGGTTTGACTTCTCCCTTTGTTTATCTCAAGTAGGATGCAAAATTTTTAGGTATGATTCACCCCTCCTCATGGAACTTGTACGAGGGTCCAAGATCAGGCTCATGGAATTATTGTGGTCGTGAAACACCTTCTTGTAGAAAATTTTTCCTTTCTTGTAACAAATATGCTCCTTCTTGTAGCAGTCATGTCTCTTCTCATGGCTAGGAAGTTTATGCTTGTAGTTACTTGGCCCTAGCTACCCTGGTGTTTGGATTTCTTTGGGAGGTATGAAGTTGGTTTCCATTGGCCTTGAGGGAGGTGGCCTCTTCAATTTTCTCCTTACCTTGTCTCGAATCCCCTTCTCGATGGCTGAAAATTTCTTGAATTGTGATTGGGACTGTTGAAGGAGGTTGAGGCTTCCCTTGTTTGATGCTAGTAATCCTTCTTCTATTGAAATATAAGGGGCATTTCTTGGGCTATGCCATTTTGTTTTTGATAGGTGTTTTGAGGATTTAAAGGGTGGCATCCACCTCTTTTTTAGTGTTTCCTTTTGGGAGGCTTACTTGTTGATCTCATTTCCTCTTATTTTGAGGCCTATAAGGCTCCCGAAGGGTCTCTTTTTCTGCCTATGGTTTCTCTTCTTCTCCCTTCCCTTCAATTTCTTCCTTTCCTTCCTCCTCTTCTTCATCCTCTTCTTTAACGATGATTTTTTTGGTAGTCTCTTCATGTTCTAGCAGATTTTTGGCTTGAGTCTAAATGAAGGCCTCCATGTCCATGTCTACAAAGTTTGTTAATGGGACAAGGTGCTTGAGGCGACTCAAGGCATCTATGACAATTAGCCTTATGAGTCCATGAGGAGCAATGTATTGGCGTTTCCCTACTCTCACCCTCTGTCTCATTTATATCATAGACTGAATAAGAAATTGGGGAACATTGAGCCTGATTGGGATAGGAAATTCTATCTGGAACCCCATATCAAAAAGTAGCCTAAACTAATATGCATACACAACACTTAACCTCCCCTCACAGGATATGTATTTTAATATGTTTTAGGCTACTTAATCCCATGGGTAATGGAAGCTCTCCCTTCTAACTCCATTTTTATGCTCAATTGGCTTTTATTCAGGGAGGAAGAAATCATTTTTAGTTGTGATGGCTTATGTCTTATCCTCCTTGCCCCACCTAACTCCTAAACCTAATGTGGTCACCTTTCTAATGAGTTATACATTGAGATAGATGAAAATCCCTCTTACAATGGTGGTGGCCTATCTTCCCCCTAAGATTGAAGGGCCATGGAAAATTCATGGGTTATATCATCACCATATCCTTTAATTTTCTCAAAGAACCCCATCCATTGATGACTTATGAAGATGTCTCTGATAGGAGGATGTTGGTGGATTATTTTTTAGTTTGTGGTTTCCCTTCTATTGAAGCGTCCTCATATGTTCTCTGTTGTGCTTCTCTAAGTTTCTTCCAAACGAATTTTCAATCAATTATCAAGTTTTAGGAAACCTAGGGTTTTAAAATAAAGATGAGAGAAATGGTGTTCTTCTAACCATATGTATGAAAATTGTATGCCACACTTAAAAAAATTCATTCTTCTACTAGCATGCTTTCCACACATAAAAAACACAGGGTTTGAAAAAACCCAATTTCAAGGGTTTGCTACAGGATGCAAAAATTGGCCCAAATTTTCAGTTTTCTTTCATGGAAGGTGATGGAAATGCATGAATTATCCCCTCCTTTAGAGACTCCCTAATGGATTTTGGGTTTTTTGAGGAGAATTCGCACCAAATAGAACCCTTTCCCAATCCTGTAGCAACTAATTACATTCCTGTAGCAATTGTGTGAAATCCTATAACACTAAACACCGAACTTGTAACACCTATTATTCGGCCTTGTAGCACCTCCGTAGTAACCTAGGGGACCCCTGGTACTAGCTAGCTCAACTCTCAACGATGTAGTGGGCCTCTATTACCATTTTTTGGAATGATCACTTGGTAAAAATGAAGTTTCGACTCACCCTTTATTCCTTTTTTAGTGTGGTGGTGAGATCAACGTTTTGTATGAGTTTGCCCCCACCTACCACCTTTGTAACTTTAAAAAATCATTGGCCCACTCCTCAAAATTATCACCATTCTCTCTCTCTCTCTCTCTCTCTCTTTTAATTAATTTCTGTTTTCCTCGCGTTGCATGAGAGAGGCAGTTTACTTCACTTAACTATTCCAGGGTGGCCGAGACTGTTGTTCACCTCCAACCTACAAAAACTTCACTCCTCATATATTTTAGACATTTTTGAAATATCATTAACTTAAAGAAAGAGGTGAGGAATTTCATACATTTGCCTACTTTAAAATATTTGGTTACGTTGATATATGCATGTTGCTTCAAAAATTGTGGTTGATTTGCTGATTATTTGAGGTGCCATTTCCCATACTATTTGCTCCATGCTTCAACTCTACTTTGGAAAAAAAATTCTTTTTTTTAATATATATTTTTAGATGTGCTTTACTGAGTGTTGTCATTGTAGGTCCTACTAATAGGAGATTAAGTTGTTGTTTTTGGAGATGAGCAATCACCTTGTATTAGCCTTGCAAGAGTCTTGTGCATGCCCAAGATCAAGGAGATGATCCCTTAATGCTTCACGACGATCAATTATTCATTATGGTGCTTCCAAGTGCTTTTGACTGTAGTCCTGGAGGGTTTGTGAAAACTCCAATAGGATTGGGTTCCTTCCTGTAACAGTCACACAGATCCCCCTATGCTCATAATAACCATCATACAATGCATCCAAAAACTTTGATAATTCATGTTAAACTCATGGACAAGGATTAGAATCTTTGGTGGTGGTGAAAATAATGAAAGGAGTGGTAAAGTGGGGTTTTTTTATGGAAAAATATGGTTATTTGGGTGGAGAAGTGGCTAAATGATGTGGAGGATGGGTTATGATGGTGTGGTGGACCTCTCCTTTCATTCGCCCATAAAAAACATAGGATTTGAACCCATTCTCTATGTCAATCTCCATACTATAGAAAATTTGGACAATCCTGTAGCATTTCAGGACAATCTTGCAACACTTCAGGATTGAGGCCAAATTGAATGAGATAGGTTGGCTAGGGATGGAGGGACTTGGGGAAGTTGATGGAATGATGAAGTATATTTAGATAACTAGTCTTGGTGGGTGGAAAAGTGAAGTGTGGAGGTTTCTTAATTTTAGTGTTATCCCTCTTTGGTCGTGGTTGGAACCCTGTAAAAACATATTAGCAATATTGATGTAAGGGTTCTCTTGCTTTCCCTTTATTATTTGTATTTTTTTTTTCATTTTCATTGTTTTCTCCTTTTTCTTGAGATATGCAAGCTACCTCAAAAGAGGTTTTCGACCTACAGGACTGCCCTAGGTACCTCAAAGGAGTTTTTCACTTGGGGATATTTTCATCTATTTTTTTTAACTCTTGAAATTCCTTATAGAGTTTTTTAGCCCTAGATTTGGCCTCATAAGCCTCATGGAGATTTTCACCTAGGATCTTTTATTTTTCTTCCTTTTTTTATTTTTATTTTTTTACTCTTTTTTTTTGCTTTTTCTTCTGTTGATTAGAGCCTAGATGAAATGAGAGTTTTGAAAACCCCAATTACATTCAATTCCTTACTTATTGAGCTAGTAAAATCCTCCTTTGACAGAGGTATCTAGTAAAACTTCAACCATTAATAATTAACTAATAGTGGAATTCCTTCATCAATTATTCTTGTTTTGACAAATCCATTATCATGACACTTTTCGAATATATAAGGGCCCACCCATCTTGTTATCAAATTTCCCTTCAAATCCTTGAACCTAGAGTCATAAAATAGGGCCCATTCCCCTTATTGGAAGGTCCTTTCCCTAATTTTTTATCATGCCAAATATTCCTTTGTGGTTGGACCACCTCAGTGTGCATGAGAGCCTGCAATATGAACTCATCCAAACCATCGAGTTTGAGTAGCCTTTCTTGCTGGAAAACATAGCCTTCTTTCCATAAACCATCTCAAAGGGGGTGAATCCAATGGTGTTTTTCCAGGTGGCATTGTAGGCCCAAGTGGCCTCTACAATTCAGGTTGCCCAATTTTTGTTGTTGCTGTGACTTAAAAATTTAGTCAAGATGTTCTCCAAAGCTCTATTTGTGATCTCCACCTGCCCATTTTCTTTATGATGATAGGCAGTGGATATTATGTGTTTTATATGATGTTTCTCCATGATTCCCTCAATCAAATTTTAAGTAAACTAAGCTCTTTGATCAGTGACCAGCTCCCTTGGAAATCCAAACTTATAAAAGATATTTTCCCTTAGAAATTCTACAACCTTCTACTCGGTTGCTACCTTTACTACATTTGCTTCAACCGACTTTGTCAAGTAATCAGTGCACAAAAGGATGTATCTTTTTTGTCCAGATGGAGGATCAATTGGCCCAATGAAATCCATGCCCCATTTCTCAAATGGCTCAAGAGTCACTTGAGGTTGCAGGGGCATCTCATCCTTGGTGTAGGCTTTCCCATCCTTTAGAACTCATCAAATCTAGCAGTGTATATTTTGGGATCTTAGCGTAGAGTAGGCCAATAGTATCTAGCTTGGAGGATTTTTAAGGTTGTCCTCATAGCAAAAAAATGGACCCCATAGGGTCCATCATGGCATGTTAAGAGGATAATGGTGTTGAGAACTTATGGAAACTTGTGTATTTTTCTGTAAGGCCCAACGTTTCGAGTGAAAACTTGACCCATATTCAAGGGAAAAAATCTTAACTGATGATAGGAAGAGTGCTTGACCATAAAATATATATAAGGAATGGGAAATTAGCCGTTAGAGAATTGGAGTCTAAAGGGAACATTGAGACAGTTGACTAAAAATAGAAATTGTTTATTATTGGATATATTTGAGGATTATATAAAGGATTGAATGAATAGATTTTTTTAAAATTATTTGCACATAATTCGATAAAAGGGAGGGAATGAAATGGAATTAATTCTTATTTTATTAATTTTATATAAATATTGGATAAAAAAGGAATTAAACCAGGTTTGAAAAAATGAAGAGTTTGACTAAATTAAATTGAGAATTATACATATATGGATTAAAAAAAGGGTTGTGTTAATATGGGAAAACTATATATATAAAATAAGATCAAATGAAGGAATGTATTAAATTTTTGATGTAAAGTAAGTTGAAATTATTTTTGATGTCGAGTAAGTTGAAAGTAAACATTTTTAACTAGCAAAGGAAAGAAATATTATTTAGATTATTGAAAAGTGGAGAGGATTTTTCATTAGGATTTTCATGGGGAAAAATATTAAATAAAAATAAAAATAAAGATAAAGATATAAAAATATTAATTAAGGGAGGAATTCTATAAGGTAAGGGTGGAGGAGTATTGTTAAAAGGAAAAGAAGATTAGGTAGGGTTAGATTTTGAATTCTTATTAGAACAATGTTTAGATGATAAGAAATGGATGGTGGGTTTCAGGGACTGGTTTAAATGGTATCCATCATCACGATTAAAATTGTTAGGATATTTTTCAATTTCGAGGGCTTCTTTAATGACCTGGTTGGCATGAAAGTAGGAAAAAGCTAATATTTTGGTCTTGTCAAAACAAATAAGGTGTTTGGTAGAATGGTAGTGCTCAACAATGACATATTTTGCAATGTGGTTGTGAATGGTGTCAGCCATGTGCTCTTTCAATTTAGCTTTGAAGGACCTACCGGTTTGTCCTATGTAAGACCTTTCGCAGGAACAAGGGATATCATAGACTCCGGGACCTGTCATGGGGTTATGTTTATCCTTGGATGATCTAAAGAGTTGACTGAGGGTTTTCTGGGGTTTGAAATTGACTCCCCTCTAAATTGAAAAATATCCTAACAATTTTAATCATGATGATGGATACCATTTAAGCGAGTCATCCTAGAAACTCACCATCCATTTCTTATCATCTAAACACGATTATAATAATCATTCAAAATCTAACCCCGCCTAATCTTCTTTTCCCTTTAACAATACTCCTTCCCCCTTATCTTATAGAATCCCTCCCTTAATTAATATATTTATATTTTTATTTACTATTTTTCCCCATGAAAATTACTAATGAAAAATCCTCTCCCCCTTTTCAATAATCTAAATAATATTTCTTTCCTTTACAGTTAAAAATGTTTACTTTCAACTTAATTCACATCAAAATTTTTAATTTCAGCTTACTTTACATCAAAAATTTAATATATTCATTCCTTTGATCTTATTATATATATACATATTTTTCCCATATTAACATAGCCCTTTGTTTAATCCATATATGTATAATTCTCAATTTTATTGTTTTACCCCCCCTCTCCCTCCCCTTTTTTGAACTTTATTTTAATTGTTAATTTTATTTTACTTTAATTTTTATCTTAGTAATTATTTATTTACATATATTTATTACCTTAGTTAACTATCAATCGTGGATTACTCCAATAACAAACATATTATTTAATGTTCTATTTAATTATTTAATTTACTCAAATTCTTCATTTTTTCAAACCTGGTTTAATTCCTTTTTTTATCCAATATTTATATAAAATTAATAAAATAAGAATAATTCCAAAGATTAATTCCATTTCATTCCCCCCTTTTATCCAATTATGTGCATATATATATATATATATATATATATATATATATATATTTGTATTCATTCAATCTTTTATATAATCCTCAAATATCTCCAATAATAAACGATTTCTATTTTTAGTAAAACGTCTCAACGTTCCTTTTAGTCTCCAATTCTCTAACGGCTAATTTACCATTCCTTATATATATTTTATGGTCAAACACTTTTCCTATCAACAGTTAAGCTTCTTGCCCCTGAATATGGGTGAAGTGTTCACTCGAAACCTTGGGCCTTACGAACAAAATACACAAGTTTCGAGAAGTTCTCAACACCATTATGTTATTGATTGTGGAAACATTCACGCCATAAATGTTAAGAGGATGTCAAAGACCTCATCCTCCCTCACACATATCGTCAAGATCTGATCTAGTCCCAATTTGAAGATATTTACCCCAATCTAGGTGAAAGGGGTGCTCTTTCTAACAATCTTTCTCTTCTCCTTGGAGGATAGGTTAGGAGGGAACCTCTCAGTAACCAAGAAATTTGATATGTCAACAAACCAAGGAGATAACAGTGAAATAGAAAAAAGGTGCTCATCTGAAAGTTGGTCATCTATCATCTCGTTAGTTCCTGAAGACAATGTTAGTCTAGACAAAAAATCTGCAACCACATTTTCTTTCCTTGGATTGTCAACAATGGTTAGATCAAGTTGTTGCAACAATAAAAACCATCTAATGATCCTAGCATTGACATCAAATTTATTCACTAAGTATTTAATGGTTGCATGATCAGTTTGAACAAGACTTGGTACCCAGTGATATAATGCCTAAACTTGTTCAAGGAGTGCACAAAAACTAAGAGTTCTTTTTCAATAAATGTGTAATTAATTTAAGCTTTGGAGAAGTTCTTACTGATGAACTATGTGGAATAATGCAATTTGTATTCCACTTGTCCCAAAGTTGCGCTTACAACTTTGTTTGATGCATCTGTGTGGATGTGGAAAGGCAATTCCCATCTGGGACCTCTAAGAATTGGTGTAGTGGTTAATCTCTCTTTTAGCTCTTTAAATGCCTTTTGACATTTATCGGTCCAACAAAAATCTAAATCTTTGGTAAACAACCCAAACAAAGGTGAATCCAAATTGCTAAAGTCCTTAATGAATCTTTTTCCATATCTAGCTAGCCCAAGAAAAATTCTAACATCATTTTGTTTTTTATGGACAGGGACCCTTTTGATGATGGTGACCCTATTAGGGTCAACTTGGATCTTGTTGGGTGTGTGTTATATTATTTCCACGAGTAGTCTCACATGTGGGGGGTGGGGGGGTAAGGGGGGGTTATCAGGGGGGCGAAATTTTTCCCTATTCGATGCCCCAGGCACAACAGGGGGGGTCATAGCGACCGGGGGGGGGGGGGGGGAAACCCCCCTTGTCAAGGGGTTTTTAGGGGTGCAATAGCCTCCCTACATGAGGTCCAGGGCAATTCCCTGAGAAAAATGTTTTTGGGCCCTATAATAGGTGGGCAGACCTACCTATGGTTTTATACATGGGCTTTTCACATGGTTTTGGGCATGATAGTTTTCTCCCCATGGTATTTTGTAGATCCGGTCAAGGGAACTACAATTATGTTCTAATCTAGGGTTAATGGATTAGGGTTTATGAATGGTTCAACATGTATACATTTATGAATGGTTCAACATGTATACATATACATATATATATATATATATATATATATATATATATATATATACAATTATGTTCTTAATCTAAAGTTTAAATGGATTGGGGTTAATATATATAAATAACTATTATAACCCCTGTATCTATTAAATTTAGATTAGAACATAATTGTATATATATATATATATATATATATATATATATATATATATATATATATATATATATATATATATATATATATATATATATATATATATATATACAATTATGTTCTAATCTAGGTTTAATGGATTGGGGTTTATGAATATTCAAATATATATATATATATATATATATATATATATATATATATATATATATATATTGTAACATTGAAATGAAAATAATGAAAAATCAATCTGGTAGTCCCGGTTTTGGGATCCAGGGGAAAATATTTGTGCATATTTGTTTTATGTTCTCGCCATTGTTTATTTTTATGTCTTAAGAATTCGTTTGCAGGTAATTTCTGTCCAGGGTTAAAACCTACACATCCATTCCTTCGAAAGGAAGTGACCTAGGAAAATCACTGCATTCATAAACAATTCACAATTTTCAGGATTTAGGGAAAGATTCATTTCAATGCATTTCTTTAGAACTTTGCAAAGATTGGAAAGAACTTCCTGGAAAACATTTCCATAAGGGGTGAAGTCATCCATGTAGATTTCAACTGTGTCATGAACAAGATCAACAAAAATACGCAAAACTGCCCTTTGGAAGGTGGTAGGGGCATTGCATATGATAAATGGAATGACTTTATAGGAAAAATTTCCCCATGGGCTTGTAATTTTGGTCTTATCCTGATCCTCGGGGCTAACCTGGATCTGATTCTATCCACTAAATCCATCTAGGAATGAAAATAATTTCTTCCCTGGAAGGCCATCCAAAACTTGATTGATGATAGGAAAAGGGTATTTCTTTGTAGTCTTGTTGAGTTCCCTATAGTCAAATGAGATCGTCCACTTCCCATTCTTCTTGGGTACTATGAAAACATGGGATACCCACTCACTATCTGAAATGGGGTAGATTAATCTTTCATCCAGTAGTTTTTGCATTTCCTCTCTCACAATATCCTTAATGGTAGGGTTAATTTTCCTCTAGGGTTGGCACAGAGGTTTACATCCCTCCTTAATGTAAATATTATGGGTAAAAACCGAGGGATACATACCTTTAATTTCCTTATAGTCCCAAGCAAAGGCATCTAGATGTTGTCTCAATACAACACATAGTTTCTCCTCTTGCTCTGCTGAAAGGGAAGGGTTGATTTTTAGAGATTTTGATGGACTGATTTCCACAACCTTAGCATGTTCTAGATCAAAATCAGTAGTAAGGAGTTCAACCCATGGATTTTTCTCAGGTTTCCATAAGGATTCCTCCACTGGATTATCAATTGGCATGGCAGCAGAAGGTTGATTCTGCAAGAAGTGAATAATAAAGTCATCCTCATTTGGATGCCTACTTCCTACAACAGTGTCTAATGTACAATCTCGGTAAAGAAATGACTGATAAAAATATTCTTCTTCCTATTACTCTACCCACAAAGTTGAATCATGCTCAATAGAGGGTTAAGTGGGAGGATATAATACAAACTAATTTGTGAGATGCCCATTTTTAATGGTCATGTTTCCAGCCTTGCAACTAATGTAAGCATTAGCAGTGGCTAACCAACGTCTCCCTAGAATGAGAGGGTGCCCATTAAACTTGGTTTTGGGTGGAGGACATGGAAATATGTAGGATATTCCTAGGAGTTGATGGAGACCATAACATCCTCAATAAATCCGTTGGGGGCTAATGTGGATCTATCTACAAGTTGCAACACTCTAGTGGTCTTCCTCAATGCTCCTTGGAGGTTGAGCTTCAACATGGTCTCTTAGACGGGGTTCAACATGGTCTCATTTCGGCCCTCTTTATGCCTATTTATCTCTAAGCATATGACAGAGATATACCACCATTAAAGATTCTTAATCTAGGGAAGCATAAATAAAATGAAGGGAGGTAATTGAAACCCCACTTAGTGTTAAAGCTTCCTTAACATTCAATCGATTACATCTTAAATATGCGTTTGAAGCTTACTTGTAGAATAGCTAAGAGATAGAGGGATAGTTCCACCCTAGGCATAAGATTAAAGGTCAAAACAAGTTAGCAAATTGTGGGAGGACAAAAGAACTTGAATTTAGTCTAAGAATGAAGGCAAGGAAGGTGTTACACATTATTTTGTCACCATGACATTTTACTGTCCATATGGGTTCATCAACCCCTATATAATGCTCCCTTAGAAATCTAAAACCCTAAAGTTCCTAAACCAAGTTCTGAATTTGGAGAAAAGCTCATAAAAATCATAAAAAACCTAACTCCGCACTTTTCCTAGCCATTACCTATGGTATTGCACCTTTTATGAAGGAAAACTGCGGTACCTACTACACGTTTTGTGTATTAAAACTGCAGACCCCCGTAAAAGGTAAAATGAGCGAAAAAGTAAGTTCTAGAAGCCCAACTGGTTGAATATTCTCCCAGCTGGAAGCTTCTAGAAGGCGTTATCTAGTCGAAGCTTCACTCCATCCATTATCATGAACATTCATTCCTTCATTAAAGGAGCCTATTCCTCTGATTTTGGAACTTAATCCCTTGATAAGGGGACTCTATCCCTTCCATTTTGGAGCTGTAACCACTTTCCTTCTCCTATAAATTGAAGCTTTGGTTCAGTTTCAAGGGTACTGACAGAGATTGAAAAGTGAGACTTTGAGAATTTTTGAGGAGAAATGCTGTAGAAACTCAAACTCTCTTAATTGATCATTATGTGGGAATGATTACACACCCATGTGCATTTTAGCTGAGAGAGTGCAAAGCTTCTAAGAGTAAAGGAAACTCCTATTCCGGACCCCAGGAAGACATGTACGACATCAAGGCAGACATGGTTGTAAGGCTCTTCTTTATCAAAGATAATACGAATGAATACCATTTTCTCAATGAGTTCTTTAATTAAGTATCTTATTTATCATGTTTTATCAATGAGTTATTTAATTAATTAGCTTATTTCTTGAATTCCTTGATCATCTTGATAGATATATAATTCATATATTAGTTTATCCTATGCAGGTGCTATTGATTTTTTCCATGTTTGTGATTGCAGATCTTTGAAGACGAATCTTTCAAGCAACTGGAAAGAAGATTATTACAAATAGCGCTGGACTATAGGTAGGTCTTCAAAACCCTTGTTGTAGCTAATTAATGAATCGAATATTATCTAGAGAAAATAGTTTTTGTTTGTCTGTTTGTTGCTAGCTGTCCGTAGGACACTTGGGAGGTCTGTCTTGTCTGCAAGAACGACTTATCCGTCCAAAAAAATGGCGACTCCACTGGGGAGTGAAATTGAACTTTGATTTCTTTTATTTTTGACTTATGAATTTATTTTTCTGATTTTTATTAGTTTATACTGGCTTGGGTAGTTTCTCCCAGTAGAATCCCTGAGAAGTGCTTTAGAGATTTTTATTTTTCTATTAGTTTTCTGGTATCCGCACTTTTATTTTAGAAACAGTGCGGGCATCTCCGCTCTTTTCTTGTATAAACAGTGCGGGACTGCACCTGTGTACACTGAAACCTGCAGACCCTGTGAAAATTTTTAGAAAACCTTAAAATTCTCTTTTCTGGATCAGTTTGTTAGATTCTCAGTGTATACCCAGACTTGTATTTTCTGTCAGAAAGCCTTGCGTGAATTTATTTCAGCAATTTTACAATCTCATCAGTCTCCGTTAAGTTAATTGGGTGTTTTGAATATTCTTTTTTGAGAAATTCTTAATTTGATTTCCTTTGGTCATTACTTCGAGGTTTGTCTCAGTCTCTTAACAATTTTGCATCTTTTTTCTTTTGTGTCTGAGTGTTAATCGCCTTTGAGTGTTTTTATTTTTGATCTTTGGAACTCTCACCCAATTTTCTTTACTTACACTTGATTGGTTCTTAGATTACATTAGAATCATCTTGTGTTTGAGAATTCTCTTGTATAGATCAAATTTGCATAATTAGAATTCTCATTTTTAGAATATGAATGAAAAATGTGCATAGATTACATTTTCATACTTTTCAAGTGAATTGTGCATAGATTATAACTACATAGTTTACATTCTGAAAAATCAATCGTAGATTTAGATCAGTTTCTTTAATTTGAATTTACATGTTTTTATGCTTGTTTTAAAAAAAATATGGAATTGATTAGCATTAGATTTTCTTGATGAAATTAGTGCATTAAAAAATTTGTTATATTTTCTCTTATTGATCAATTTTTTGCATTGTTGGAAGTGAATGGAAACTCTCTCCTTACTTTAGTCAGGATTCATCGAATTGAAAATATTACATTATCATATTCGATTGCATTCAGTTTTGGGTCGGGTCATAACACCATTGGTTTCATATCCATTTACCCTTTGAGTAATAACAACCTAAATAACACAACGCTTAATTAAAATTCATCTAGTAATTTTTACATTTTTAGGGCTCTTTCCACCAATCTAGCTCAGGATTAGTGCTTTGGAATAGGTTGTAGTTAACTTTTCAAATAAACTAAGACAAATAAGTAGTCGATATTGCGATAGGAAAAATCCAATAGTAAAATGTATGCTCTGGGAAGCTCCTCCTAAAGGAGTCAAGCACGAGATCATATCTAAACCAGTGAGGTAATCAATCCTTCCTCATTGGGAACAATAGAAGATATACATGTATTAACAACGATAAACCTCGGATTGACCATTGTCGAGGAGCCTGGGGTCACTTGTCGGTAAACCTTGGATTATGTCAAGGAGCCTTCAAGGGGATTGAGCTTTGTTACTCTGCCCTTGTGTGTGTATCGGATCGTAGACTGTTCCCCCAGGTATATTTGTTCCTGTTGGTGACCTTAGTGGCCATTAACTTTAGGATTCTTTCCCAAGGTGACGGTGGATGGAAGATCCCACTGTACCTGGAGCAGACATCGGCTAGACTCACTTGGACTCTATGGAGGGTTCTCTTCACTCGAGATGGCATAGTGGAGAAACTTGCACCGATCTGTTTCATTAAGCAGGTGGTCAGGGTAACTGTTCCAACCTCCATTTCTGCATTAAAATTCTATGATGCTGGATTTCATCACCAACTAGTGTTTTTAGTGCGGGAATCTATTGTTTGTGTGTGGTTTGACTCCTAGATTTGATAGCACGTGTTCATTTCTTTGTTTTTACTTTTAGAGACCATAGGCATGAATTGTGAATTTTAATTGTTTAGGTGTGAATTGTGAATTGTTAATTTTATTTTTAAATTGTTAATAAAATTCACTGAAGTTGAATATAATGGCAACTGTTCCAGAATTTACCAACCAAGGAACCCCTCTTAACAAGAATCCTAGTACTTTTCCTTGCTTTGGAAATGTTGGTCCTCCTTATATGGCTACATTGTCATTACCTGGATTTACAATAGGTTTACCAATATGGTTATTTTCAACTTCGTTGGCCCCGAATACTCAAATTGTTCCACCTCAACCGAATGCTTCACCTCAACGGAGTTCACCATCTCAACATCACCAACCTTCTGTTGACCCTTTACCTTCTTCGCCCAATATTTCTTCCTCGCTTTCTTCCTCTTCGCTTGGTAAAATCCTTGACACTAGTAACCAGGTGGCTAAGAAGAAGAAGAAAGGGAAGAAGAAGAAGAAACAAGATAAGAAAGAAGTCAACCAACCAACCATGGCTGTAAGTGTTAGTAGTGTTGAGGAAACCTCCAACATGCATCGTAAACCCAAATTCCCTTGCAATCTTTGTAAGGGTGACCACTTCCTTATCAATTGTCCTGGTATTCCTAAGGTCTTAGAAGTATGGTCAGAAAAATCTCATCAACTTTCCGTTGATCCATCAACCAGTGATTGTCAGGTTCCTGGGAAAAAGGGTAAAGTTAGGTTTCCTTGTAGGTTATGCAAAGGGAGTCATCAAACTCACATTTGTCCTCACATGGATGAAGCCTCAAAATTGTTGGAAAACCTTGTTGTTCCACAGCAAAAACTTCCAACTGGTTACCGTAAAATTTCTCCCAACCTACCATCAACTGACGGAGTGATTGATCTAATTCCAAGTACAATCGATCCCACTCTTCCATTTAAGAGTGAAACTCATATCACTCAGGTTGATGATCCATTAGTTGATCAAGTGGTCGATTCGATTTCACATTCGGTCGATCCCACTCTCCCTGTAGGGAGTGAACTTCATACTGCTCAGGTTCTTCTTGTTACATCAGATTCTTCTACGCTAGGGGGCATTTCAGCTATTCCTACTGAACCCCCTCCAAGTACTGAGGTCTTTTCCTTTGATTGGAATAGACTGACAAAACCTCGTCTTCCTTCCTCCATCCCTTTCCAAATAATTGTGAAGGCTTGCGGTACGAATGTGCATCGCACACATGTATATGAAGGTGATTCTATTATTATTTTATCCTCAACTGATTGTAAAGCTTTGGGTTCCCCTCAGCTTGTGCTTGTTATGCAGAATCTGAAAGCTTTTAACAGAACCATTAAATAACCTTTAGGGATCCTTCCTAAGTTTTCTATTAATTTGGAAGGTAAAACTGTCTGTATTGATCTTATTGTAGTTCAAGGCCCCTTGGATTTCAAGAACTGGCGCTAAATTAGTGGTAGCATTAAATGTTGCAGTTAACAAACTCCTCGTTCACATGCGCAATAAGCGCTAACCGTTAACTGTTGAACGTTGCAACATTAAACCATATGTTATTTAGAATTTGAGTTGAACATATATCAAGTCATAAGCTTATGGTATAGTGGTAAAGCGTAGTGGTAGTAGTTGTGAGGTCACGGTTTCAAAACCTGCTGAGGCCAAATAAACTTTTAACCTGCCATTTCCATCATGATCTGGGGCCACGTGGCGGCCTCCGGGCCTGCCACGTGGCAGCTCTTCATTGGACCAAAAATTACACAGTCAACTCAACAACGAATTGTAAATTGCCACTTGTCACAAGACGGTTGGTCCACAGGGAATATTCCAAGGAATATTTTGAGGAATATTCCTCGAATATTCTTTTTTTAATATTTCCCAATTTCTAAAGTCAAACTGGCCTTTTTTTAACTGAAATTGAAGAACTTCAAAGTTGAATAACTTCTTCATACAGCGTCGGTTTTCAGTGTCGTTCTCGGCGTTGGGATCGTATCGCCGAGGCCTATCCCATCGCTCAGGTTCCAAATCAATTTGAGCACTTTCATTTTTGAGCTTTTTCACAAGCTTAGATTTGAGCTCCTGATCAAGTTTATCCCACGGGCCTTTTGATCTTCTTTTACTTTTTATTTATCAATTTGAAAGAAATTGATAAATAAATATATTTAATTTTGATAAGAGAACTTTAGGATTAAAGTTAACTCTTCACATTTTAACCCTTCCAAATAATATGGTAAACCTTTGACCCCGGGCCCACAAATATAGTCAATAGCCAACATGGTACCATAGGTAAACTTTGCGCAAGTCCAGCGTCCGATCACCGTTAGATTAACAAGCTTCCAGATCAACGACGTATATGCATATCGCTCGACCTCCGATACCGATCGTTAACGTGCGATGGCCCACCGTACCTGTGTTAATCTTCGCGCACCTTCAACAAATGACGACCTTCTGATGACCCCTTCCCAGATGAACGACGCTCAACGATATCACTGGGTGTCCTGGGTTGAACTATAACGCGCGATGGCGCATAGTAAAAAGTGGTTTTGTAGAATCGTACAGGGACGCGTGTCGCCCGATCTATGGAATCACTCCCCACCTTTTGAATATCGCTTGCCCATTGAAGGCGGTGAGATAAAAATCATAAACCACCTTCACTGTTCCTCCTTCATGGTTCCACCCTTCACTCAAGGTTCCGTTCATGATTCCAAAGGGTTAGTCTGGGTTTACGCTATAACTCTAGTCTACCTTTGGTAGGATTTTCAATAACCAACGAAGAAACGTAGTTCTCTTCCGACGGGACTTCCTTACAATCATTAACTCGTGACAATTCAATGTCATTCCTTAATTCTGCTATGATATATATAACATGTCAACCTTCCATTTCAGAGTTCTATCCTATCACAGTTCCGCTTCTACTTGTACATTCAAAAACATCATATCTCTGCCACCATTAAGTTCTTCAATGGATACACTGAATGCCTCGAGAGCCCCCTATATATTCAACCAAATAGTTCCACGACTGCAAATATCAAACTAAGCCAGATCTTCATTACAAGAAGGTCTCATCCTGGAATTCGAATCCTACCACCATGATTCTTCAACAGGGTTTCACTTTTAACTCCATTCGCAGAGACTCATTAGAGATTCAGGGGATCACATATAATACACATATCCCTAACAATGATTTCATTCTTCTCCGAGCACTATAGGTATCCTCTTGTCTCTTCCTAGCAGCTCTCCCTTTTTGTCATCTCCTTTGCAAACTGTATTAAATCCCTAATTCAATTCTACTACTCTATATATTTTGCCTTATGGATATTTTAGGTGTTGCTCCTGTCTTTGCCAATTCCTTTACCATCAATGACAATATTTCCAACAATCTCCCCCTTTGGCATTGATGGCAATACTCTTCCTTTGATGTCCTTACAGAAGCCCTCTTGTCTCTTTTCCTCCCCCTTTGACATCAATGGCAAAGATTTTGATCAAGATCCTTTGAACCGATAATGCCATGCTCCCCCTGAGATCATGCTGCATCTTCAAACATAATATGACCAACAATTCATCCTTTTCATATAACCAATGCTCCCCCTGAGCCTGTGCATTCAGAGATGCCTAACAACACCTCACAACCAATTTAATCTTCTGTATTTAAGTAGACCTGATCCTCTGCATGGCAAAGACTACTCCCAGTTTCTGTTTGAGATATTTGAACACTTCCCTAGGTAGAGGTTTGGTAAATATATCAGCAACTTGTTCTTTGGAGGAAACATACTCCAATTTCACCTTTTGTTCAAGCACTTGTTCACGTAAGAAGTGATATTTGATGGGAATGTGCTTGGTCTTGGAATGCATAACAGGATTCTTTGAGATACTGATAACACTTGTATTATCACACACAATGAAGATAGGAGGTGAACATTTGATTTGAAAGTCTTGTAGGGTTTGCATCATCCGGAGAAGTTGAGTGCAACATGATGCCGCATCCACATATTCTGCTTCTACTGTAGATAAGGCAATGGAGATTTGCTTCTTGCTGAACCAAGATACTAACCGGGGACCCATATAGAATGCACCACCACTAGTGCTTTTCCGATCATCAACACTTCTAGCCCAATCTGCATCAGTGTATGCATGAAGAGTAATATCAGCATTCTTTGGATACCACAGTCCAAAGTCTTGAGTTCCTTGTAGATATTTGAATATTCTTTTCACAGCCTGAAGATGAGACTCTTTTGGATTAGCTTGGAATCGTCCAACAATCCCAACTGCATGCATGATGTCTGGTCTTGTCCCAGTGAGATACAGTAGACTTCCTATCATAGATCTGTATTCAGGTTGATTCACCGTGGGGAATCATCATTAGAACTGAGATTACATTTGGTTATCATTGGTGTACTTACAGGTTTGCATTCTTCCATGCCATACTTCTTCAGGATTTTCTTGAGGTATTTTGCTTGTGATAAGAATATGCCATCTGTTGCTTGTTGTACTTGAAATCCAAGAAAGAATGTTAGTTCCCCAAGCAAAGACATTTCAAATTCTTTCTGCATATCAGAAGCAAATTTCTGACTCATAGACTCTTTGTTACTTCCAAAAATGATATCATCAACATATACAACCACAATCAATAGTTTGTCATTTTCAGTTTTTGTGTATAGGTTTCTATTAGTAGACCCTTTTGAAAATCCTTGTTGATGAAGATATTTGTCAAGATGATAGTACCATGCCCTTGGAGCTTGTTTGAGACCATATAGAGCCTTTTTAAGTCTACAAACAAGTTTTTCATCATTTCCCAATATGAATCCTTCTGGTTGTTCTATATAGACTTCTTCTTCTAGATCACCATTGAGAAAAGCAGATTTAACATCCATTTGATAGACTTTGATTTGTTGGAAGCTTGAAAAAGCAAGAAACATTCTTATGGCTTCAAGTCTGGCTACAGGAGCAAAATTTTCTTCAAAGTCTATACCTTCTTGTTGAGCATACCCCTTGCAAACAAGTCTAGCTTTATTTCTTATAACATCCCCATTCTCATTTAACTTGTTTTTGAATATCTATTTAGTTCCAATGACATTTTTGTCATGAGGTCTTGGTACTAATTCCCAAGTGTGATTCTTTTCAATTTGATCAAGCTCTTCATTCATGGCTTGAATCCAACATTCATCTTTGCTAGCTTGACTAACACTGTGAGGTTCAATAGTGGACAGAGATTCCATATTGCTAGAAGATACCACAAGAGTCCTTCTTGTTTGTACACATGATCCCTTTTCTCCCAAAATTTGAGATTCTGGATGATTCTTTTGAACAAATCTAGATGGAGCCTTTTCAGAAAAAATCCTCTTCGGGTTCTTCACTGGGTTCATTGTTTGTATCATTACTATTTGATGTAGAAGGATATGTGTCATCATCATCTTCATTTGTTGTTTTCTTTTCTTCTTTTGGAGCTTCAAGAGACTCATCAATAACAACATCGATACATTCAAAAATCTTCCGAAGTCTTTTATTGTAACATTTATATACCCTAATCCTAGAGGAGTAACCAAGAAATATTCCTTCATCTGCTCTAGGTTAAAACTTGCCAAGTTTTTCATCATTATTCTTAATAAAGAATTTGCTCCCGAAAATTCTAAAATGATTTATAGTGGGAGGATTACCATATCAGAGTTCATATGGAGTTTTATCACTATTTACATGAACATGTGCTTTGTTGAGAATGTTTACTGTTGTATGTGCTGCTTCTCCCAAAAACATGTCAGGTGTTCCAGAATCATCAAGTATAGCTCTAGCCATTTGTTGAACTGTTCTGTTCATTCTTTCAGCAACGCGATTCTGTTGTGGAGTGCCCACTACAGAGAAATGTCTTTTTATGCCATGTTGTTCACAGAATTCAAGGAATTCATTGGATGTATATTCTCCTCCTCGATCAGATATGAGACACTTGATTTTTAGATCTAATTCATTCTCAACTAGTACTTTTTTCTCAACTAGTACTTTAAAGATCTGAAAATTTCAAATGCTTCATCTTTGTGTTTAAGCAAATGTACCAACACATTCTAGAGAAATCATCAATAAATAAGATATAGTATTTTTCCCCACGTGGTGAATTTTTCCTCATAGGTCCACATATGTCAGTATGAATGAGTTCAAGAGGCTTACTTGATGATCCTTCTTTGGCATTAAATTGTACTCTGGTCTGCTTACCGAATTGGCAAGATTTCCATATGATACTCTCTGGTAGAGTAATATTGGGAAGATCACGAACAACTTTAAGTCTGCTTGATTTGTTAATTTGAGAGAAGCTCAGATGCCCCAACCTTCTATGCCATAGCCAGTTCTCTGAAGATTTACTCAAGTAAAATTGTTCTTTGCAGTTATTCAATACATATAGGTTGCTTGGAGTTCTGTTTCCTTTTATAATTGTTTTACCTGTATCAAGATCACGTACCACACATTCTTTTGAACTAAAGACAACTTCAGTTCCTTGATCACACATTTGACTTACACTCAACAAGTTATGCTTTAATCCATCCACATACATGACTTCATTAGCTTTCACCTTTTCTTTTAGAAAAACAGACCCTTTTCCCTTAATGACCGCAGGAGTATCATTTCCAAATGTGACATTTTTTTCTTTTTTCTAGAGCGCTATATGCAAGAAGTTTGTCTTTATCACCTGTCATGTGTCTTGAAAATCCACTATCAATGTACCATTGGTTTTCTTCATCTTCTGCAAATAACGTTATGCCACAATTTTCAACCTGTAATTCCGTCTTTTTCCATACTTTGGAGCTTGAAGGAACATGTTCTTTTGGCTGAACTTTGCTCATGCATTCAGATTCTTCATGGCCAAATTTATTGCAATAAGCACATTCAACTTCATTTTGAAGAGGATAAAAGTTGTTATAAGTATTCTTCTTTGTTTCAATATCAATCCTTTTCTTTCTTGCTTCTCTTGTCATGATGGTTTTATATGCAACACATTGAACAACTTTATGACCAAAATTGTGACATGAGAAACATTTTCCATTGAAGAAGAAATTTCTGCGATCATAAAATCTTCTATATGAATTTACTTGTTGATTGGTGTTTCTTTGAAAGACATTCTTGTTAGTGTTCTTTGAATTGAGATGATCATGCTTTATCTGTAAAGATTCTTTATTCCCTTGCTGAGTGGCAGCATGTTGTAAACCAGCTGTAACTGCTTTTAGATAATTTGGTGCTGAAGCCTGAGAAGATTCTCCAATATATCCAAGACCTGTCTTTATAAGAGGAGAACATTGTACCTTGATAATCTCATCTAATGTTTCAGATCCTTTAGCAAATCTAAGATTCAGAGTTTTTACTTTCTCAAGTTCTTTTCTTAGACTTACTACCTCACACTCTAATTTCTCATTGTGTTTCTCCTTTTCTTCAAGCTGATTTTTCAGAGTTTCTATGATTATTTTACTTTCTTCTAAGCAAATTTTGAGTTTATTGTTTTCATCAAGAAAATCAATGTCTTCTATAGCATCCACAAAAGTATCTTTTTCTTCTCTAGATTCTTTTTCAAATGCCATGAGTAGTCTAAGATCTTGTTCACATTCTTCCTCACTATCAGATAACCCATCACTATCTTCATGAGTATAGTAACTCTTTCTAGTGCTAAAACGATTCTTATTCCTTTTTGCTACTTCCTTCCCCTTTTTATGTGTTTCTTTATAAGGACACTTAGCAACATAATGACCAACTCTTCCACAATCAAAACATTTGAAAGGAAGCTTACCTCTGAACCGTCCTGTGCCAAGTTGAAGTTTCTTTACAAAGTTTATCTCATCTTCTTCTGAGATATATCCCGATCCTTCTATTTTTTGTACTTCCTTCCCTTTTGTAGAAGTTCTAAAGACTGCTTCTTTGACTTCAGATGGTCCTCCTCTTCTCATTTCATATGCAGTTAGTATGCCATGAAGTTGCACTACAGTAAGATTTTGAAGATCCTGCTTTTCTTCAAGAGCAGAAACTTTTGACTCAAATTTTGTCGTTAGTGATCTTAAGACTTTCTCAACCAAGGTAGATTCTGTTATTGTTTCTCCCAGATTTCTCATACGATTTACAATATCATCAAGACGTAAAAATAAATTGGCAATGCTCTCCTCATTATCCATTTTTAGATTCTCATATTGAATTCTGAGCGTTTGAAGATTAGCACTTTTTACCTTTGCATCACCTTCATAACTTAGAATGATTTTGTCCCATATTGTCTTGGCTATATTCAGTTGCATGAATTTAACAAAATTTGATTCAATTAGACTTCCCAATAGAGCATTGACCGCCTTTGCATTCGTTTCATAATTCTTTCTTTCCGTCAGATCTGTTGGTACTGCAGCTGGGTATTGATATCCTTGTTCAACAATTTCCCATACCTCTGCTCCCAGAGACTGAAGATAGGATCTCATCCTTGTTTTCCAGAAGATTAAATTGTTTCCGTTAAAGAGCGGAGGCCTGATAGATGCTGTTCCATCTTGATTGCTCATCTTGCTTGATCTTCCTTCTAGCGGCTAAGCTTTTTCAGAAGGACCTGCTCTGATACCAATTGTTGGGACAAATACTGAGAGGGGGGGGTGAATCAGTATTTAGGGCTGAACTATTTTTCTTTTCTTTCTCTTAAAACCTTATGTTACAGTACTGCATCCAACATGTATGTCCAGATATATGTCTTTACTTAGAGCATTGCATCAGATAAGCATTAAGCATGAACAGAAATAACAGAACAAACCATCAAACATACACAACACATATGAACACCAGGATTTAAGGTGGAAACCCAATTTGGGAGAAAAACCACCGCTGCTGTAATCTCAGTCTTCAATATTTATTATAGAGAAAACTTCTTACAATATATGCTGGTGCAGACTTATACCAGCACGCAGGCACCCACCTGCAGAAGGCTACAACCTTCTCTCGTTTACCAGCTACCACTGGAAGGGAGCTACAACCCCCTTTCTGAAGGCTTCGACCCTCAACATTACTGCAGACCTCGTTTCATCAATTTTCATACTGGATCCACCAGTTTCCATACGACATACCTTGCCGGTCACCAGATATTTTCTGTATACTTATACCAGTTTTTCATGATATCGTCCGTCATTCAAAACAGAGATTCATCATTGTCAGATCGTCATCCTCATGGGTGCATCGTAGTCTCAGATTTATCAGTTAAGAACAGAGCTCGCCCATACAGATATTCTTTTGAGAAAATTTATTCACGACCCTTACAATGCACACCTTGTTCTTTATTTTTCTTCTCCTTATATAGTTTTCCCTTTATTAAAACCATGAGTCAAAACCACGAACCACTAATGGTATTCCTCTGACAGTATTCCTTTTAGTTTACCCCACGGGGCTTTTGATCTCTTTTTAATTTTTATTTATCAATTTAAAGAAATTGATAAATAAATATATTTACAATTTTGACCAGAACTTTAGGATTAAAGTTAACCCTTCGCATTTTAACCCTTCCAAATAATATGGTAAACCTTTGACCCCGGGCCCACAAATATATTCAATAACCAATCAAATACACGCATGGTACCATAGGTAAAATCCGCGCAAGTCCAGCGTCCGATCACCGTTAGATTAGCAAGCTTCCAGATCAACGACGTATATGCATATCGCTCGACCTCCGATACCGATCGTTAACGTGCGATGGCCCGCCGTACCTGTGTTAATCTTCACGCACCTTCAACAAATGGCGACCGTCCGATGACCCCTTCCCAGATCAACGACGCTCAACGATATCGCTGGGCGTCCTAGGTCGAACTATAACGTGCGATGGCGCACAATAAAAAGTGGTTTTGTAGAATTGTACAGGGACGCGTGTCGCCCGTTCTATGGAATCGCTCCCCACCTTTTGAATATCGCTTGCTCGTTGAAGGCGGTGCGATAAAAACCATAAACCGCCTTCACTGTTCCTCCTTCGTGGTTCCGCCCTTCACTCAAGGTTCCGTTCATGATTCCAAAGGGTTAGTCTGGGTTTGCGCTATAACTTTGGTCTACCTTTGGGAGGATCTTCAATAACCAATGAAAAAATGTAGTTCTCTTCCGACGGGACTTCCTTACAATCATTAACTCGTGACAATTCAATGTCATTCCTTAATTCTGCTATGATATATATAACATGTCAACCTTCCATTTCGAAATTCTATCCTGTCATAGTTCCGCTTCTACTTGTACATTCAAAAACATCATATCTCTGCCACCATTAAGTTCTTCAATGGATACACTGAATGCCTCGAGAGCCCCCTATATATTCAACCAAGTAATTCCACGACTGCAAATATCAAACTAAGCCAGATCTTCATTACAATAAGGTCTCATCCTGGAATTCGAATCCTACCACCATGATTCCTCAACAGGGTTTCACTTTTAACTCCATTCGCAGAGACTCATACAGAGATTCAGGGGATTCCACACAAGAATTACATCAGTCAATACACATATAATATACATATCCCTAACAATGATTTCATTCTTCTCCGGGCACCGTAGGTATCCTTTTTTCATCTCCTTGAAAATTGTATGGCCCCATTCAATTCTACTACTCTGCCTCTTTTGCCTTATGGATAGTTTAGGTTTTCTCCGTTTTGCCAATCTTTGCCATCAATGACAATGATTTCACCATCTCACCCAAGATACCTCATTGGTTCATACTCAAACACATATTTAGAAGAAAACATACAGATAAAGCTTATCAGTTAGAATGAGGGTACTTTAGAAGTAAATCCTAATCTATATTTGTTGTTCTTTATCAGAGAATATGAACAAAGTGAAAAACAAAAGGAGAATAACAATTACAGTAAGAAAAACAATCAACAATAATATAGACTAGGATCCTGTGAATATGCTTGTGTATTTGATGTGAAAAACCAGTTACATAATTTGAATCTAATGGCTTTATACAGTCCAATACTTCTCTTCCTAGCCTACTATATTACAACTACTCAGCAACTCTTACTCAATAACAGTTCAAACAATTAACAATTTTCCAACCCTTTACAATGAGTTTTCTATAAATACATATAGGTGAGAGAGGAAGAGTGTTGAAGGAAATATCATAGATGTCATTTAAGACAGAGGGGAAGAGGTATTCGAATGCTCGTTCTTCTTAATGACCATTGCATTAACTGACTGTACCGATTTAGCAGTTTTTCTGTCTTTGAGGCACATCCAGTAGGCTGGTAATAACTCCGAAGTGTGTTCTTTGAGGATAACTGTGGCCGAAGTACTCTGTTTGACTTATAAAACAAGTAACTGTCATATTTCATTTCTGAGGCCTCCCATGACTGTGCAATAACTGCTCTGATAGTTTTAAAGAGGTTTTGTCATTAGGATGGTTGTCACAGTGCCTTTGAAAGATGAAGTAGACTTCAAGTGACCTTAGGGGTTTCTGAGAATGAAATAGCCTCACTAATGTGTCCTTTGGAGGCTTTCTTTGGCTAATTTTCTCTCTTAAACACTTTAATCACTGATTTAGGTTTTGATTTGTGCTTTAGGCTTCATTAGACCTTCTTGGATCATCTTTAATCTTTGTCTGATATCTATGTATAGGTGGTTGTGCTAGACGGTTTGCTTTGTAACCAATGCCCATGACTGATTTGGACAAAAATTTGGAATTCAACCCTTTATGTCCCTTATTTTACTTGGTCACGAGGACTATCACGCCGTCTCTAATTGGATTTCTACCGGGATGGATTTATAACTCAACCACCATGAAAACTCGCGAAAACGATATGCATCCATATATAAATCATGTGGGGGCTGAACCGGTCGGGGAGGGCTTCTGCGAAGGCAAGAAGAGCTTACGAGAGGTGGAATGCAAAGTGAAGGAGGTTTCATGGCTAAAACCACGAAGATCAGACCAAAACCGAGTTTTGTGGAAAGAACAGGATTTGGCACTTTCTGTGGAATGACCAAGACTAGTATTCACGGGGGTTAAGTAGGT